>NHTE02000020.1:178048-524567 GCA_002168265.2 Fusarium euwallaceae
ATATAAGGTATAAAGTTAAAATACTATAAAAATATTAAAATTTATTTAATTTTAAAATAAAATTTAAAAGTAATTTTATAGGTTTTATTTTTAGTGAATTTTCTATATATAATTAAAAAATTATATTTTATATAGGGAAATATTTTTTTTACTTATTAATAGGTAGGTATTACTAGCAGGTAGGTACTGCATAGTATAATATTAACATGGAGAAACGCAAGGAGAAAGGCAAGAGTAAACAAAGGCATGAGCCTGCTAGAGCTTTCCAGTTTGGTAATACAGTACGTTAATCGCCCTATAGCTTTTGTATACCATAGGAAACTAACCTGTGAGAAGATCATCATCGAGGACGAGGACGGTCAGGTCGTCAAGACATACGAGTTACCTCCTAGGGAAGTCGACAACGTTGAGTTTAGCGAAAGCTCAGATACAGGCAGCGAAGGGGAGCCTGATAATATTCCCTTTGGGAGACAATTTGGAAGTACTTCGACGGGTGAACCAGCAAGAAAGGCATCCGACATTGCAGAGACTCGGGCCGCGGACGATGACAACATTAACTTTCTTATCGGCGGTGCCGGCCGTCGCATGAACAAGTGGGACTTAATGGAAGAGATGGCGAAGCTGGATTCCCACTTCCAAGCCTCCCCTCAGTCTGGAAGCGAGTCTGTCTCGCCCACACGCCGCGGAGATGCGTCAAGCTCAGGCGGGTCGTCAGAGGAGCAAGGCGAGTCATATTTGGAGCGCAAGCGTCGTCTCGCTGCTCTTGAAGACTTAAACTGAAGAGGAGTGTACCGGATTATATGCTCCTAGATAACTCAAGTTTGCTGAGTGGTGGGGACAAGCGTCACGGCATGCGTGTTGGTCTAGGGCAAACGGTTTTTATGAAGTTGCAAGGTTTATCATTAGCGGGATCCAAATTAGAGATTCATATATTATCTTTTGTAGTTATCATTTCGAAATTAATACCCGAATTAGCATGATAACTTATATTTTTAGTCTGTCAAACTAGATGCGAGTATGTGATTTCCGAGAGGGCAGAACCAGGCCTGGGGCTATGGTATATTTGAATGCAGACCCTGGGCCGACATATGTATCCTATTGTAAACCAATGTGAACTCAACAAAGAGTGGTCCGCGACATTTCCAAACTCAGTTGTCACCCCTAGTTACATCGCTCAGAAAGCAGTGCGCCCAGTCTTGACAGTCTTGATAACCCCCTTCTCCGCCAGCTTCTCCACCAAATCCAACAACATATTATCACAACCAGGGTACGCCATAAGATCCATCACAATAGGAAGCTTCTCGGTTTGGAGACTGATGACACTCTTATAGTCGACTTGACCGATGGGAATGCCAATCTGCGGAGCCGAGAGAAGTGGTGAAAGAAGTAGAGGGTTCAACCACTGCTTGGGGTCTGTCATGTACAGGAAACCCGCGCCTTCTTCGTGGTTGAGGAACTCTTCGCGGTAAGAGGGCAAACCGCCGGCGCCGGACTCGAGAATCATGATGGACTCTGAGCATGTCTTCTTCGAAGGGCGGAGGATTTCCTTTGTGGCAAAAGTTGCGAATTCCTTCTTGTGCTTGATCACCTCGTCATAAGCTGACTGATTGACAGTGCCATGGTTGATATAGCCATTACGTGTCTCGAGGTCGAAGGGTGGGAATCCAGCGTTTGGATAGGTGGCGTTCCAACGGGCAACAAGATCCTTGCCAAGATCCCGCCACGAGTCCCATATAAGTGAAGTGGAAAAGAGGGACTCGGTCATGGCGACTGTGTTGATGTAGGGGTTGTCTGACTTTTGCAGGATCGCCGTCACGTTGATCTTTTCAGTCTTCATACCAAGCTCTTTTTCGAGAGTGGAAATGAAGGAATCGAAAACCTCTTGTGCCTTGGCGTTCTTCAATGGGAGGTAGTCGACTGGGTATAGTAGTGTCTTGGGAAACGCTTCGGGGACTTTCGCGATGGGAACGCTGCTGTCGGCGTACCTGCATGCTGGTCAGTCGTCTGGGGATCATGTACGATCCTATATGCAATTGGGTGTACTTACCACTTCTGGCTGATTTGAGAAAATAAAACAGGATCCCTGGCAAAGATACCTGCCGTATCAAAGAGATGGGACAGTGGGAGTGCCCCAGTCAAGTCCATGGCGTTGTGTGTAGGCCGAATTCCATAAGAACCTCCAAGAGCTGCAGGCATTCGAACACTGCCGCCTGTGTCGCTCCCCATGGCAAAATCAATCCAGTCGTAGCCAACAATAGCAGCACCACTACCAGAAGAAGAAAAGGCAACCTCAAGCCATCCGTCACCCCGTGGGTTCCAGGGGTACTTGAAATCGTTCCACTTCCATGGTTCAGTGCCCCAGGCGAACTGCGAGAGCTTGGTTTTACCCTAGTTGAAGTCAGGATGGAACACGAGACAGTAGCTTTAGACGATGTACTCACAACGGGGGTAGCTCCCAGCTCCAAGAGCTTGGTGACGGCGACTGCCGACTCGTTCTTTTCGGGGTACATCTCAAGGTAGACCCTCGAACCACCACCTGTCTTGGTTCCCTTGACATTGAAAAGATCCTTGACCACCGTGCGCAAACCTGCTAGTGGCCGTTTATCGCCAAGACTGTACAGTCGAGACGGGACAGGAATGAGGAGGTTGAGCGAGGTAGAGTCATATAGACTCAGACTGCGGAAGCTGCCGTTGGATCCGGGGACTGGAATGATGCCTTGAGTGAAAGCCTGATACTTGTCCTCGAAGAGACGATACACCTCGTGAGTGGTTATATGAGAACCATTATTGCTGACGATGTATGGCCCAGCCTGGAGACCATCTAGGGAGACGTCGGGGACGATGGTCAAGTTGTTGCTCAAGTATGCATGAGTCTGTAGACCGTTTGGGAGAAGGAGATGCTCAATCTTGTGGGAGAGGAGCCAGTCGTATCCATCCAAAGTGAGAATGGCATCTGAAGGTGCCTTGAGCGCCACCGTCTCGAGGAACGCAGGAGTCCAGACATCGTCTTCGACATACTTATCGACGAGCTTTGCGAGGACCTTGGCGGTGATGTTGGTTTCTTCCGTGATGAACGTGGTCAAGGTTCTAGAGGAACCTCTGACGAAAGAAGAGCAGTCCCACGTAGTGACAGCATCGTCAGAGACATAATAGCTGAGATTGCCAACGTGGAGCACCGGGGACGATTCTCCGACATTAGCACGGACCTCTTCAGTGGCTGCTGTGCATAAGCAGCCAAAGGTTGACAGAAGCACCAAGGGGACGGACAACATTGTGAGGTTGATGTGAAGCTGCTGATCGGTGTGAGGAATACTCAAAGGAGGGGGGACGTCTGCGACCTAAATAGTGGCCCCAGATCAACCTTAGTTGTCTCGCTTTAACTTGAGACCACAGGTATGGAAAAAGATAACCGAACTACCCAGCTATCCAGGTTAGGATATCTGGACCTGCTCGTCAGTAAGTCACCTGTTATCTCCAGTAGACGATTCATTTGTATTGTCACGATGATAAGAAACATGTTTATTGCCGTTATGTAATTCCTCTTCCACTAACCATGGCACTATGAACTTGTACCCTTATCTCTCCCAATCTTTAGACAGTAGCTCTGAATGAGGTTACCGAAGGATCGTGGCCAGACTCGGAAACGTCACTGTTATCTGGGGCTAAGCTTCGGGTATGAGCGACTTCGGAGAGATTATAACTGACCTAGTCTTGGTCCCTTGTTCTAGCTAACCGAGCTTAGCTATCCTCCTCTCCTCCGCAATGCGGCCTTCAAGAAGGCCGCACATGCCGCACACACTGATTGGATCGACCTTTATCTCCCCAGAATCCGGTAGAGTGGGTGTCGAGGATCCCGTCAGGGGCATTTCTGCTAGTTTGTTTGCTGTCACTGGGGATTCTACTGGTTTGACTCTGCGGTCTTTGCCATTATCAATGAGATTGGTTTAAACCATGCTTCGGTGGGCTGAGGGTCTTAATGACACGAGTATACAATGCTTTCGAGTATAAGATGGCTCGCTCGTCAAGAATTCAATTTTATCTTCTTTAATTTATCACTAGTGTGCTACTCCCCGAAATATCTGCTGCCATCCCGTCCTACAGCGCGCCTGCCTTAGACAGCTCATACACATCCTAAATCGCCAAAGTTTAGCAAGACAGCTGCGTCTCAAGATTGAGTTGACGTACCATAAACACTTCATAGAATGCTAATCGCAGCTTGGGGTCCTCACCCTTTTTGAGGATGGCCCTGACGGCGTAATCTCCCTCCGAGATCTGCGAGTTCAAATGGCCGATGGTGACACGGCCGTAGAGCATGACCTCGTTCGAGTCGGGACTCAAAGAAAAAGTCTTGTGTGGAATGTGCTTGCAGGATTTCATGTAGTCAAAGGCATGTTGACGCCAAGCTCTTATCTCTTATTGTCCACCTCGTTAGTAAATAGGGGGGGGGGAGCATCTGGGAAATCAGGCCTACCAGTGGCGCCACGAGTCGGTTCGGCGCCGCCACGGATAAAGACAGCGTCAGGCGTGTACTGGTCGACGTAATTCTCCTGCTCGGCGGGATTGTCGGTAATGATGTAAAACTCCTCGAAGAACCGGATGATGTCACTGCTTAGAGCGGGGGATGCGGCCTGGATGGTATACTCGGGGTTGGACATGGTTGTAGGTATTCAGCGATGACTCAGGATGAAATGACTGATCAATGCAATTATATCTACCCAAGACTGATACCAGGTCTTTATACCATGTCCATCGTTTATCGCAGCATCGACCAAGTCACGATGCCAACAACATGAAGCCCTCATCTCGAAGACTTATTTGACTCGGAAACCACATTTCGGATTCCAAACCCAGCCGAGAACCCGATGACGCCATATTCGGCCTTGATAAAAGCTTATCTAACTTGACTGGGTGTTGGAAATCATTGAGTGCGCCTTCGTCGATGCTTGCTAGCGTAGGGCGTGTTTCGTTGCCGAATATCGGGGCCGCCATTGCATTTATAATCCGGCTTGAATCGTACGGTTTCACCGTGGGGCTGATGATGGAAAACTTTTGCAATGAGATTTATTTAACACGTGAAAATTCTAAAATGCTTCAAAATACCATCTTGTATCTTGCATCAGCGTCATGGCCAATATTACGCACATCGTCCTCTTCCAGTTCTTTGAGCACGTCAGTAGTGAGACCATCGACGATGTATGACCATGAGCACCCAATCCCAGTCCCATGTCTAATTAGCCATCCAGGTCGTGGCTCGAATGTTTCAGCTGAAAGACGAGTGCCTTGACCCTGTCACGGAAAAGCCTTACATATTGTCCTCAAGGGGCGGCTGTGATAATTCAGTCGAGGGAAGGAATGTGAGTGGTCAGAATCTGAATACCAAATACTTCCTGCTAAATAAAAATGAATAGAATGGAATTACCCACGCCTTCGTCGTTGAGTTTGCAAACAAGGAGGATCGCGATTACTATACATTCAAGGAGCCAGCCCACCTCGCCTTCATTGCAAGCTTGGATGGAATCGCGTCTCAAGTCACGGTAGTAGACTTCTCAGACAACCAATTTTAGGGGCACCAGGGACCAGATAGCGACTTGAGATGCCACCCACCTCCAGCTCAAACTAAAAGTACTTGGAATTAAACATCAACAACCTGTCCAACTTTTGCACTTCTATAGATAGCATCGATGATTCGCAATACTTCCCTGGCCTCGGTTGGTCGTACTGGAACCGCATCCTCACTCCCAGACCGGATCGCCTCTACAAAGCCTTCGTAGAGAGCACCATATGTCTTAGGTGCCTTGACAAGATAATCCTGCTCCTGGAACTCCCCGTTCTTATCCACACAAATCAGCTGCCCTTTGTTCGCAGGGTCCTCTTCTCCAAACCCGGCAGCATTAGGAGCCAAGCCCGCCTGAAGCTGTGCCTCCTGTGAATCCCTCCCATTTTTAGTGAAAGATGCTTTCGTTCCACGTATCCAGAATCGTCGCTGTGTTGATTCAACACTCATATCGCTGATCCGAATGTTCACGATAAGTCCGTTGGCATAGTTCAGCTGCGCATGCACGCTATCCGGTTGGTCGGGATCTATGCGTCCATTTCGTTGGCTTAGAAGCACGCCGTATACTGAAGAAGGTAGACCAAATAGTGTGTAAGCCTGGTCGATCAAGTGCGCTCCCAGATCAAACAGGGCACCGCCACCCTGGGTTGTACCTAGCTGGCCTCTCCAGGTTTCGAAATGGTCAGGGCGATAATAGTCGAAATGCGTGTCAACTTCATAAATCCGACCAAAAATGCCATCTTTGATTAGCTTCTTGACAGTAAGAAAGTCACTGTCCCATCGTCTGTTCTGATAGACACAGATCCAACGCTTGTTTTCTCGAGCGATGCGGATCAACTGATCGGCCTCTTCCACTGTTGGTACGAATGGCTTTTCGACAAGAATGTGTTTTCCAGCCTGTAAACAGAGCCTTGATAGATTGAAGTGTGAGTCTGGTGGGGTCGTAATGACAACAAGGTCAACCGCTGGATCTTGGAGTGCAGGGTCGAGGGTCGTGTGATGTGTGACGGAGGGATGGTCATCAGGAGCTGACGATTCCTTGGCTGGTTTGCGTTGTACTATAGTGTGCAACTCAAGGAGAGACGAGGCTTGAATAAATGGTATATGGAAGACTTTGGCAGCCAGTCTATCATTTCGTCAGAGCCGTGATTAAGCAGTGTGGTTATCTCCAGAGCTTGTAGCAAGAGAGCTTACCCATATCCAACGACGGCGACTCGCAATGGGCTGTCTTGAGATTTCGTCATAGTTTAGAGCGTGTAGGTTGCTCCATGGACAGAACAAGGATCATGAGGGAGAGAGCGTTCATATACGGTTGGGCTGTGCTGTTCGCGTTGGAGGTACTAAGAGCTCGGCGAGATATTACCATTTTTAGAGAAGCTGCCAAGACCTTGATGGGCATCATGTCTGCGGGGTTTATGAGAGTGCCTTGAAGAGGAAAGCTTTCGGCGATTTAATGCCATGTTTGCACAATCTGGTGGGTTCTTGACTACGGCCAGCGGAGTCGTGTTCCGCATCTGTGGGTTTGCCATCAGGGCCTTTGACTAAGATATGCTCGGACCTATGATTCTTCGGCATGGAACGACGTCTATTTCGCGATGTTGAGTCATGGATTTGGATCCGAATGGTCATAATTACCATGTGGGTTACTCATAAGCTGAGATCAAGTCACGCCAACATGCGGCTGTCTCTATCCGTGATTTGGCATGGAAATACACCTTGAAAAACATGGGTTAGAAAATAGGGTTAATACAGACATTGATAGAATCAATTGTAATGCTTAGCAGTCAATGTGAGGATACTAAATGTCTTCTTATATCTACAGCTGAGCCTTGTTCACCCGTTGACCTTGCTCATCAAACCAAATCTTTTCCCCCGTAACCATAGACTCTTGCAAAGCAACACCAATCTTGACCACCTCGACCGCAGATTCAAGCTCAATCCAAGAAGGCTTGTCATCCAGAACAGTCTCGGCAAACCTATTGGCCTGTGCCACAAACGCATTTTCAAATCTCTCCCAGTAGTTCTGGGGCATCTCCTGCAAGACCCCACCAGCCTGGTAAACGTGGACGTGGTTCACCCTCGGCATCATGTTGACCACCAGCTTTCCCTTGGTTCCTATAATCTCTGTGGAATCTTCTGCACCAGCAGCCATTGTGCGGGATGCGAAGAGAGAGACCATTCGGCCGTCGTGGAACTCCATCATGCCAATCGCATTATCGCTGTCATTGTACTGCCGCAAGTCTGGGTGGCACGCCGCAGTTCCAACTGCATGCACAGACTTGATCTTTGATTCTTTTCCAAAGAACCAGAGTGCGAGATCGATATCGTGGATGCAAGAGTCCACAAAAACACCTCCAGAGACGGCGGCGTACGAGACGAATTGACCAGTCGGGTCCAGGATGTCACAGCTCTGGCAACGCATCACGGTTGGTCGTCCTATGAGACCTTGTTCGACTTTTTCGTAGGCAGCGCGATATGAGGCATCGGAACGTCGTGAGAAGCCACAGATAACCTTGAGATCGGGTCGTGTTGCTGCAGTATCTAGCACACATTGGGACTCGAATTTGGTTAGCTGGGGTTCTCTCATATGCATAACAAAACGGCCCAAAATCAAAGAGATTCAAGGTATAAACTCACAACTTCAACGGTAGTAGACAATGGCTTTTCGCAGAGCACATGTTTGCCGGCTGTGATGGCCATGTTGGACTGTTCAGCATGTGCACTCGTCGCCGAAGCGATACACACTGCCTCAAGACCACCATGAGCAAGCATGTCGGCAAAGTTTTCATAAACTGCGACTCCATGTGGTGCCAGTTCCTCGCTTGCCCATTGCCTCTCAGCTGCGTCAGGACTGGAAACAGCAACGAGGTCTGCTCGATGAACTTGTTGGAGCCAGATGAGGGCATGTCGCTTGCCCATGCGGCCAAGGCCTGCTACACCAACTTGAAGTCTTCGGACTGGCATCTCTGAGGGTATTCGATGAGTGAGGTGAATTGGTGATAAAAGACATCCAAAGCGAGCATGTTGGGACAAGCTACCTATTACATCCCCAGACCATCATGACCAGCTTGATGCATGAGCAACCCCCCCACGTGTCTACCTTTTTTCGGTCTCCGGGATTATGCATATTCGGGAACCTTTAGCCTGCTAATGATCATCCCGAGTCATGACATGAACCAATCCAGGAATCATTATCTCGGCTCCGTTCGTGCGCGCCCCACTACCGGTGGTCGGAGGAGATCACGCCCTATTCACGCCCTACCATCAGGGATAACTTGACGAGTAGCAAAGGATTCCCAACCCTGTCCTTTTCGGCGAGCTGTTACTATTTTCAATTACTAGATTATTCCGCCGAATGTTTACTCTTCTTGGACATCGCTTTTCTCCCCGGACCAGGTCATGATCCTTTCTCCGCGTTTCTTGTCGGCGATCCACCCCCGCAACTCTCAATGCATCACACGAGGAGAACCTGGGGACTTTGTCCTGGGGTAGTCGGGGAAGGTATAACGTGGAGTAAACGCGTGATGGTTGGGTGTCGTCACTTTCAACAACCTGACTTGGGCTGGAAAAAGCGTCTGTCGTCTAGGAGTATAAAGTCAGAGGAGAGGACCACGATCGTCCTATTACATCTTGCTTCTCAAGCAGCAGCATCTTGTTCACTTCTGCGATACCCTCAAGTTATATCCCCACCTATACATCTGCACAAATTGGCAGAGATTTAGCTTTGCTCCAATGGAACCCAAAAAGGAGTCCAAGTCGGACGCGCACCCGAGCGCGGGTGTCGACTTCTCTGCAGTTGATGCTGTCCATGAGGAAATCACTTTCCCTCAAGAAGATGGTTATGTTGCCTATGGTCCCTCTGGTAAGATCTCCGCATGTTCACAGCTGCCCTCTAGAGTATCGCAACTAACGTCCTGCAGGAATCAGGGGAGTGTTGGCGTCACGGTTCGTCGCCTACTGCGCCGCCTTTGCAGCTCTAGGCGGCTTCCTCTTTGGGTACGACCAAGGCGTTGTGTCAGTGACGTTGGTGATGGACGAGTTCCTCAATCGCTTCCCTGAGGTATCCGATGAGGCCAGTGGCTCAGGCTTCAAAAAGGGACTCATGACCGCCATGATTCCTCTTGGTGCTTTTATTGGTGCTTTGAATCAAGGCTGGGTTGCTGATTGGATCTCGAGGAAACGCTCTCTAATGGTGGCGGTTGTGATTTTTACTATTGGTTCATCGATTCAGACGGCTGCTGTTAACTATGATATGTTGACTGCAGGACGGTTCTTTGGTGGCGTTGGTATCGGCATGTAAGTGATTTCGTATAATCATCCAAGTTCAAGAGCGCTGACGGATCAAGGTTATCTATGGTGGTTCCTATCTATATCTCAGAGATCTCACCCCCTGAGATTCGAGGATCCCTTCTAGTCTTTGAAGAACTCTCGATCGTCGTCGGCATAGTCGTCTCTTTCTGGATCACCTTTGGAACCAAGGATATCCAAGGTCACTGGTCATGGCAGCTACCCTTCCTCCTTCAAATCTTCCCCGGAGTTTTGCTCGGCATCGGTGCCTTCTTCCTACCATTTTCACCTCGCTGGCTTGCCTCCAAAGGTCGACACGAAGAGGCCCTCACGACCCTCGCTAGACTTCGCGCATTGCCCACCGATGATGTTCGCGTCCGTGCCGAGTGGACAGACATTATTGCAGAGGCGCGGTTTCAGGAGGTTGTCTTGAAAGAACGACACCCTAAACTCGTGGAAAGCAGCAGCATCATGTCCAAAGTTCAACTGGAAATTGTGTCGTGGACTGATTGCTTCAAGACTGGTTGCTGGCGTCGCACCCACGTCGGCATCGGGATCATGTTCTTCCAACAATTCGTCGGAATCAATGCCCTCAGTTCGTGCCCATGCTTCCATAAGAATGTTGAAAGATGCTAATTAGTAATAGTCTACTACTCGCCGACCCTGTTTGCTACCATGGGTCTCAACTTTAACATGCAACTCATCATGTCCGGAGTCGTCAACTGCGTCCAACTAGTCGGCGTTATTAGCAGTCTCTGGACCTTGGATCGATTCGGCAGGAGAAAGATCCTTCTGACTGGCAGCATTTGCATGTTCATTCCCCATCTGATCATCTCGATCTTCGTCGGCAAGTATTCGCACGACTGGCCCAGCTACATCCCTGAGGGCTGGACTTCTGTGGCTTTTCTCCTCGCGTACATGTTGGCCTTTGGATGCAGTTGGGGTCCAGTGCCTTGGGCTATGCCGTCCGAAGTCTTTCCCTCATCCCTTAGAGCCAAAGGTGTTGCTCTCGCGACGTCACTCAGTAAGTTCCAACTCCCTCTAACCCTCCCGTCACTCTGCTGGCAGGGACAAGGTAAACTAACCGTAAAAAGGTTGGCTATGGAATTTCATCATCGGCCTCATCACTCCACCACTCATTCAAGAGACTGGCTTCGGAGCCTACGTCTTTTTTGCCGTCTTCTGCCTGTTGTCTTTTGTATGGACCTATTTCTGTGTCCCTGAGACGAACGGCAAGACTCTTGAAGAGATGGACGAGGTCTTCCACGACCGCACTGGTACTGCTGATGTTGAGAGGAAGGCTAGAATTCTTGACGACTTCCTTCGTGAGCAGCGGGGAGAAGGTGTCAAATCTGGCTGAGTCTGTTCTTGCGGGCATTGACTGAACTGGGTCTTTAGTGTCATTCACATTCTATGGCGAGTCTCTATTCTCTGCTCCTTGTGTGGACTTGATGGCGCTTCAACATGATCAAATGCATTGTAACTGATTGCTGTTGATATCTTAGACCTAGCTACAGCATGCAATGAGATTGATAACTTGGGCAACCAGAGTCTGTAAAAGCACCATTTAATTTGATCTATATGAAGTGTAATTAGACGAAAAGTAATCCTAAAGAGTGGCTACGAATGGGAGTTGTGATATTGCAATGACGAGTAGTCAAGTAGGACAGGGACATTAGGACAGGCTCTGGGCCTCGCACATCCTCTTATACATCCCTCCCTGCTTAACAAGCTCATCATGCGTCCCAGATTCAGCAATTCGACCTCGGTAAAAGACGCAGATACGGTCCGCGCTACGGACCGTGGACAGACGGTGCGCAACCGCTACCGTGATGCAGTTTCCAGAACTCGCAGCCTCCATCAGCGCCTTTTGCACCATCCTTTCCGACTCGGTATCAAGGGCGCTCGTCGCCTCATCGAGGAGGATAACACTAGGACTTCGCACGAGAGCTCGAGCGATGGCGATGCGCTGTCTTTGTCCGCCGGATAACTGGCTACCGCCCTGTCCGCAAGGCGTGTCAAGACCCTCTGGGAGTGAGCTAATCAGGTCCCAGACGTTGGCTGCACGACAGGCCGCTTCGACTCTGTCATCTTCAACCGCGTTGCCATCTGGAGTTGCCACGTCAATGGCTGCCATGATATTCTCTCGGATGGTGCCAGGGAAGAGGGTTGGCTCTTGCTGGACGAGGGCCAGTTTGCTACGGTAAAGTCGAGGGTTGATATCAGCGAGATCGGCCGAGTCGTCTATCACGATGCTGCCGGTGGTCGGATCGTAGAACCGCTCGAGAAGAGAAATCATGGTTGATTTCCCGCAGCCGGAAGCGCCCACAAACGCAACGAACTGCCCGGGTTCAATCTATGGTGGAATGCAAGTTAGAGAGGTCTTTTGCTGTTCAACATGCACAAGTACGCCACTCACGGTCAACGACACGCCCTTTAAGATCCGGTTGTTGGGTGCTAGAGGGTACGAAAACTGAACATGGCGAAAGTCAATAGACTTGCAGCCTTGGGAAGGGCCCTTGTCTTTGTTCTCCTCCGTCTCCCGAATCGTTGGGTCGAGACCTGTAAGCCAGAAATAGTAGTTGGCTGCCGAGTTCGCCTTGGAAAAGCCTAAAACAGTCAGCCCAATTCATGAGCCGTGGAACAAGTACTCACTACTCGAGAGGCTGAAGAGTTGCGAGCCCGCCTGCCCGGAAAAGTAGACTCCCATGAATGAGATCATGAACTGATAGAGAGTAACCTCCCCATTGGCATAGAGACGTGATCCCCACCTGGATGTGGTCAGCACCACCGTGAGGAGAAGAATGATGATGAGCAATGCACGAACCAAAATCCAAGTGCAAGAATAAAACACTCGATAGACTGCGTGAGTGAGAACCAGACCATCATGTTACAGAAAGGGATTATCGAGCCCGATATGGCAGCATCCAACTCGTTCGTGTATCTCTGCAACACAGTCTTCTCAATCGCCAACGACGAAACTGTGCGAATGGCAGTTATAGTCTCAGAAGCTATTGAAGCGCTGATAGAGAACCTCTCATCTATATCCGCATCCATCTTGGTTTCAAGACGAATACGCACCCAGCCTGCCAAGAGCATCGGGGGGAGACCGGCGAAGACGCCAACAAGACCCAGCTTCCAAGAGATAGCGATGGAGAGGATACTGCAGGAAAAAATGTTGACTATATTGTTAAGGACAAGGGAGATGTTGAATCCCATGAGCTCAAAGATGGCTTGGGCGTGGGAATCGATCCGGCTAATGAGAGCGCCAACGGCGTTTTCTGGTCGGTCGAAGAATCGCAGGTCTTGCTTGAGCATTTGACTCAAAAGATCTCGACGGACTTTTTGGCCCATGGTCTGTAGAAAGGTCAAATTTAGTTTAGGTTCCTCAAGGTGTATTTATATCCATCTTTCAAGACTTGCCTGTGCGATATTGTTCGTTGTCCATCCTAGGCTAAAGTAGACAACAAGACAGCCCAAGCTCACGACAAAGTACATCAAAGCAATAAAGTTGCCACGATGAAGTATGTCGGGCGACATGAAGTCGTCTATCACTTCGCCAAGGAGAAGAGCCTGTCCGGGGTACATGGCAGCTGTTTTCGGTTTGTTAGACATGCATCCTTTTTGCGGCCCACGATTGCCTAGTACTGGGATCAAACCCACCTCCGATGCAGCACATCATGGCACCAAAGATGTACCAATTCTTGATCTCAGTCGTCGCTTGAACCAACTTGGTGACCGTGTGGACGAGCCCAGTGTCATTGTGGAGTGCAAAGTCTTCCCTATACTTGAGAGATTCGAGAAGTCGATTGTCGGCCGTATTGTGCATCACCAATGACTGGATGGGTTCAACAGGGTTCGTAGCCTCGTCGCCAGAGCTATCATCGTCGGTCTCCTTGCCTTCCACGGAGAGATCTTGGGTTTTGACCATGTTGGCATACACGCCTGCCTTGGCTACCAAGTCCTCGTGTGGTCCCTGTTCAACAATTTTACCTTTAGACATGACCACAATATTATCTGCGTTGCGGATAGTAGCGAGCTTATGAGCGATGACGATCGTGGTCCTATTCTTAGACGCCCTGTCAAGTGCTTTCTGTACGATACCTTCGGCGTGCGGGTCTAATGCACTTGTCGCCTCGTCAAGCAGAAGAATCTTGGGTTCTGAGACGATGCTGCGGGCAATGGCAATACGCTGTTTCTGGCCCCCAGATAACAGGCCGCCTCTCTCACCAATGCGTGTATCGTAGCCATCTGGGAGATTGACGATGAATTCGTCTGCGAAAGCGAGCTTTGCGGACTGTCGGACACGTTCCAGCTGTTCTTGGTGCGACGCCGTCTCCCAGCCGGTGCCGATCAGCCCGTTGGCGATATTCTCGAAAACAGTTCCATTAAATAGAACCGGTTCCTGTGAAATGTTAGCTCAGCCAGAAACAACGGAGATTCTGCAACTCATGGGCTAGGGACTCTCTACCTGTTGAACAAGCCGGATGGTGGTTCGAAGCCAGTTGAGGCTCAAGTCACCAGTATCTATCCCATCCAACTTGATTGTGCCGGCCTGTGGGTCATACCATCTTCCTAGAAGGCCGATGATTGTGCTTTTGCCACTGCCACTGGGACCCTATTGGAGATGTCAGGAGAAGCAAGCCAGGGAAAAAGAGGACCAGGACGACCCACCACAAGTGCCGTTACCCTGCCAGCCGGAACATGCAGTGAAAAGTCATCCAGAACCCGTACATCGGCCCTGGTCGGATAGCTGAAGTTGACACCGTCAATGTCAACTACTCCTGATATTTCGGTTGGTGCTTGGCCTGACGCCTCAAAGGGGTCGATGGAGAACTTTCGATCGATAAGAGAAAAGAGCTCCGACGCGGCGCTGGCAGCACGGCTGAAAGCCACTGTATGTGGCGCCAATGCAGTAATTGTAGTTGATGCGATGACGACGGAGAACAAAACACTGACACTCAAAGTATTAGAAACAGATTCCCATAGGGATTTTCGCATATCGTGGAGCGGTCTGGAACTTGCGTGAAAATTGTCCCAACATTGTTAACCTCCCCGCTGGCCAGCATGGCGGTGCCTTGCCAATATGCCAGGCCCATTCCGGCATAGACGATGAAATGCTGCCCGCCGAATAAGACTCCATAAAGGGGGTTCTTCCGATTGCCTAACCTGCGAGCACCAGAGAGATATGTGGCGTACTTCTGGACGATTCGAGATTCTAGACTGAATGCTTTGACCGCTCGTATATTCACAAGGACGCTTTCCGCATACGTTGCAGCCTGGGCATATTCCTTGAGCATCTTGGTTTCCATCTGGGAGTCGGGCACTGCGACGCTGCCCACGACTATCAGCAAAGCGGGCATAATGCAGAGAATGATGAGTGTCAGTTTCCAGTGGCTTATAAAAGCAATGATGGATGCCGCGACAAAGGTGGCGAGAGACTGGATAAACAACCCGAGCTTTTCAGCTATGCCGGACTGGATTAGCTTCCCGTTTGAAGTGGCCTGCATCGAGACAGAGCCTGCAATTCCGTGATCGAAAAAGCTGATCCTTTGACTTAGTGCCGCTCGAAGATATGTGTGCCGAACATTGCGGGTTATGTTGAAAGCAACATAGGTGAACAGGGTCGCGTAAATATAAGTGAAAGCAAAGCGAGCAATGCCGATGTAGACAAAGTAAAGCCTAGATGCGTCAGTATCGGGTACCAATATTCGAACCGGGCACCACCCACGAATACTTGCTAACGTCAGACATGAAACGTTGGGTCGATGCGCCGTCGGAAGTGAAGTCGGTGAGAAGAGTTATGAACTGGCCGAGGACTATGTTGACCAAGGCCAAGGCAGTGCCGGAGCCGATAGCAGCGAGGATGCCGATGAATTCGAGGACATGATCGATTGGTCGGCCGCAGGTGAAGAGGCGCTGTGTGGTGTTGGTCTCGTTTTCGCACAGCAAGGCGACGGAACTTACTAGGAAACTACCGAATCCAGCACTATGCTCGTGATTCATTGACTGGTCCGTGGTAGACGCGTCGCCATCGTTCTGAGAGTCGGAAGGGGGCTGGTGCTTTTCCATTATCTTGTTTTATTCTTGTGGTTCATTCGCGGTAGGAACCAGATCAAACGAAGGAAACGAAGGGAAGAGAAAGCAATGAAAGACGATACAAAGCGAGGACGAAACAATGAATGTAGTTGGAAAGGTAAAAAAAAAAAAAAGGAGACAATGTAAACCAAGGAGGTCGATAATGGTAGGTCAAAAGATGGTCTGGGCAGTAGTTAAGTACCTAGTGAAAGAGGGATGACACGGGGTAGAGAACAGACATGCTTACCAACAAAAAGAAAATCTCTCACGGTTGCGGCGCGCCGACCCAAGCCCGAACTGAAGCTCTCGGGAACGGCACCGGGTTGGGTCGGGATAGCCGCACGCCCGGGCCGGGGTGCGGTGGTGGTGCGGCATTCTGTGAGCGAAGCCGCTGCCGAAAGCCGATGATGACTCGGTGTGGAGACTTCGGGCGCGGGATGCCAAGGTTCCGCAGCTCCGCTCTCCGCTTTAGGGTAAATACCTAAATAGGGGAAACACTCGCGCATAAGAAACTGCAGCTGCATGATTACAGTAATTTGAGGATATTCATTTATAGGAGCATTCGCCTAGCTTATAGTGATTCTTTATTTATGAATGAAGATGAAATGTATTATGACTGTGCTATTTCTTCCGAGTTGCCCGCCCGCCCCCTGCAGGCTATGGATGTAGTGCATATCAATCAAATTACACAGGTAGGCACCTGCAATTCTACCAGACAAACGTGAGTGAAGCGAGACCAACCTATCCCTCATCATATGAGAAAGAATAATGACCGAAAACTTAGAACTGTAGGTAGGTATTTACCTAGTGATCCAACGTAGGTAGGTATATATGTACGCGTACAGTACCTAACGTCGCTACTAACACGGTCTGGCCCACCTGCCCCTAGCGGCAGAGGTGGTCAAGATTTCACCCAGCCAACTCATCCCATTAATCCATCTATCCATCCCTATGTTTGGATTTATTGTGAACTATAACGTGTTCTTTTCCTGTAAGCTACCTTTCTTATATACTTAACTCTATTAATGATCTCTGCTATTAACTCTGGTCTGATTATTTTATTATATTAATAAGACTCTGCTATTAACTCCGGTCTAACTTACTATCCTTATATTAGATTTTATATATCTTCTATTAACTTAAATATATCCTTATATTAATCCGTATATTTATAGATCTTAATAAAAATAAGCTCTTTAATACTTCTAGGGATAATAAAAGGTATTATTTTATATAAAAGATATACCTTTTTATTTAATTTTTTATAGCTATTACTATAGAAATTAAAAAAAACTAGGTTATAGTTTTTTATAGTATTAGGTTTTAATACCGTTATATATTAATAGCTATGTTTTTTTATTATTATAGCTAATGGCTTTAACATCATTACAGCCTATAATAATCCATCCATCCATCCACACTTACTTGGGTACCTACATTCACACATCCATTCACCGCCGTCACTACGTACCTACAACTACAAAAACAAAGAAAAAAGAGAAAACTGACCCTGCAGAATAGGACTGAAGATGGAAATTGATGCTGGCTGCGACCTCAGCCCACAAGACGACACACCTCAGACTCACCATGGCCAAGACCATGACAAGGAAACGCCGCCATTGGCTAAGACATCCGTAATCACATTCAACCACCAAAACGATGACACTAACTAACTCCCCCTTTTCTAGTGTGATCGTTGTCGCAGTCGCAAGGTACACTTACCCCCATGACCCCCAATCCACCTTCTCAAGGCATAGCTAACAATCAATAGGTCCGATGTGACCGTCATCATCCATGTTCATACTGCACACGCACCGGTGTTGCTTGCACCTATCCTACAAGACCCAAGCCGAGGGAGAGGCGTCAACGTGTATTCATCTCAGAGGCCTAGTAGGAAATTCCCATGAGACTAGACCATGATCAAAACTCATGACTGACTGATGTAAACCCAGTGAGAGAAAGATAGACTTCATGGCCAAGAAACTTGAAGAGGTTAGCCGAGCGCTGGGAAATATCGAGGACCGACCACGGAGCAGCGCAACGTCGGATCTCTCGCCTAAACCGACACCAGAAAACCAGGCGACATCATCACCAGCAGGTGGTGGCTCCAACCGGATCCTCACTCCAAAGTCCGAACACCATGGGGAGTCCTCTCTGTCGGCCCACGCTTCTCACGCAAACAAGCTCCTCCGAGATACCGTCAGAACAAAGCCTCCCCTGGATGTCGCGGGTAGAATGGCTTCCGTCTTGGACACGCTGAACCGATCGGTGAAGCACCGCGAGGTTGAGGACATGTATCCTCATGCAAGGACACTCGAGTCAGGCTGTAGACTTCGAGACATGCCTATGCCTCCTGTGGAATCAGCTCTAGCGTGCCTCAGAATGGCCCAAGGTATGGATTCATCACCAACGCTGGTTGAATCAAAACATTTGGGCGGCTGACGATGATTACTAGAACATCCCCGGGTCAAGATGTTCTGGCTCTACGAACTCTGCTCCATGCCCAATTTCACAGAACATTTTCTCAAACTGTACTCCCCCGGCGACGCCATCCACGCAGACATGATTGTTGTCAACGCAGGGTTGTACTGGCTTTTCCGGGAATGCAAGAATGTGACGCCAGACTCAACCGGCAAGTCGAATCTCGAAAGCCACGCCAGGATCTGTAGAGACAACCTGGAAACTGTTTTATCCAATCTACCATTCCACATGCCAATGACGATTGTCACGGTATTCGCGTTGAGCCTAGCGGTACGTTACCATGTCCTCCCTCCCTCGCCTTCTGAACAGGCAAGACCTGACAAGAGCCCCCCCTCTAGGCATTGTACTGTTTTGAACTTTGTAAACTATCTTCTGCCTGGAGCTTCATGGTCGCGACATCTCAAATGAGCCAGACGATGGGCTTCCACAGTGCGGCCGCCATGTCAAGAGACGACTCAGCCATGAGGAAGCAAAAGATGAACCTGTTCTGGACCATCTACATTTACGAAAAAGGCCTAGCGCTTCGCCTTGGTCGCCCATCAACTATCCGGGATAGCGAGATCACCATTCTTCATATGGAGATGGATAGGTCGGACACGGTCAACTGGGGGTGGATGCCCAAGTGGATAGAGCTGGCAAGGTTGCAGGGTATGACTTATGATCAAATCTACAGTCCTTCCGTGTGGTCCCAGCCGCAAGCTATCCGGGCCTCCCGGGCGCGGCGTCTTGCTTCCGATCTGAAAGCCCTAACAACGAGGGTAACCCCGGAGGAGGTATGGCGTTTCTCTCTCAGTCTTCCGCCTGGACAATTCCACTTGACGACCTCATGCTGACGTTGCTTTAGAGGCGATACATGGACATGTTGCGGCAGTCTGTTGGAGATGAGCTCCACGAGGTTCTTGTCCGTACCGATCGAGTCGTCCAGCTCTCTCTACTGTGCCTCATTTACAAGGGCGTACCTGCGGAAACAGGTGACGCAACAGCGTCTAGGGAAGAGTACATATCGACCGCCCGAGAAGCTCTAGATGAGCATCAGACGTGCATGAGCATCATAGCCAACATGGAGGACGACTTTCTCGAGACCTACATAAACTGGTACTACTCTAGGTCCCCTAATATGCACGCTTTCGGGACATGCTGCTGACTCTCTCACCAGGGCCCTTCTCCAGTTTCCCTTTGTCCCTTTCATCATTCTATTCTGCCACATTATCGAGACGTGCAACGAAGACGACCTCAACAGGCTGCGAGGGCTCATTGAAAATCTCGAGTCTGCAGCTGTAGAACCATTCTCTACAGGTGTCAAAAAGGAGCTCAGGCTGTTCAGAGTTCTGTACGACGTGGCGCGCAGTTATGTCAACTTGAAAATTGGCACTGCCGAGATGGAACAGACGGCAGACCTCGAGACGGACGACTGGGGACATGTTTCAGCGTTGATGCCATCAACATCATGTATCTGGACTTTAGCTCCCGCACCAGAAGCTGACTTGGCTACTGACGCTCAGAGAGGGACATTCTCTACGGAGCTTCCCCAGCTAGGTGTCTCTCAGGATCCAAGTATTGACCACCACCAAGTGCTCTCTGGCGGGTCGCCTGGTGGGCCGTTCGGGGAGTTGAACTTGGAGGTGGATCAGCAGGGGCTGCAGCTTGGAAACTGGCTGTACATGAATGACCAAATGATGAGGGTGCTAGAGGATACATACTTTTAACTTGGCCAGAGAATTGTATACTCGTTGCCCTTATAGTGTTTTGATCGCTTCATAACTGGAAGAAACAGGCCGAGAATATCCACAGCCGACATGTAAACAGTGCTCAATATGTTCTTTATTATAGTTGAAGCCGGGTCTGAGATGGAATAACTGAACAGTACAGGGGTCATAGCCAATGTGAACCCGACGATGACATAGATTGAAAAGACTTGCACCGCCTGCACCTCTAGTATACCGCAAGTGTCCAGTCCAAAAAGGGTGCCCTCATTCGGGCCTCTTGGCATATACGGAGTATCTATGACCAACATTAGAACGTTCTCGATGGGATTTGGGGAGGGGAAACATACATCGGCCAGTACATGTGGATGCCTAGGTTTTTAAAGTCCTTTCTGACTCCAGCTAGAAGTAGCTGCAGCTCTTCGATGCTCCATCCCAACCCGCCTGCCTCTCTTGGTCTTGTGAAGATGGCAAGGCTGAAGGGTTCCAGGGCCTGTACGCCATTTTCATACGCCCACATGCCTATATAAATCAGAACAGGTCAGAGAAATATCCAATGCATGCAGGTAGATCTATGAAGACACGGGCAGGGTCCAACACTTACCGATTTGCTTATACTTGGGGTCTCTAGCCCATGCGCTGCAAGGCCACTTCTCCTTCACCTCAACTATATCAACAAAGCCGGCATCTTTGAGCCAGTCCTTGTAATAGAGTGCAGTGTTGAGTGGATGCCCGCCACCGGAAAATCCTTCTTGGAGCAACACCGACCACTGGTACGCAGGATGTTGTTCCTTGAGTGTACCATCATCGGACTGGAGAGGATAGATGATGTCCATAAGCTCGAGAGTTCCGCCAGGCTCCAAATTGCTATCAACAGTGGGTTAGCTCGTGATTTCTATGCTTGAAGGGAGAATGGTGTTACTCGTAGCATTGCTTCAAGTATCTGGACCAGTTTCTGATGGAGCCAGTCATGAAGCGGGAGAAGATGAAATCAAACTTGCTGCTAAAGGTCCAATCGTCTTCAAGATCATCCACGTAAAAGTTGACGTTTGGGGGTACACTATTTAGATAGTCAGCAAAATTTCTTATAAGAACTCCACGCTTTAACTCATCTCCTGTCTTACAATGATGGTTGAATAGGGCTAAGATCAACCCCTGTTATCTAAAAGCTCAGATGTTAGGGTACTTGGCGTCTGATAACGCTTGCATATTTCTCTTACTTGACTTTCAGGATGCTCGTCGGCTGGAAGGTCGTTAAAGACTTGCTTAACATGTAGACTTGTACGGAATTACGTACCGTAATCGATCGACCAGATACCGGTTCCGCAACCGGCATCAAGGACACGATGAAAGGGTTTGTCAGCTGGAGCACAGTGAAGGTTTCCATCAAATGTGAACAGTAACAAGTTATGTTGCAGATCTTTACTAGGTCAGACACAGATTGTAGAGCGGATGCAATGACTCGATTACCTAGGCGTTCATTCTCTGTCTAGTAACATAGGTGTCAGCGAGAATGTGGAAAATAGTAGTCTAGACGAACAAATCAACTCACCTCGTCATTCGGAAGAACGTAGACTATTATATGATCAGCTACCCATAGGATCGGACAAAGAAGGAATCGAACTCACCACCATCCTTATAGGCGTGATACGTTCTGCCGTTTTCCTGCCGATAAGCGAGGATACTAGATCCCATAGAGGTTGTGTCGCTGACGTTGTCCTACCAGAGTCAACCGGGCTGGTTCATTTCACAAGCGCATGAAAGCTCACCCCTCCGAATGCCGAGTCAGCATCGTCATCTTGCGCAGCGGCCTGAAGAAAACCATCAGAACCAAATCTCGTAAAAACCAAGGAACTCTCCAACATTATCATCGACGGCAAGCGGGGCATTATTGCCCTGAACCGGTGGAGGACTTGTCCCCGCCGTCTGCTGTTCCGGACTGGTGCACATGGCTGATGACGCCGTGGTTTGAACGTTGTTCGTTGCGTGTGGGTTACGCAATAGACAAAGAAGTTAAAGTGAACAGCCACGGTGAGGGGGACTTGGTCAGACTAAATCGCTCAGGGTCCCTCTGGTGTGGCCCGTATTTACAGGTGGCATGCATAGTTGACCTCTAACAGAATGTACCCTCGGATAAAGGACAATGTTAGTTATCAGGTATTGATCGCTAGGAATTTGCATGACAAAGAACTTGGTGCCTATCTGTGTGTCATGTTGGCCAGTTAAACTTTCAAGCCCTTGTACTGAGACAAGATTGTATTACGTGTTGGCAGCGATGATCTATGCAGAAGCAGGGATTGTACAGCTATACAGTGTCAACTATAAACCACATACATGTTTGATATAGTCAAGGAATAGATGGTTAATCACTTCTGACAAGTCGCCCAGCGCTTTTATTACTCAGCTTCATAATGTCCCTCGGTCCTAGTTAACTTGGCATTGAGAATCGCATCGTTCATTGTCACCAACAAAGTAAGCCAACAGATAGCTGAGCTAGAGTTATTATGTGCTCAGATAGAAATAATAGACCTGAGCAAAAAGGGTATTTATTAAAATTTGCTTCCTAACTATAGAAACAAGCGACGAAAATTAATCTACTTTCATTCCTAGTTCGTACAAGCAGCAGCACCCTTGCTTGTCGAAGTAACCCACTTGGTCGTCGTCGCCTTGACCGTCGACGTCGTAGTCTTGGATACCGTGCTCCTCAAAGTCACCGTGCTCGAAGGAGTCAGAGTGGTCTTGACGGTAGACCATCTTGTGGTTGTCTCGGGCGCAAGCGTGATGGTGGACGTCTTCTTGACGGTGCTTGTCGTTGTAACCTTGACTGTTCCTGTCGCAAGCGTGGTGGTCACCGTCTTGTAGGTTGTGACAGTCTTGGCTGGGAGGGTAGTCGTCTTCTTAACGGTGACGACCTCGGTGGAATCTACAACAACTGTAGTGGTGGAGGCCTTAAGAGTTGTAGTCTTTCCAGTTGTCTTAGTAGTAACAACCGTAGTAGTCGAGCTAGATCCCGGGATCGTAACGGTGGTGTACTTGGTGGCCACAGAGGTGGTCGTCTCCGAGACGGTGACAGGCTTGAGCGTGGAAGTCTTGCCCGTCGTCTTGGTCGTGATGCTCACAGTCGTAGTGGTGCTTCCAGGAATAGTCGTAGTTGACGTCTTGACATTAGTCGTGTAGGTCGTGACAACTGTCGACGTGACCGTAACCAGGCCGGCAGCGCGGACTTGAAGCTCGATGAAGTCGCGATGTGTAAGACCGGCAGCAAGATCGATGGACGGGTTACCGTAGACGACCGCAGCTCTAGGCTTGATAGTCGCCACAGCCACAAGACCATCCAGATCACGACGCTTGTTGGTGGGAATACAAGTGATCGTCGTCTTCTTAGTCGTGGTATCAGTCGAGGTGGTCACAACTGTCGAGTACACGGTAGTCGCCTTCAACGAGGTGGTCGTGACTCCACCAGTTCCAGATGTGACAGTCTTGGTGCTAGAAACAGTGATAGCCTTGGGAGTTGACGTCTTGGTGGCAAAGGTAGTGGTCAAGACAGTCACCGTAGACGTAACTGACTTGGGAGTCACAGTAGCACCGGTGGTTGTCACGGTTGTCGTCACAGCCTTGGAAGTGGTTGTGACCCAAGACGTGACGGTCGACTCGACGACATTGGTTGAAGTCTTGGTGACGTCGTCGGGAGTGATTGTGGTGCCAACATCAACGGTCTTTGTCGTCTTGGAAGTGATGAGCTCATCAGCCTCAGTTGTCTTCGAGGTCTGTGTGGTCGTTGTCTTCTGCACAGTTGTCTTGGTGGTAGGATCAGGCGTGATGGTGGTTCCGACATCCAGAGTAGAGGTAGACTTGCTGGTGACGGTCTTGTCAGAGGCAGTGACGGTAGCGAAGAGTGTCTGAGATGAAGTGACTGTCTGAGTAGTGTAGACGGTTGTGTAGCTTGACGTTCCAGTAGCAACAGCGCCTGCAACAAAGGGTGTCGCGGACACGAGGGTTGAGTTGATCCAAGCCGTGGCAGCGAAGAAAGTGCCCAACTCGAACTGAGCAGCATCCTCTCCAGATAGCTGCTTAGCAAAAGAGGCACGCTTGCTGGTGGAAGAGCCAGCACCAGTGTTCTCATACTCTCCGAAGATGACGTTGCCGGTTCTGGGATCAGCGTTCGTCCAGTCATCCCATCCAACAGCGGGGATACAAGAACCAAGCTCAGACTCAACGTAAGCAACACGAGCATACTGGTTCCAAGGTCGACCAAGGTAAATAGTCGAGTATGAAGCACCGTTAGCAGGAGTGATTGTGCACTGGTCAAAGACGAAACCAGCTGGTGTAGTGGTATCTGTTCGCTTATGGGCAGTCAAGGCGACACCATTGCGGTTGGGTGAAATGGTCGACTTGAGGAAGTAACCAGCTCCAGAACCCCAGATCATGTCGATGTTACCCTCAAAGTACGAGTTGTAGGCGAAGAAGAAACCGTTGATGAGGAGAGCATCCTGGTTGCCGTAGACTTGGCAGCCATAGAGTGAAGCATACTTGCTGCTCTTGACGCCAAAGCCGAGACTAGCGTAGCTAAGAAAAAGTCAGTCGTTGATCTCAAGAGGGTAGAAGGGGGTACATACTTGCTGGTCGTGCCGAAGGTGTTCTTGAAGTTGATATTGACAGCCTGGAAATAGTTACCAGTGGCGTAGAAGGTAGCAGAATCCGAGTTGGAAGCATCAGCCTGGGTATCGATACCCTTGTCATAGGTGATTGTGACCTGGTTCTGGGAGTAGTCATCAGGCGCCTCGGAGTATCCGAGGAAGATGGTTGTTCCAGATCTAGCGAGGACAATCTGCTCGTTGTATGTGCCAGGGTAGATGAAGACAGTGGGTGTGACCTTGCTGGAAGCGGGAAGAGCGTTAATGGCTTCCTGGATGGTTGAATAGGTAGTAACTCCATCAATGGCATCCTTGGAAACGATGTAAGCGCCGGCAGGAGGAGTCGTGCCACTGTACTCGGTGGTGCCAGGGGTAGGATCAACAGTGGTGGCAGGCTGAGGCGTGGTGATTGAATCCCAGAAAGTCTTGTCGATCCAGTCAGTGCTGTCCATGACAGAGGAGAGAGGGTACGAGTCACTCGTAAGAAGCGTGGCATATCCAAAGCCCTCACGAGCAGCCGTGTTCTTCTCCCAGCTACCAGGACCCTCGTTGGCATACTCGGCAAAGGTGATGTAGTCAGTTCGAGGATCGGTAGTAGACCAGATCTTCCAACCAGCAGGCTGAATGATACTGTCCAGATAACTGTTCTTGATCACCACCAAGGCATATGCAGAGTAGGGGCGTCCAAGGTAGACCAGTCCCTGAAGGTCAACAGTGGCCGAGGCAGCTTCGGTAAAGAGACACTGGTCAAAGATGTAACCTCCGATGGCAGATGAGGTCTTTCGGCTCTGAGCAGTGATGGCAGACTTGGCTCGCTTGGCTGCAAGAGTACATCCCTTGAAGTAAGCCTTGCTGTAACCCCAGATAAAGTCAATAGCACCCTCAATGTAGCAGCTCTCATAGTACTGGTAACCAGCCGTCGCGCCAGTGAGAAGAGTGTCCTGCCAGCCGATGAAAGAACAACCGTAGAAACCAATCTTGTCGCCGTAGACGCTGGCAGCAAGAGCAACGTAGCTGGCAGTGGAGCCGTCCAGGTTCTCAGTGTTGATGAACTTGACGTTGTAAAAGGCAATCTTGGTGCTTGCGGTAGCGATAGTAGCAGTGTCAGCGTTGCTTCGACCGGCAGGAATGGTGCCCGCGACAGAGAGACCCTTGGCTTGGGTGATGGTAACCTGGTTGCTGCTGTAGGTCTTACCAGGCTCGGTCTCGGTGTATCCAATGATGGTGACAGGACCAGGTCGGTTGATGGCGGGTACTTGCTCGGTATAAGTACCAGGATAGATGAAGATGACTTGCTCCGTCGAGTCACTGGGAAGGCTAGCAAGGGCATCGGTGAGGCTCGAGTAAGAATCCTCCTTTTCACCATCCACCGAGACAAGGACTGCACCCTTGGGAGGAGTAGTGCCATCAGTGAGATGGAAGGGGAAAGAGGATGCTGTCTCAGACGGAGTCGTAGTCGATGATGAAGTCGAGTCGCCAATAGTATAGCTAGGAGCATAGTTGTATGCCTTCATATCGAGCCAGCTAGTGCTACCAATGAAAGAGCCCAGAGCATAGGGTGCGACCTCAGACTCGGTAAGCTCCTTTGCAAAGCTTGCACGAGACGAAGTCCAGTTTCCGGGACCAGTGTTGTTGAACTCGCCAAAGAGGACATCCGAAGTCTGAGGAGTGCTAGATGACCACACCGCCCAGCCAGCGGCGGAAATGTGCTTGTCAAGGTACGAGTTCTTGTAGACGACAAGTGCATACTGGGACCAGGGGCGACCAAGAGCAGTCGAGCCAAAGGAGGAACCGTAGCTCTCGGTATAAGTGACCAAGCAGGTATCAAAGATGAAACCACCAGCCCAAGTTGAGGTCTTGCGGTTCTGAGCAGTGATGTAGGCGTTTGGCGTGTTGGAAGCAATGTAGCACTGATGAAAGTAGGCCTTGCTGTAACCCCAGATGAAATCGACACTACCCTCGATGTAGCTGTTGCTAAACACCTGCACACCCTGGTTCACAAGAAGAGTATCCTGGAAACCCTTGAAGGCACAACCATAAGCCGCCATGTTGGTGCCAAAGAAGTCACCAGCCAAAGCTGCCGTGCTGCTCGTCTGGGGGTAGGTGTTTGTGAAGTTGAGGTTATACAGGGAGAGTCCAGCAGCCTGTGTGTTCTTCCAGAAGATGACGGGAGTCTCCTCGTTCCTGGAGGCACTGGTCGAGTAACCCAGCTTGAACCAGATGAGAACCTTGTTCTGGGTAAAGTCATTATCGAAGCTTGTCTCACCACGGAGGGTGATGTGGCCGCTGGTGCGTGTGAGAGTGAGCTGCTCGTTGTAAGACCCAGCCTTGATGTAGATGGTGTAATCTTCACCGTCATTGGGAATGGCAGCAACGGCAGAAGCGACAGTCGCGAACTCATTTCCGGTTGGAGAAGGGGCCACGGTCAAGGTTGATCCAGCGATGGAGGCGCTTGAGGTGCTGGAAGCTGTAGCGGATGCAGAAGTAGCGGCAGAAGTGGTGGTGCTGGAAACATCTTCCGATCCATAAACAGACTTAGGCCAGCCAGCGAAAGGAGCGATAGCATCCTTGTCAAGCCAAGAATCGTCTCCAAGAATGCCAGCAACCGTGTAAGAGGATGTGTCACTCGTGATAGTGACAGCTGAAGCACGAGCCGAGGAGTCATATCCAGGTCCAGTGTTGTTTCCCTCAACGAACGAACCAGCAAAGGTGGAAGCAGACGAAATCTTCCATCCAGCAGATGCAATGTGGCCATCGAGGTACGAGTTGACAAAAGCAACGTTGGCCTTGGTGCTGTAGTCTCGGCCCAGGTAGGTAGATCCTTCAGGGACAGAGCTATCAGAAGGCACAACAGCGCAGAGGTCAAACACCAGACGAGATCCACCGTATGAGCTTTGGTACTTGTGAGCTGCAATTGTCTGGCCGGTGGTAGTGCCCTTGGATACAATGACAGAGTTGTAAATGTAGCCAGCGCCTTGTCCCCAGACAAAGTCTGTAGTTCCCTCGATACGAGAGTGACTCAAGAAGAAGTTGCCGTAGTCGAAATACAAAGTGCCCTGAGAGGATGCAATTTTGCAGCCGTAAAAGGCAACCTTGGTACCCTTTGCGTAGACGGCCAAAGCGACGTAGTTAGTAGCTGCATCAAACGAGTTCTCAAAGTTGATGTTGTAAAACGACACAAGCTTGGCCTCGTACTTGCTCGCAGAGAACGTGGCAGTTCCAGAGGAGCCACCAGCGCTTGAAAGAACGCCGTTCTTCGCTGAGATGGTGACGCGGTTGTTCTTGGATGATGAGCCATCGGTGCTTTGACCACGAACGATGGTGGCGCCAGTTCGAGAGATGGAAACCTTTTCGTTGTAGGTGCCTGCCAGGATGTAGATGTACTGGGTGGTGGCATCGTTGGGGAGAGCTGCGACAGCTGAGGCGATGCTGCTGTAAGATGCACACTCGTTGCCTTCTGGGCCGACTACTACAGCCGTGCTTGGCACAGATGAGGGCAAGGAACACGCAGAAGACGAAGTTGTGGCCGCGGCTGATGAAGTTGCCTCAGTAGTTGAAGTCTCACCACTCTCGGTAGTGGAAGTTGTAGCGGCCTCGGACGACGCGGTAGTAGACTCGGTAGTAGACTCGGCAGTTGTCGACGTGGTTTCAAGAGCGGCAGTCGTTGATGTCGTCTCAGCAATGGTGGACGAAGTCGTTTCCGCCGCTGAAACATCCTTGGCATTGCTAGCCCTGATAGCAGCAAGCACACCAGAGTCAATCCAGTCAAGAGTCGAGACAGCAACGCTAGGGTTGACATTCTTGAAGAAAGCAGAGATGTCATAAGGCGCAAGCTCATCAACCTTGGTAACCCAAGAGATGTACTTCTCCCGATCGGTAACATGGTTCGGGTAGCTACCATCACCGGTAGTTCCAAACTCAATGTACTTGTTGAGTGATGACTGTGTCTTGGTGTCGACGTAGACACCAGTAGCGGCCAAGAAACCAGCCAGGCTTGAGTCTCGGTAAACAACAACTGAACCGTCTCCGTTGGCAGCGGCGAGGTAGACCTTTGTGTTGGTAAGGCCGCTCTTCTGGATGACGCTGGACGTGTCAAAGACAATGGTGGAGTTGTACATGGCTGAGTTGACCAATCCACCCTTGTTGTAGACCAGAAGACCATTGCTCTTGGTTGCCGTGATGGTAGATCCGTAGATGTAGAGAGACGGGGTGTTGTAGATGACCTTGTCTTGGGCCTCGATATAAGAGTCGGCAACGATAGCGGACGACCAGCTACCAGTAATAGCGGCAATGCCGGCAGCAACGAACTGACAGCCGTAAAAGGCATTCTTGGAACCGCGAAGAAACACTGCTCCTCCGGTACCAGCGGCCTGTGAGTTGGAGAACTTGATGTTCTTCCAAGTGGTACCAGCGTTATTGGCTACCGAGAAAGACAAAGCCGGGTTGGCAACACCACCATTCTCAATAACGACCTGGTTAGAGCTGTAATCACGCTTCTTGGAAACCTCTCCAATAACAGTGACAGTAGGCGTAGCAGCAATAACCACGTTCTCGGTATAGGTACCAGCAAGGACGGTGACAGTGGGGTATCCGCTCGCTTGGGCAGTTTTGATGGCCTCATTGATGGCGGTGAAATCTCCGCTTCCGTCGGCGGCGACTGTAAGCACTAGATGGGAGTCAGTCGATGTTGAGGCAACACTCTCTGATGTGGTTTGGCCAGATGATGTAGGGAAGGTGGATGTGGTAGAGAGGATGTCTGTTGATGACGTTTCCGACTGGGTTGACTCTGTGCTGGATGACACGAGAGATTGTGTTGAGCTTGTCTCGGAGGCTGATTCTGTGGTGCTGGTCTCGCTGGATGACTCCTGGGTGGTTGTTCCAGTGGATGACTCCTGGGTGGTGGTCCCGGATGAAGAGGGTTGGTCCGTAGTGGAGCCGGTCGAGATGGTTTCCGACTCAGAGGAGGTTGTAGCACCAGTTGTGAAGGTTTCTGACTGAGACAAAGTCGTAGAGCCAGTCTCGCTGATCAGTGTGGTGCTGCTCTCCTCGGAGATTGATGCAGAGGTCGTAGATGCGTCGGCATCGCTTGTTTGGGTGGATGTTTGACCAGTCGTAGTCCAGGTTGAAGCTGTGGATTGGTCGATATCCGACGAAGATTGAGTCGTGGTAGATGCAACTGTCGACTGGGTTTGTTGAGTATCCGACGAGACAGTCGAGGTAGCCGTAGTGAATGACGAATCAGAGGATGAGAGCCTATCCGCCCGAGGCCTACATCCCCTGAGGAGTGGGTTGATGGCAGTGGAGGACGATGTAACAGTATCTGCCTCTCGCTTCACGACCCGATCGGACGGGTCATCTCGCGGCCAATGAGGAGCTACATCGGCCTCACGAGGGAACAGATTGGTATCAACAAAGGGGAGAGTGTCAGGGGCATGAAGAGTATCCAAAGGAGCGTCAAGAACGAAAGTAGGGGAAGTGAAACGAGCGGAATGGCTGGACGAAGAGTGAACGAAATCAGGAACAACTGAACCTTCTTTTGCAAGACCGCTCCCACAGAGGAGTGGGAGCAGTAGCCAAGACAGTCTGGCCATGGTGTTTTTGCCTAAGGGTCAGTAACCTGACGTTGTCCGTGTTGATTTCGATCCAACACGAAAGGAAAAAAGAGAAAGCAGAAAAGGCAACGGCGACGTAGACAAAGAAAGACCCACGATCAACGGGGGGGAGATAATGATCATCTATTATCTTGAAAATAGCTTACGAATCTTGCCCATGCATCACGCCTACCCCCAAAACTTCAGCTCTCCACCTGAATTATCGCCTCTGACGTTCGAGATCCCTCGGTTCTCCCGGTGAGAGTGTTGTGTGTATGAGGCCTTCTCCTTATTGTACAGGAAAAAAAAAAAGAAGCGAGACGACGACAGCTAAAAAGCAAACTATCGATTTCACCAACCCCGCCCTGAAAGTTCTCCAAGCGGGAAACGAGCGAATGAGATATAAACAGAGCCGAGTCCAACACGGACCTGAGAGCCGAAAGTGCCAAGTCTCGGCCGTGAAAAAAGTACTAGTCCCGGGAGAATCTAGCCAGGCGTTGAACGGCGCGGCGTTAAGTGCCAGATTAGGTGTAGGCTTGTTGTACTAGAAGCTGAACCGCCCTCACCAGAATGGTTCTATTCTTTGGGATGGGACCAATTGAAATTTGTCGATGACGACGACTTTGAGATAGCGGTTGCAAAGTCAACGGCCATTTAGGGGGACCGTGCCTAGTCTGGCGCCATGATAAGGCTCCTGAAGTCCCTGAAAATACCGTGATGCAGTACCGGGATGGTGGTCCAGCCCCCAGAGACCGCAGATTTTTTCAGCTCCAGGCCTTTTCTTTTGAACACGCGTGACGATAATCGGTCAAAGCGAGATCTAGAACTATTCACGCTGCATCTACTCTGTACAGTCTGATGGCATCAGCTGGCGAGGAAAAAGACTCTGCCGGCTGTGGCTTCACGCCGGCGACATCGGCAGAGCATGGCGACAACCCATGGCGTTTTAGACTTATTGTTGACACTTGACTGACACGTGGACATGGTCACAGCGTTTCGATAGCTTGAAGCTTGATTAGCCCGGAACATGCCGTTTTATTGAATCGAGCTCCTGTGGCTTGATGAGGCATCCAGGCGACGCGTGATTGGATGGAACCCCTGACTCTAAAGGGATCTTTAATTGGTGGGACTTGATTCTTCCACCTGTTATCTTGCTTACCAGAGAACGGCTGGTCTGTGTTCAGGATTTTCGTGGACATGTTTTCGACGCCCAACCATGGAGCCCAGGAGGTCCCGGGGATCAGGGTGCAGTACCGACAGAAGAGGCCTTGGCACTCTTTCATGTCAGTCCCCTACTCTTTCAATTTCTCACTTTCGACTCTTTCCCGTCGTCCGGCGCTTATTCTTGGCTCGAGACCCAACTGTCCATACTAAGCCTTCAAAGTACCCAAATTCTCCATTCATCTCATCATATACCGGCATCTCGTTCGTAACAAGGGTCGGCTGATCCCCATTCACGTAGTAGTTGAAGTGCCTCCCGTGATGCTCAGTTATCTCGAGGGAAACGACGGACTCTAGGGTCAAGGCTAGAGCAGGTTCGCCGTCTTCCTGGCTGCCAACTGTCACCCATGATGGTCCTCTATCTTCTCTCGATGGGTTGGGATACTCAATGTTCTTTGCTTTCTTCAATAGTAGGCCGGTAGTGTTGTGGATAAACGTTCCATCCAACAAAGGCCAGGACGAGTCAAAACTAGGGTAGGTAGCTGACAATGACCCTTGCCCCATGCCCACCATCCAGGTCAGGTAGAAGAGTGCCAAGTGAACAGTGAGTTGTCGCTTCCCCTTCCCATGATTCTCCATAGGGATGGCCCGATATTCAATTCTGTACCCGTCGGTGGCTGGACCTCCAGGCTTGTGCGATGATGAGGAAGGCATAGACATATCCCGCATGGCACCAAATAGCCTCGAAATATCTGTACTAGAAGATATGTTGTAGGAGTGCTCTTGTGAAGGTTGCTCACGAGGCGATCTAGCAGTAGCGATGCCAGTGCTCGTTGGCATTTGAGTGATTCTCATCACGACAAGCCCAACATCTGTGATGAGAAAGCCGTACCGGCGATCGGTCTTGTCGCTGTAGTGGAGAATCTGTCGCACGGGACCTTTCCAAGCCTCCTGTGTAGTTGGATCTGAATTTTCATACCAAGAGCTATGCCATTTGTTGAATAGCTTGCTATCCCCTGGCAAGAGGTTTTCGTTGCGAAGATTATTGTAGCCAGAACCTTGCCGATGAATGGGAGAACAAAGGGCCCAGTCAGCCTTGAACCGGCGGTCACCTCCCGGCTCGTAATAAGTCCTGCCGGCTCGGCCCAGGTTCAGGCTGTGCGTCTTATCAAGCTTGACATATAGAAGAACATGGCACAGAGCAACATTGACTAGCGGGAGTATTTGTGAGGTAATAACTGAGTGTTCCAGTTCGTCTTCGTCAAAAAATTCACCATCCCAGTCTGTCGGGGTAGTGCGGAGGCAGCTGCGGACTGTCCACTCCGAATCAACAACATCGGTAAACAAGGCATATAGCTTTGGTGCGGTGAAATCTTGCCATGGAGTCCAGGTTCCTATGTCCGGCCAGTAGGGTGGGGTCGTATTTGTGCCACCGCTTGCACGGTTCACGACAGCGAGGTTTGGCTGGGTGAGCTCGTCTAGAATAGTTGTTTTTCGTGACATGATGGTAGAGTATACGAAACAAGGAGACTATTCCAATCCAGCGACTCGCACGCGTGAACAGATTTGAAGATGAGTATCACAACAGAGAAATGCCAGTCAAGACACTTGCTATCCAGAGACAGCAGCAGATCAGTGGGAGACTATCCAATATATCCATCCCCGCCCGGATGCTCCGCCATGGTTCGCATAAAAAGTGCTACTATGCACTGTCTAACAAGGCAACACCCCCAAACTATTCACTCCCAGGGTCTTGAAGCCAAGTTCCCCAGTTGACCAACCGGACCAGATCACCAAGGTTCCGTACATACAGTTTTCGCGATGAGTCACCGGAATTCCTTTGACAGATATTTCTTCATTCTAGATTTAAGGCATCTGCCAGCCATGATGCTAAACGGCGGACCCTAGCCAACGGATCGCTCAACAACATGGACCGAAGTGGAGGTTGACGTGGCCGATGGTCCAACACCTGCATGAATGTTTAGGCAACCATCTGTGTTAAGTCATATACCCTCTTCCCAGCGATAGAGGGCTCGTTTTAAAGACGCTTTATTTCCATTCCTGCCAAGTTGTCGAGAACATTGTACACATTGGTAGAGCACAGTGGCAGGACCTACATGCTTAAGATAGGATTCCATTGCAAATATGACGCTGTTGAAATCTAGTCAGAGCAATTCTATACCTTGAAAAATACTCAATAATCTTTCACTTGCTGAAAGGGTGTTTTTTCAATCCTAACCATCCAAGGCTTTGACATGCCTGCCTAGAGACTCGCTGAAGCCATGCTGGGAAGCCCAGTGTTCAAAGAAATGCAACACTGTGAGTTGCCTGCTTCTCGGAATTACTTTCTCCCATCTCCGAGCGACCTTCGTTCCACCTTTGGAGCTCATCGTCGGAATTCCCCACTCAACACCATCTCTCTGCTTTCAAGACGGCCCACAACGCTACTCAAGACCTCCAGGGCTGTCAAGCATGGAAACCATACAGAAGGAGGATATCAGTCTTGTGCAGTCCACAAATGCACAATCCACGCGTAAGGCATCAGAAACCGTCCTGCCTTTTATATCCCAAGAGCCAAAAGTTGGGGATCCTCCCCTTGATTGGGAAGACTTCGAAAAGCCAAGACTACGACAATTTCCAGGAACATGAGATGATATTAGGCTCCGTCGCTTTCTCGGACGCGGAGCCGACGGGGTTGTAATCAAAGCCCGGATAAGGGGCCATGAGGACCCTGTTGTTATCAAGACAGTAAGTAACACTTCTGGTGATGTCGAACGGGCCATTCTCCCACCTTTCCTTTCACTAATACTTATGCATTCCTTTAGTTCTTTTTCAACCATCAACCACCACCTGTTGGAGCGGATTCTACCGTTTCTTTTCGACGTATTGGCCCTGCCGATCCCAACTCGCTCCGAGAGCGACATTACCAGTTTCACAATCGCTCCAAACGAGAGCCATGTCGTGGTGCAGAACGGTATTGGGCTTTTGAGAGAGAATGCATAAACTGTGCTCTCCTAGAGAAAATCGGGTCCTGTTTCCAACGTGCTAAAGCAGCTGGGCGACAAATACGCCTAAATCCGAACCCCAAGGCGAAAGCAGAGGCACTTGAGAATCTGCGAGCCATTGCAGCGGCAGGCAGCAAGGAGGCACCCAGCTCGGAACCAGACAACTCGGTTGTATTTGCCCCAGACGTTCGAATCACTCGTTGCCTCGGCTGGACTCAGATTAAAGGCAGTGATATAAACCACCATCTCATCCAGACGAAGGCCGAGTGTTGGCTGGACTTGAAAGACGACGAGATTTACTATGCCAACATCTATGACTATATTCCACGGGGACAAGTCGATCCGAACACTCTCGTCCGGCAGTTGGACTTTTTCCATGTCACTGGCTTCATTAATGTCAGCTTTAATGAAGCAAATTGGCGGGGGTCAGGAGTCCTTGTAGACTTTTCTGACATCGTCTCACCATATGCGCGTCACCCCTGGTGGCAACCTTCGGCATACCTAGTGAACCAAGAAAAGTCGCGAAAGAGCGCTCAGTGTTATGTTACGAAAACAAAGCTCAAGGGTGTGCCAGAGTCAGGCTCGCCATCTTCTAGTCTAGAGTCTCACAGTAGTGGGATCCTAACGATAGACCAGGCGAGTGTGAATGCTGCCAGTGGTAGTAGCAATAGATCATCGATAGGAGGGAAGAGGTGACACTATTTAGTTAATAATGTAGTATGGCTTATGCTACTCCTTCGCAACGCCACGTAGACATAACTTGGAATTAGAAGGCGACATGGGATTTCAGCGGACATAATTTCTCAAGGGAAGGGGTTGAACATTGCAAGAGGTCAAACGTGAAGTGCACAGCATTAATCTCTAGTCACACCACCTCAAACTCTTGCATTCAAACAGAGTGCACTCTTGTAATTAAAGATTCTTAGAGCAGAACCATCACCGCATACAGAGGATTGAGCGAGTGGGTGAAGATTGAAGCCCCATTGGATGCTACAGCTGGTGTAGGGTAAGACCCCCTCCACAGAACAGGTGCAAGACGCAAGACGCAAGACAGCAAATATAGATCAAACCATATTCAGGATGAGTTCTGACATCAGAATCCATGTACGGAAGTTTCTTCATGGGGCCTTACACAGCTAGCACGGCTCTCTAAAGACTTGAAGTTGGTCTCGATTCTTGTCATGTCACGTGTGAGTCAAGACACGGGGCCCACGTGACTTGGCGTCAGACACGCTCCTGGCTCCACCTTTTCGTCATTGAGCTTGACACGACACATCCTGGCGACATCACTACGTGCCATTGCCAGAATCGGATTGTCAGTCTTGATGTTTAGACTGACTCGAGTCTTCTCGAAAAGTTTCAATAGTCCACGCCGCACGTGGAGTTCCGAAAGAACCGTCGCCACACCCCACCGCGCTATCAAGATGAGTGCCTTTGATGATGACGAGTTTGACTCAGGCGACGCCCTCTTTGACGGGGTTACCGCTGAAGAGCTTGTCCAAAAACCAGGTGTGAAGCATGAAAGAGACCTCTCTATAGGGATGGAAGCTTTCAGTCCCATGAAAAAGGCGCGATACGCGCCCGAAAACGCTGAGGATCAGTCGAGGCTTCGTCTTGCTGAAAAGATCTTGGCTGAGAATTTTGGGTACAAATCTTTCAGACACGAACAGAAGGCGGCCATCAACCGGATCTTGGCCGGCAAGAATGCTCTCGTTGTCTTCCCAACAGGTGCCGGGAAGTCGTTGTGTTATCAGGTTAGCATTGCCATGCCTCTTCCAAAGTCTCCCCAGTCTACCCCTACTGACTCCTCATCAGATACCGGCAATTGCATTCCCCGAACTTGATCGTCAAACGAACGAGAGGCACCTCAATGACTCGGGCATCAGCATCGTGGTTTCGCCCCTCATCGCCTTGATGAAGGACCAAGTCGACGCGCTCAAAAAGAAGGGCATCGCGGCGGAGTGTATCGACTCTACCAAGACTCGAGAGGAACTACAAGAGATCAACAATTCCCTTCGTGAGGGAAAGCTCCGCCTGTTGTACTGTGCTCCGGAGCGACTGAACAATGAAGGATTTGTCGAGATGATGAAGCGTGTCAAAGGCGGCGTTCGTCTCATTGGCGTCGATGAAGCCCATTGTATCTCAGAGGTGTGTGCCTGTTCTAGCAATTCTGTTCATCATTGCTAACAGATCAATAGTGGGGACATTCTTTCCGTCCAGACTACTTGAAAGGTGAGTCTTGCCTATGTCGTTGATCAATCAGAAACTGACAGAGTCCAGTTGCACGATTCGTCAAAGAGATCTATGCCGAGCGGGTCATTTGTCTGACTGCGACAGCCACACCTGTTGTTGTTGATGATATCTGTGAGGCGTTCAGTATTGCCAAGGAGGGAGTATTCATGACGTCCATGTACCGCCCAAAGTGAGTCCTTCGACCGAGAGATCTTGAGATCTAGCAACTGACCTCTGTAGTCTGATTTTGGAGGCCAAGGCCATGGCAACGAAGCAGGACAAATACGAGCCTCTTTTCGAGTTTCTGAGAACCCACACAGGTTCTACTCTCGTCTATGTCACCGTTCAGAGGGTTGGAAAGCCCTACCTCCGTGACCGTTCAATTACTAACAGCCTCTGTAGCAAGCAGAAGCGTTGGCTCATGAACTCACCAAGAGCGGATTCCCTGCCCACTTCTTTCATGCTGGCATGAAGGTGGAAGAGAAAAAAAAGATTCAAGATGAGTTTATGGCTTCGAAGATCCAAATTGTGAGTCCGACCATGCCCCAAATACTGTTTCCCCAATCTCATGTTAGTCTAGGTGGTTGCGACGATCGCTTTCGGCATGGGCATTGACAAGTCGGGTTGGTTCACTTCCGTCCCTTGTTAGAATCTGACTAACAGCTGAAGACATTCGCAACATTGTCCACTGGGATATCCCAAACACCGTCGAAGAGTACTGCCAACAGGTCGGCCGAGCTGGCCGTGATGGCGAACAGAGCCACTGCGTCCTCTATCTTTGCCCCGAAGACTTTTACATCAAAGAGACGTTTGCGCGAGGAGACTTGCCTTCTCGCAACTCTTTGCACAACCTTCTCATGGATATCTTTGATACCGAGGTTGTTACCAAACCTGTAGGCGACACGTTCAAAGCAAGTCATTACCACCAGGGAGCGGAATTCGACATTCGGCAGAGCCCCTTGAGCGTCATCTACGCCATGCTGGAATTGAGGTTCAACCTCATACGGGCCGTGACACCGGAGTATAGCTCGTACAAGTTCGAGGCCACACCTAGTTACTTCCCCCGTCTGAAGAACGACAAGTCTCCTGAAGCCAAAGCCATTCTCGACAACGCACGAAAGGCAAGGAAATATCACACGATCGATCCGTCCGAAGTGGCCTCTCTCACAGGGCTATCCCGCATGGAGATTGTCAAGATTCTCAACGATCTCAACGACTCTGGCGCCATCATACTCACAGTGGGCGGGGTGGAACAAAAGTACAAGATCTTGAAGGAGCTCCCAAGCATTGATGCCCAGATTGATGCTCTGACAGATGAGGTTTACGCAACTCTACAAGTGCGTGAAAAGCAAGCGCTGGAAAGAATTCAACAGGTGATCAAATTCATCACGGGACGAAAGTGCTTTGGTCTTTCGATTGCTGAGCATTTCGGGATGAGTCTTCCCGACGGCAAGAAGAAGTGCGGACACTGCACATTCTGCCTTAGCGGCAAGGCTGTCGAGCTACCACCATCGCCACCCAAGAGCTTGAACCAGGCACGAATTCGAGAAGTGCTAAATGCGACCGACGTCCGAGACGATGCGCGATTCCTCGCGAGGGTTGCCTTTGGCATCAAGAGCCCACGAGTGACCAAACTGAAGTTGGACAGAAAGCATGTGTTTTCGTCCATGGCGGATTCTAATTTCGAGGTACGTTGAAAAGCTACGGTTTCTGAGAGATTTACTAAGCGTGCAACGCAGATGATACTGAAAGAGTTCGAAAAGGAGTGTGATGAGTGATGTGAGATTGCTGCCTTTGATGCACATGGCGCACAATAGCACCAGATAGTCTCGACGACTATCGTTTTTTTATTCACGGATTGCTCGGAAGGTTACCAAAAACGGCGAATGCTGGCGCTATATGTACTGGCTATCGTTCTGGCTGATGTGATATTTATCAGAATGTTCAAAATGGAGAATAGAGTAAGACGGCACAGTTTGACCAGGGTGTGGGTGTCATGTCACGGAGAATTAATGGGCTTAAGCTAGCTAGTTTAGCGGCTTATGGGCTTTTTTTTTCGTCTCTTGGATTTTTGGTAGCTATGGGTCAAAAAATGGTTTGCATGACAAACGAAGGAACGAACAAGGATGCCGTTGAAGCCGAAGCCTCGGGGGCGGAAACGAGATTGAAGTGAATCAAGGCAGGGCAAATCATGCCAATGACGACGCATTGACAAAAAAGGCTTACCGTCTGCTGACTACTACGGACACGGACAAGAGACCGTTTCCTGTCAGATCTGCCTAGAAGGAAGTAGGCGTGTTCTAGAGGACTGGTCGCAAGTAATTGCCCTAGTTGAGAAGTTATTTTCAAGGTGAGCGAGAAGTTCGGGGAACGTGCTAGAAAGTCTCGTGCTCGTAATTCGCTTCGCTGGGTGCGCTTCCCGATGTCTCGGCTTGATGCCCGACAAGGAAATGATGCATCACATGAAAGTGTGCAATAACAATCAGTAGTTTTCAAGCCCTGTCGGCTTTTTTCTTTCTTTTCAGCTTGAGAGAGAAAAAAAAAAAAAAGAGTTTAAACACTGCCTGTTCATTCACAGCTGACAAGAAGAGGCTGGCTGGCTGGCTGGCAGGCTGGCAAGATGAATGCGCTGTTAAAAGTCGTGCCACCTGGACATACATGCGTGAATGTGGCCACCTACTGCTGTGCGGGTACGGGCGCGAGCAGATCCATACAGTAGCGCACCGTGACAGGCTGTTTTTGCAGCAAAAGTGGCTTGCGCAAGGAGGCAACATCGTTTTTTTTTTGTACACAGTGTTTGAAGACGGAAGCCTCGGGAGGGGAACAGAGATCCATCGGAATTGGGGTTTGATTCGGATGTTAGAATTTCTGAATTGACGTCAACTCCGTTTAAGCGGAGAAAGAAAACGGGTTCATAGGATGGATCAAGTGAAAGGATCAATGCTGACATTCCTTCTGTCAAAGATCCATTGGAAAAGACCGTGTGTGTGTTTTTTTTCTTGTCTGACCAGGTCGTGTCCGTGGGTCATGCAAAAGAACAGGAGACGAAAAAGCCACAGGAGGGAGATACGGCACGGGAGAGAATGCACGTTTCCGGGGTACAGTACCTAACAAGCCTCTCTTTTTGATCGCCACGAGCGCTCGCGCAACAAAAAGCCACAAACAGACAAAAGAGTAGAAAAGCACAGCCATCCAAGCGATGATGAATAAATCTGACTGTATTATGCTGTGCAAGGAAGGGAACGATGGATCGGCCTGATCGGATAAGTTCCTTCGCTTCTTGTCCCCTCTTCTATTTTTTGCTGTGTACAGCTGCCAGTTGCCAGCTGGCGTGGGGTAGCAAGTACAATTTGTACCGAGTCAAAAAGGGTGGTGGACTCCCTGACCGCCGATCGCATCTACCTCAAACGTCGGGCCTCGCAGGGAAAACGGTCACTGACGTAAACACGTCACAGCGGGACAGAGACAGGGGGAGGGGGACATACTGTAAGGTGCTTGGCCCTGAATTACTGGGTCATCAAGCAAGGCCATGTCTCTGGCATGATGAGCCCATGGGATCGCCCCCAGTACAAGGCCCCATGTTCTCCACTGACTGGCAGCGGTAGTTGCGCGATACGAGGCTTTGTCACACAACCAAGTGGCCAACAGCAGACCTACCCTTGCTAAAAATAGTAGGTAGGTTTCTATTTTCTTGAATTCTTCTTCTCACTGTGTTGTTTGGAAGAGGTATCTCCCATGATTTTTTACAAACTGTGCTCAGCCTGACTCCCGACGTCAGTATCGGTTGACCCGGGCCAACCAGATACTCCAGACTCTTGCTTTTGGTGGGGGACCTACGTTACGCGGCAGGGTAGATCATTGACAATAAGGATCAGGATCCCCAGTGTTTTTCTTTCTTTACACAGTTTCTCTCTGCTTTTCTCTCGATTGAACAGAAAAAAATTCTTGTTTTTTTTCTTCTTCTTTGTCTGTGTGTAGACTTGTTTTACGTACTACCGTGTCCTCTCGTTTCAGCGATACCCAAGGGATCAAAGAATAATTCCCATCTTTTCCATCGTCGTCGTTCGTTTTCTTGACTCTTCTTTTTTTTCCCACTTCCCGAAGCTCCCGGTAAACACACCGTCATCGCATGCTTCTGAAGCTAAGCTACTTTTGACGACGGGGGCTGCTCTACCAACGTCCATCATGGTCTTTAACGAGCACGGTCAACAAAATTATGATGCCCCGCGGGAGATGCAGGATCTCCCTGCCGGACAGGCTGTGAGTTTGACAAGAGTGTAATAAATTGAAGCTATTCATGTTGACATTTTTTTTTTCTTGCAGTACCACTTTGGTGGTCCTCCGCCCGAAGAACCCGGCGATCCTACCCGTCAACCACTACAACCCTTACACGATCCATACTCTCCCGTATACGATCAGTTTACTCCTCCCGGTACACATCATGGCATGAACCAACCTCCAGCAACCGACTTTGGGAATATTACACCACCTCCGGGTATCAACAATCCTGTTCCTGGCGAGAACGACTCTTCTCGAGATCTCCTTCATGATCCCTACGGTCACGGCGGCTTTGGCGGTTACGGCCATGACCCCAATCGTCTGGGGTCCCCAAACTCGGAATATGATGTTGAGGCTTCGAGGTTGGCAGAGTCGAGACTCTCTGTCATTCGAAGAGCTGCCACCATGCAGTCCTTCGACCAGAACGAGTCCCTCTCTGTACCAGGCTTTGTACAAGGACGTCCAGACTCGTCGTATCACGATCCAGAGGAGAGTTGGATGGAGCGACAGCAACAACAACCCCTCACCCGAGGCCTAACCCGATCGCGAACCCGCAAGGTCAAGCTCGTCCAAGGTTCAGTCCTGAGCATCGACTACCCCGTCCCCAGCGCCATCAAGAACGCCATCGAGCCGCGGTACAGAGACGCACCGGGAAGCGTACAGGAGGAATTCACAAAGATGCGGTACACGGCTGCCACGTGTGATCCCAACGATTTTACTCTCCGCAACGGCTTCAACCTCCGTCCGCGCATGTACAACCGGCACACAGAGCTCCTCATCGCCATCACGTATTACAACGAGGACAAGGTCCTCCTCGCCCGCACACTCCACGGAACGATGCAAAACATCCGAGACATTGTGAACCTCAAGCGTTCCAAGTTCTGGAACAAGGGAGGTCCAGCATGGCAAAAGATTGTCGTCTGTCTTGTCTTTGACGGTATCGATAAGGTCGACAAAAACGTCTTTGACGTGCTCGCCACGGTCGGAATCTACCAGGACGGCGTCATAAAAAAGGACGTCAACGGAAAGGAAACAGTCGCTCACATCTTTGAGTACACGAGTCAAATCTCCGTGACGCCAGATCAACAACTCGTCCGACCCTCTCACGACAAGCCACATCGTAACCTTCCACCCGTGCAATTCATCTTTTGTCTCAAGCAGAAGAACAGCAAAAAGATTAATTCGCATCGATGGCTTTTCAACGCATTCGGTCGCATTTTGAACCCCGAGGTAGCTATCCTCATCGACGCCGGAACAAAGCCCGGTCCGAGAGCGCTCTTGTCTCTGTGGGAAGCCTTTTACAACGATCGCGACCTTGGCGGCGCTTGCGGAGAGATTCACGCCATGTTGGGTAAACGAGGCATCAACCTCCTAAACCCCCTCGTCGCGGTTCAGAATTTCGAGTACAAGATTTCCAACGTGCTCGATAAACCACTAGAAAGCGCCTTTGGCTACGTTAGTGTCCTTCCAGGTGCCTTTTCCGCCTACAGGTTCAGAGCCATTATGGGTCGACCGCTGGAACAGTATTTCCACGGAGACCATACGCTCTCGAAGCAACTTGGCAAGAAGGGAATTGACGGCATGAACATCTTCAAGAAGAACATGTTTCTTGCAGAGGACAGAATTCTCTGCTTTGAATTAGTCGCCAAGGCTAGTCAGAAGTGGCATCTCAACTACGTCAAGGCTTCCAAGGGTGAGACGGACGTGCCAGAGGGAGCAGCTGAGTTTATCTCTCAACGACGAAGATGGTTGAATGGATCTTTTGCTGCGTCTCTCTATTCTTTGATGCATTTTGGTCGACTTTATCGATCTGGTCATAGCATCATTCGACTCTTTTTCCTGCACATTCAACTGTTTTACAACTTTTTCAACGTCTTGTTCAGTTGGTTTTCTTTGGCTGCTTATTACCTGACGACAACCATCATCATGAAGCTGGTCGGCACGCCTCAGGTTCTTTCAGGGTATCACGGATGGCCATTCGGTGATACGGCTACGCCCATCGTCAACGTCTTGATCAAGTACATCTACGTCGCATTCTTGGTTCTGCAATTCGTCCTCGCCCTTGGAAACAGACCCAAGGGATCAAAGTACAGCTACATTGCATCCTTCATGGTTTTCGGTCTCATTCAACTGTATCTCCTTGTTCTTACCGGTTATCTCGTCTACCGAGCCTTCACAACCACCCCGATCGAAGAGCAGATTTCTTTTGCGTCTGGACAAGCCTTTTGGGACAGTTTCTTTGGCGGCGGTTCTGGTATTGCCGGACTTATCGTCATCGCACTCGTCACAATCTACGGTCTCAACTACATCGCCTCCTTCCTCTACCTCGACCCTTGGCACATGTTCCACTCGTTCCCTCAGTACATGATCCTCATGTCAACCTACATCAACATCCTGATGGTGTACGCCTTCAACAACTGGCACGATGTCTCGTGGGGAACCAAGGGATCTGATACCGCTGAAGCTCTTCCTTCTGCCAAGGTCATCAAGAATGAAAAGGAGGCTGTCGTTGAAGAAATTGAACAGGAACAGGAGGATATCGACAGCAAATTCGAAAAGACCGTCTGGCGAGCTCTTGCCCCGATGAGCGAAATGAACCAGGAAGAACCCGAGAAGAAGGATGTCGAAGATTCATACAAGTCTTTCCGAACTGGTCTAGTTATTCTCTGGTTGCTCTGCAACATTGTCCTAATCGTCTTTGTCACGACGGACGATTTCATCACCCTCGGCGTTTCCGTAAGTATCCTCCTCCTTTTCTACCTCTTAATCATCACTAACAACCTTGTAGAAAGCCGCAGACGTGCGAACACCCATGTACTTCCGATTCCTCCTTTACGCAACAGCTGTGCTGTCCATTATCCGCTTCGCCGGATTCCTCTGGTACATTGGCCGAACAGGCATCATGTGCTGCATCGCGAGAAGATAGAGCGATTGCAAGCCACCCAATCAACGTGTCTATGAACTAGTTTTTCTTTCTTCTTTCTTTTGGGCTACAATTAGGGAAAAACTACATTGCACTCGGGAAATCTTTTTTAATTGTTTTGGTGTGATTACTTTTTTTCTGTTGGATGCATCTCGTCGAGAGGAATGGCTGGGATGTCCAAGGTTGAGAAGGCTAGAGAATTGACGCTGGCTTGATTAGATCTTGTCGACATTTGGCCTTCCTTCTCCGGGTTAATTGGCGTTCTTGTCATTGCGGAAGCCATTTTGATCATGATGGTAGGAGCCAAAGGAGGAAGAAGGCAGGTCTTCCCATAGGAACAGGCATTGTTTTTGGCGTTTGATAATAGGTAGATTGTTGACCTGCTTGTTTAATTCTATTCGGTAATATGGTCTAGATGACATTTTAAACTTGATGGAACCTACATCTGCTTGTTTGGCACCACTTGATGAGTGAATGACTACGAAGTTGAGATGTACCAGGTAGTTGATGAAGGCGTTTCTTGCCTCGATGGACGCAAATTGCAATAGAATGATGGAATCAGATATCATGCTGTATGTATAACCATAATGGCATCAATGTACCTTGGGTTCATGCTCCGTCGAGGACTCGACGTATACCAGAGAGAGAAAAGTCTGCGATTGGAGGCCGTATCTTAGTAGAAAGTCAATCTTTTTCGTATATCTAGGGCTAATTGAAATATTCCAGGATGATTTTCAGCTCTTTGATGCCTTCATCCCTTAATCTTGCCTTTGCTATCACGAACACTTGGTGCCGCCAAGTCAAGTTTTCTTCGACCGAGCAGTAGATGTACCCTACACGCCACCACCTAACTAGAAAGAATCAAAAGGCCCCTCCCCCTTGCCGGTCTAGTTTGGTTCCCATCATATTGAGATGCAGAGACTAATCTCCATCAAGAAGCCCCTCACGGCGCAGCCAAGACACAAGAGTTTTGTTTCCGAACAAGTGACTCCTGACTCCCTCGTCTCAAGCTAAAGAGGATCAGCCAAAGCACAACAAATTCAAAATCAAACATGGCCTCCACTTCCAGCCCCCCTGAAGACCCAGCCCTGCGAGTTTTACCCCAGATCCACTCGAGGAAATTAATCGAAAAGCCAAGATCTAAAAGTGGTTGTCATGGCGCTATTTTGGGTAGATCTCCCAAGCGCGAGATTGTCGCTTACAAATTGACCCCGCTGCGGGCATGGCTTTAAAAACATGGGTGTCATGGCTTCATCAGCCCGTCTAAATATGGTTTTTCTTCCTAAGACAATAGCTGCAAGTTTGAGGTTGAACCGAACATGACCAAGATCTTCCTGTAATCTTGAGAATCACATTTACCCCTGAGTGTTTAATCAAACTGATTCCTTTACAGGACTGGTGCCACTGGGTACATCGGTGGTGATGGCCTCCACACGCTTGTCAAGACACATCCCGAGTACGAAATCACCGCGCTTGTTCGAAGCAAGGAAAAGGGTGACCTTGTCACTAGCCAGTATCCCTCGGTTAGTATAGTCTACGGCGATCTAGACGACTTTGAGCTTCTTGCCGAGCAAGTCTCCAAGGCGGATATTACCTGTCACTGGGCTAGTTGCGAGCACGAGGCCGCTGCCAAGGCTATAGCTGAGGGAATTTCACGCAAGGGCAAGGGCGATTCAGGATTTGTCATTCACTTATCTGGAGCCGACATTATCTGCTACCCTGACTTGGAGGCTGAGACTTATGGTATCAAGAGGGACAAGGTGTTTGATGACTGGGATGGCATTAGCGAGGTCACTTCACCTCCTGAGAGTGCACCTCACAGAGAAGTTGACCTGGCTATTCTTGGTATCGGCAGTAAGACTGCGATCGTCTGCCCCCCTACCATCTATGGTCCAGGTCGAGGCCCAGGTAATCAGAGAAGTATCCAGGTTCCTGAACTAGCCCTGCATAGCCTGAAGAGGGGTACTGCTATCACTGTACAAGGAGGAGAGAATATTTGGAACTCGGTTCATGTGCATGATTTATCCAAGTTGTGGCTGAAACTTGTCGAGGCTGCTGCACAGGGTGGAGGCAAGGTTGACTGGGGTTCGAACGGGTACTACTTTGTCGAGAATGGGGACTTTAGCTGGAAAGCTATTGCAGAGAGAATCGCTAAAGAGGCAAAGGAGCAGGGACTTTGGGAGGATGAGAAGGTGCAGAGTTTGAGCGTTGAGGATGCGGACAAGGTGTGGTCTTATGCTTCTTTCTTTTGGGGAACCAACTCTCGCAGCCGAGCTATTCGGGCCCGCAAGGTATTGGACTGGAGGCCTGAAGAGATTGGCATCTTTGAGGATGTTGCTGCGGTTGTCAAGGCGGAAGCTGCTTCTTTGAAGTTGGTGTAGTAGATGGGGCTAGGAGCAGGATACGAGTTCACGCTCAGACGTTGTCTATTATATATCACGCAGTAAGTCAACAACTCATCTGTTTCTATTTCTGTGAAGGTTCAACGTAATGCAAACCATTGCAACTTCTCTTCCCAAGTCACCAACCCCAAACAGGTGAGAAGACTAGTCCTGGCCAAGAACTGACTGAAAGTGACTCGGCTCAGTTCCTGCATCTGACTCGGCTCTTGTATCCGTGACTCGGCCCAACCTCCGTGAACCTGAGTAAAAGCGATCCGCGCCGCGTCAGTTCCAAAATCGGCCTTCAATCCCGGGAATATTTTGTAAGTTTTCATCAGCTGAAGAGGCCTGCTTAGCCAATCATTCTCATAGATCGGAATCAAACACCGACCTTTACTCAAGCGCTATCACGGCCCGGCATGTCGGAAGGGGCAAGTTACCGCGCAAAGGATGTCTATATAATAACGAGGAGAAGTATTTCAAGGGACATGTCTGCTAAACTCTAATCCTTAAATCACATTAATCAATCATTGCGATTAAATCATTCTTACTCGTATTTTAATAGACATCTTGTTTAAACGTCAACATGCGAACTCTTCGATACATCTCCATCGTCGGCTGCCATGCTGAAGGTGAAGTCGGCGACGTCATTGTCGGTGGCGTGAGAGATGTTCCTGGAAAGACAATGTATGAGAAGCTTGTGCATTGTCGAGATAAGGAAGATTCTCTGCGACAACTCATTCTCAATGAGCCACGGGGTCGGTCGTCTATGAACACGAACTTGCTTCTGCCTCCGACGGATCCTAGGGCTGATGCTGGGCTCTTGATTATGGAGAGTACGGAGTATGCTCATATGAGTGGATCCAACGCTATTTGTACAGCTACTGTACTTTTGGAGACGGGGATGGTTCCTATGAAGGAGCCAGTGACTGAGCTTGCTCTCGATACGGCTGCAGGCCTAGTCACCGTCAAGGCACAATGCGAAGCTGGCAAGTGCAAATCGGTCAGCGTCGAAAACGTCCCATCTTTCGTCGACACACTCGACTTGCAAGTTGACGTCCCGGGACTGGGCGTTGTTTCAGTTGACATCGCTTGGGGTGGCATGTGGTATGCTTTCGTCAAAGCCTCTGATCTTGGTCTCAAGGTTGAGAGCAACAACGGAGCCAAACTGGTTGAACTTGGAGAACGAGTTAAGGACTATGTCAAGGCCAAACATACCCCTATTCATCCCGAAAACGATGGCATTCGTGGTGTCACTGTTATTTCCATCACGGAGGATCTCAAGGAAGAGGAAGGTTGCAAAACTGCCATGAACACAGTCGTTGTCTCTCCGGGCCGCTTGGATAGAAGTCCTTGTGGAACAGGTACATGTGCCAGGATGGCGGTTCTGCATGCGAGGGGGCTGCTGAAGGTTGGAGAGGTATTCAAGCACAGGAGTGTCATTGGTACAGAGTTCATCAGCCACATTCGGGGAACTGCTCAGGTTGGTGATAGACAGGCTGTGTTGCCAACTATTCAAGGAAGGGCGTGGATTTCAAGCTACAAGCAGATCGTGTTGGATCCTACTGATCCCTTCCCGGAGGGTTTCAGGGTGGGCGATCAGTGGCATGTATCTGGTGGTGTGTCTTAGAGAGTTCTAGAACAATATGAGTCCCCAAGAGAAATCTATAGCTTCGACTTCAATGCCTGCTTCTCCTCGGCCAACTTTCTCTTACGTCTCCATCCTTCTAACTTGGGAGCCACCATGCCAGTCCAGATCTCCAACCACTTTGGGTTAAATGGAGGCAATGTTCGACCGTTGGTGTCCTTGACAGGTTCCCCAGCAATGTCCCTCAAGAACTCGAGATATTGGTCATAGTTGGGAGCAATAGAGTAGTAATCCTTGCCCCCCTTCTTCTCTGCGACTCGTTTTCTCTCCCACTCGAGCTGCTCGGGAACTGACAGCAGAGGCTTGGCTCTTCCGGAGAGAGTTCTTGCAACAGCTACAGCTTGCCATTCATATGCTCTAAATGTGAAACCACCTCCGAGCTAATAGGTGTGGTCAGCTTACACGTCAGGTTACGATGCAAGGAAAAGACATACCATTCCAACAAAAGTCAGGGTTGGGTCCTCGATGTTCCATGTATGTTGATAGACACCAGGAAGTCGGCGATAAGCCTTCTTGACACGAGCTTGAACTTCAGGTATGAATGGGAAGCTGAAGGTGTATCCAGTTCCGTATATGATGTGATCTACTTTGTCAAGCTGCGTGCCATCTGTAAAGTGAACTCTTCCAGTTTCAGGGTCAAGACGACTGATTGCTGGTTTGATGGCAATCTTGGGATGGGTAAAGGGTTCCCAACCAAAAGCAGGGATAGGATCGCCACGTATTGATGCATAAACTGGGCCCTCAGTAAAGTCTAGAATCTCATGGATGATTTCGTGTGAAGACACTGAGGCACCAACCACAATGACACGCTGCAAAAGTTAGCTCTCTTACGAGTTTGCTTTTTGAAGAGTACTCACCTTTCCTGTATACTTGGGTCCTTCCCTGAAATGCTTGCTGTGCTGAATAACTCTAGGAAATTTCCTGTCAAACTCGATGAGTCCATCAACCCCCGGAAACCATGGAACATTGTAATGACCAGATGCAACAACGACGGCATCAAAAGTCTCACGCCACCAATAGTTTCTACCATTGACGACTTTGCGGAGAGTTAATACCCACTCGCCATTCTCCTTGACAACGCGTTCTACAGTCGTGTCCAGCTCAAGCAGTTTCTCATGACCACCTCGAGAGAAGATACTCTCTATCCATTCACGGATCGTCGTGTGGTGACGGAAAGGAGCTTGCGGTCCATGCTCTTCGAGACTGCGCTGAGAAAGCTTGTCTGGGAATGGCTCTTGGGTAAAGCTCATGATTGCTGGTGTGATGTTGCTGTGGAGGTTCTCATGAATGGCCGTGTCCGAGAAACGGTGCTGGTGACTGTTGATAGTCTCAGAGACAGGTGTAACAGCTGGCAGATTCTCTGGAATCGGCACTGCGGTATCAGCTTCCCCAGCAAGTAGCTTCTCTAGGGAGGGGATCCCGGTTGGCAGGTGAGGTGTGTGAATCCTAGACAGACGTGTAAGTTTCCAATACGCAATTGCATATCCGCAGAAGCTCACCATGTTCCACCAACACCAGCTCGACGATCAAAAACACGAACAGTGTCAAAAAACCCCTCTTTGACCAATGCGTCAGTGGCGATAGCACCAGCGGGGCCAGCGCCAATGACGGCGACACGACGAATCTGAGTAGGCATATCTAGAGTCTCAACACCAACTCTCAAAATGATCAAATGTGGTAGAGAAGAAATAATGTTGAGGGGACAAATGTCGTCTTTTAAAAATTTGGCGGGATTCGGTTCAATTGGTTCCGAAACCGGGCTAAACTTGATTACGCCAGATGTCTCACGATGGCGTTTATGCATGTTGAAGCACGTAACACTAGAAAGATATGTACGTGATTTTGATAGCTTCCAATGAACTTGAAGTACTAGATATGAGGCCCACCATAGCTCACCAGTCATTGAGAACGCGCGGGGGAGCTGCTAGGATGACAGATATTATTATCCTGATTGTTGAGCTCAAGGGTGGTAAAGATTGTCTGCGATTTCTGACAAATGTGTTAGAACACGAATATTCATAAGAAATTGCATATTGAGGAGCATTAATAAGACATTATTAGCATCCAATCCATACTGAAGACTACAACATTATTTCACAAGTCAGCCGCCTTATGAACTAGCCTGGCACTTTCACTTGCACTGTAACCACAGAGGTCAATCGAGGACTCAGAAAATTAAATCGAAGATAGGGCTGTTTTTTATGAGAAGGTGACTTATTTCAAGCATCATTTGACTAAAGAACGCTCTCAGTTCCATTGGTAATCTCACCGACATCAGCTGAGCTGATGGGGACTCAACTCAAGGGTCACGGTCGTAGAACACGGTTTTATATCAAGACAGGATAAATAAAATAAGACTAATGACAGTCAAGCATCTCTCCTCTGAAGCAATTGATGTAGCATGTCGAAAGAAGTCGCTGGTTCCCTCGCAAACTCACAGAGGCATCAGGTTCACCCTTCAACAATCTTCACTTGTCAACCATTGATAAACTCGTCACTTGTAAAATTAAAATCTCGATGTATCAACGATTACAAGGTCAACTGTCTATCTCGCGGGTCTTTTATAAGGTTGCAGTCGGGGAGGAAACATTTATCTACATGAATGGGTTAAGGGTGGCACTCGACAATCGGGGTTCCATCATAGAGATAATAGTCATAAACAAGTCATCTGGGAATAACTGAGACTGCTTAAAAATACCTAGAGGGCCTTGGAACAAGAAGATATACTCTATATCAGTAAGTGTATCATCTTGAGGACAGACCTATCTGACATAAGGAGCCTAAACGAACCACCGCACAACGATCAATGTTTCCAATCGCCCGAACGTCCAGGTACCAACGGTGCTTGCTTAGTCCCGGACGCATTCCAAGACTTTCAAGATATCTACAGAATAGAAATCAATGGTTTCGAGTCCATTGTTATCAACAAAGGAAGTGCTCTTCAATACGATGTCGAGAACTCAGGCACGCTTCATTGTCGGATGAAGATGGCGTGCCGTGATAACCGACGCCCTCTTCGTGTCCCAATTGAGTGACCACAATAGCTATCATCAGAATGACGGTGATTGCTGGTGCTGGAGTATATTGCTTGCGTGGCAGCCAGCCCCCCAGGGGTCGGTCCAACCCGGAATGAGACCAATAGTTGGCAAGAACCAGGGAGACGTGTCCAATTGTCAACCCCAAGGGTTGCTATTTTTGGCCAATAATTCTCTATAATCACAGGCAAACAAATATCCCAGGGCTGCCTAGCAAAGATGGAAACTCTCATGATGGAGTGAGAAAGATAAGGCCACTAATCACAGATCTACTCATGTAACAAGGTTGAGGTTGATTGGTAGACAGCATCAGTACGATGAGCACCACCCCCTCTGATTGACTTTTTCACAAATCTCGATTTAGTCTTTGCATGATCTCATTTTTACACTCTTGGCTTTTGGGCGTGAGGAGATTCTGGTCCGACTTTCCGAAGATGGAGCAGTGCCCAATGTGGACACATGCCGATCTGCTCATCATCGAAGCGGGCCCAGCCGGCCTTATTGCCGTTAGCTGATGGGGTGTCCTACTCCGCATTGGGTCATGGGCTTAGGGTTGGAGATGTGTGTTTTGAAGGTTCACTTGGCGTTGCGTTGCATTGGGGGCTTGGAGGTTGTGTGAGTGTAAGCTTGGTAGGGTGAGGGTGTCACTCAGGGGTCAGACAGTTCGGTCATAAGCTGTATCAATTTCTTCTAGAATAATCGCAATACTAAGCAAGGATCATTATGAACTCGATGTTCTCAAAAAACAATGCTATCAAATTTCACTTTTTTCCTCCAATCACCACGCCCTAGACGGCGATGGGCTCCTTCTGATTCCTGCAGCAGTCGACAGCCGAGCAGAACTGGACATCCTTCTCCACGTTGGGGTTGATGGCAGTCTGGGGGATGGACTGCCGAGCGGGCCAGATCTCCTGGTCGGCAGAGATCTCCTTCTTGTGGTGATCCTGCAGAGCCTCGCGGACCTTTTGCTGGAAGAACAGGGGTCCCTGCTCCATCTCAGGGTGCATCTCTCCGTTGACAAAGACGCCGGCGTTGACGTTGCGCTGGGCGTTGGCGCAGAGGTACTTGTCCTCTGACATGATGCGCTTGTACATGTCGCTGATGACGGTAAAGTCCTCGTCGCTGGAGTTCTTGTTGCGGAACACCTCGTATCTCATGATGGACTTGGAGGGGCTCTTTGGCACAAAGCGCTGGATCATGAAGAAGTGAGGACTAGGACATGGTTAGCTTGGCTCGGGTGTAGATGTAGTGATGAGAACTTACGAGACGTTGGTGGAGGCATTGGGGAAGTAGTAGGTGGCAGCAACTCGGAATCCCCTCTTGATCTGGTCTTCTGTAGGGCTGCCAAAGTGCTGGATGTACGCCTTCTTGGTCTCAACATAGTAAGAGTTGAGGTCGGCAATGGAGGGAATGTCAGGGTGGGCAACCTTGCAGTGGTAGCACTCGTTGTAGTTGTCGGCAAGGATCTTCCAGTTGTAGTCACCCTCCATCTCCCAGGTGTGGTCAAAGGCGTAGTCGTCAAAGTTGTAGAAGGAGAAGCGCTCGTGAGCATCGATGTTGTCAAAGTCGTCGCTCCAGGCGATCTCAGGCTTCTCCTTGCCGTCCATGTTGACCCAGATGAAGCCTCGGACATCAACGTGGACGTGGATGGGGAGCAGACCATTCTTGGACTTGTCAAAGCCCTCGAGGTCTTGGTAGCCAGGGGCCTTGGCAAGCTTGCCATTGAGGCCGTAAGACCAGCCATGGTACTTGCAAGCAAAGAAGCTGGCGTTACCCTGATCACCCTTCTCAGGGGGGAGGACGGGGAAGGCACGGTGGCGGCAGATGTTGTGGAAGGCGTTGATGTTGCCGTCACGGTCCTTGCAGATGATGAACTCGAAGTTGGCGACCTCGTACTTTAGCCAGTCTCCATTGTTGGGGAGTCTGGCCTTGTGGGTGGTGAGGAGCCACTTTCTGGAGAAGATGGCCCGCTTTTCAAGCTCGTACATCTCCTGGGAGGTGTACCATGAGGCTGGGAGGGCTCGGACGGCGCTCTTGGTGTCAGGGGCAGGGGCGGGAGCGCCTCCACGGCCAAAGTAGCTTTTCAAGAATGACTGAGCCATTGTGATGTGTGTGTGTTTGTGTGAAAAAGAGGAAGAAGAGTGGGAGTGAGAGGAGTGATTAGTGTCCGAGATAAGACTGGATATTAGAGTAGGTCTTATAGATAAGAGTTGATGGTGGAGGAAGCTGGTGCTTATGAAGTTGGTGTTGAAGATGTTGATAAAACCACTTTAAGTTTGGAGCTGGTTGTCTTCTAAATAGTCGTCGGGCCTCTCCCTTCCCGGACACCCAAGAATAGACCGTGGCATGCATTCTTCCCCTCCATCTCTTGCCACCTGATACCCATTGGCATTTGCCATGACAGATTGAGTTGCTGATTGGGAATCAGGTGGCCCGTCGACCGCGGTGAGTTGGCCCGATCACCTGACCGGGCCGTCTATCTCTGGGCGCCGGACTAGCATTATCTCACCCCCTACAAACAAGGCCAAATCCGCCCTTGATACACCCTCCTCCCTTCCCATGGGGAATGGGCATGGACCCAATCTCTCTCATCGATGACGGTCTCTGGGGCCGTTGATTTGACCCCGGCGCCACCGCACACACGGACGGGGAAAAGAAAGACCAGATTGTCCCCCACGTCTAGATCACATCTAGGACGCGTCCCCGGACCTGCAGAACTGTCTATACCAGGAACAGGCATCTCGAGGCCTGTCCTGCAGTCTCGATCACGAACTTGCCAAAAAGCCCGGCAGTTGCTAGAAGCGAAGGAACAAGGTGAGTGAAATTTCGGCTAGAATTGCACATTCTCAGGATTTGGTGACAATACCGTCGGCAGGGTGTGCGACAAATCGCGTTCACCTGATCGGTAATAAGAAAGCCGTGAAGGCTGTACGACTGGGGGGGGTCGCTGTGACCGCCCTTTGTTGGGGTCATACGGCGACACGATTTCGTAACAGCTTTCAAAATGCTGTGCACTACGGACCTTGAGATCGAGGGAGACACGCGGCGAGGCCGACGGAGACGGCATCATCGGCGAGGATTTGGTTTATCGCCGCGGGGATGAGATTTGGCCGTGATTTAGAATGTCTCGACTAACACGGGGGTGATGGCGAGCAGATTCTTGAATGTCTATCTGTGAGTATCTAGCCGTGAGCCGAGATTTTGAGTCCGTCGCTCACCAGTCCGCGACTACAATTAACTGCAGGCAATCGAGATGCCGGACTCTCATTCATGTTCGAGTAGAGAGCGTGAGAAACCCACTTTCTAGCCATTTCGCCAGTATGCTGGTCTTTTGGGGGTTTGCTGCTAGTTGTAAGTGACACGAGCGAAGTGGCCGTCGTACCTTGTGAGACTCAGATGAGTTAGCATCCAAGCTATAACACAGGAGTTATCAAACATCAAGTATGCAAGCTTTTTGTGTCTTTTTTGTCCGCATTTCCCCGGTGTAGTACTGAATGCTGGTGTCTCGATGGTGTTTTCTCCTCAAAAATGACAGTCAGCATGCCGTGAAACTCCAAAGTACGAACAGGAAAAGCTTGATGAGAGGCTGTGTGTAGTAACTATAATTGGAACTGAGAATTCAAGCTTTCATGATCGTAATACAGCGTCGTTTGGCTCAGAGCTGTCATTGCGGAAGAGTGTTGTTCAACCTCCAAATTCAACCCCTGGCGATCTCCCTCTAGATCAAGATTTCTACGCATCGGCAGTTGGAAATTTCTCCGGTCTGCTAGAAGAACAGACATTCCGCTAGAATAATAGAAAGAACATTTCTAGAACGATAGCAGATTGTCTCGTGTGAGAAGGAGGGGGGTTGCGATAACCTCAAGCTCATCCCAGCTACCCTACAAGGCTACAACTGTGAAGCTAGGATGGGATGGGAAACGAAAACCAAAGGCCAGCGTTTCGATACTGAGTAATGAACGACCGCTGATTAAATCTACAGTATTTTAGACTCGTAACGCAATTAATGACCTAACGATGAAGTCTTTCGGCCTCATTCAGCTTCGTGGTTCATCAATATCAAAGCCATCAACTAAACACCAACATCCAACCATCACCACTTCACCACTACAACGCAACCCTCAACAGCCAATACGGCCTCAAATCCAAGCCACAGGCCAAATACAGGGTCCTCTGTCACCACAATCTACAGCCACTAAGACAACAGCCGTCCATCCTCACGAAACACACCGGGGACAATGAAACCCGTAACGGTCCGGAGGGTTTCACAACCCGAAAGCCTTCTCGAAGGTGTCCGGCCTCAAACAAAACACGTGGGGGGTTATGAGATGCTCGGCTATCATTCCGACGACCGCAAACCGGAGCCGGAGGAGGAGGGGGGGTCAAATGATGGGATGAGACCAAAAAGAACGCCACTAGCGTCCTGTAGCTTCAATTGGGACCACGTGTGGTGCCTGGGCCCTCTGCCAGAATGTGACGAGTGCCGTCGCTTCGAGGCCTTCAAACTTCGAGACCGCCGTGGACTGCGCGCTAGTGGTGATGGAAAAAAAGTCCAAGTCGAGTGATATGCATGCGGAGGGGGGATGGGCAAAGAGACCGGATTGTCCGGATAACGAAGTGCGGTCGAGTATCGGATGCAGGAGCTAATCTATCTGGCATGGATAATGGATACAGACAAGATACATGGGATAGAAAACCCCAGTCAGGCGGCAGTTGAGGCGAACCAGCCTGCCGGAGGCGTGGGGCCCTGAGACAGAGAATGCAGTTGTCTCAATGCTTAGCTGGCAGATCAAGATCAACTGACACACAACTGGAGGCACACCCTTGCGCGTCTGATGCCAATTGAGGTTTGACAATTGCAAATCTCGCGTCAAGCTAGGCCTGAAATGGAGCGGCTACGCGTTATCTCGAGTGTGCGGGGAAGCGAGAGCAAAAAGAATGAGGCTATCGAGACAAAAGAAAGAAAAAGCTTGGACTCTCCTTCGATAAAGTCCCTTGCAAACACCGGAACCGTGCAGGCCCGATCTTCAAGTGCGGGGTTTGCGGGGAGGAGGCGAAGACGGCGGCGTGCATCTGTGAGATAGGGCTTTACCTGATATGGTAGCAGGCATGCACACCGTACATGATGGCTGCCGCCCGTGTTCAGAGGCCAGCTGACCATGGCTGCGAACGGGGAGGAGAGGGGAAAAGCTTGACGGAAATCTTAATCGCGAGAGAGATATTGTCAACAAGGGAGGTGAGTATTGTGGAAGGGGGGAGGTGAAGGGTCAGGAGGGCCGACATGTTGTCTTTGTTCTTGATTGAGGCCAGCGAGTTTTCATTGACTTGGACCGACTCTCCATCACTTGCCAAGACTGATTGCCTGTTGTGACTCTTATCTCAAGGTTGCTAAAAAAAAAAAGTGATGCTATTCCCAGGACCATCACGTGATCGGACTTTGATACGTGATCGGATTCCGGCCACATCGACCGGAATTCCAGACACTCTACGGATAATGGAGATTCTGGAGGAGGAGAACCGGACTCCGGTACCCACCGACACCGGACCTGCTCTATCAAGAGGGGTGATAAAAGGCCCAATGGACGAGACCAATGGACAAGGTGAATAACTCATCAACTCGACCAAACAAGACGACGACTGCACCAGACTATAATAATCTTCTCCTCTTTGTCAATTGGCGAATCAAGCCTGTTCTCTACCCCACACCTCTTGGAGAGCGCCAGCCAATAGCACACTTACACACACTTGCCTGCACTCTCACAATGGCCTCCAACCCTTCTTCTTCCTATCTCATCGTGGGAGCAGGCGTCTTTGGCGTCTCCACCGCCTTCCACCTCATCAAGAAGTACCCGGACGCATCGGTCACCATCGTGGACCGGGACCCCTACGACGGTGACAACCGCGTGGCTGCGTCATGGGACTGGAACAAGGTGGTCCGCGCAGACTATGATGATCTCGTCTACTGCCGCCTCGCCATCGAGGCACAGGACGTCTTCAAGTCGGACCCGTTGTGGCAGCCCTACTTTCATGAGACGGGCGTCTACTGGATCTGCCGAAGTGACTACGCTCAAGATGTCATCAACAACTACAAGAAGCTAGGCCGCAAGGCTGATATTACTGCTGTGTCTATCGAGGAGGCCAAGAAGCTGTATGGCGGCCTGTTTGATCAGGCTGACTACACTGGTGCCAAGGAGGTACTCATCAACAAGACCAGCGGCTGGGCAGCGGCCGGTGACTCTCTGCGGGCCATCACCCGCGAAGCCATGAAGCTTGGCGTCAAGTACGTCGTAGCTGATGTCGCAACCCTGCAAATCGATGGCAGTGGTCGATGTACCGGCATCAAGACTGCCAAGGGCGAAGTCATTTCGGGCTCAAATGTCATCCTCTGCACGGGGGCTTACACATCCAAGCTGCTCGAGTATAGCGCCGCGAGCAGTGGCCTCGAGGAGCTCCGTGCTGGCCCGCGGATCGTGGCCGGTGGCATCACGACAGGGATGGCTACTCTGGATGAGCGGTCATACGAGACTACCTACTCCAAGATGCCTGTAGGATTCCAGGGATACACTGCCGCAGAAGGTGATTTACCCCGTTTGTTGCACGCAATATGTTTCACAGCAGCTAACAGTAGCCATATGCAGGACCCTTCATTGGTAGCCTTCCTCCCACAAAGGACAGGGAGCTCAAGTGGTGGGGACGCACCATCTTCAAGAACACGCGCCAGGTCTTGCCTGGACGGTACATCTCTGCGCCCCCAGATGAGAAGGACTATGCTCAGTGGAAGGTGTCTACCAAGCTCAAGGAGGACATTGACTACTCTAACCAAGTATTCTACGGAAACAAGGGAGCCCACTGGACAATGGAGAAGCACCGTATCTGCTGGTAAGTTTGACTCTTCAACAGCGAGATAGCTCCGACTGACGTCCGACGAACTAGGGACGCCTTCACAACCAGTGGAGACTTTATCATCTCCCCACACTCAGCCGCCAAGGGCCTCTACGTAGCAACCTGCGGCTCGTTCCACGGGTACAAGTTCTTCCCGGTGCTGGGCAAGTACATCGTGCAGATGCTCGAGGGAGAGCTTTCTCCTGAGCTTGCGGAGAAGTGGGCCTGGGACAGGGAGCGGCCCGACCCAGCTCTGAACCCTGAGTGGCCGAGGGCAGAGATGAAGGATCTGGCTGATCCTGTGGCGAGGCTGTAATTTGTGATGTGTGATAGAAGCTGTAGAAGAAGAAAGAAAGAAAGAAAAGAATGCATGCATGTCTTGGTGTGAGGGGAAATGTCGTCCCTGCGGAGAAGCGAAGGGGGGAACAAACTCGGGATTTGGCCGGTGTCGGGGACAAGCCGGCTTGCGTGGCAGGGGATAACAGCATAATCATGAGTATCCGTATAATGAATAACATCATCCATTAACCAAGTTGCGATTTCGAGTCAGACAATGAGCAAACCAACAACTGAACTGTGCGGTGACTGGGTGCTAATCTCTGTCTTATCTCGTACTATTCCTATCGGTCTCCTTTTTTTTTCCATCATCCCCACTCTTGCATCTCTTACCCCCCACTTGTTATCTTTTGTTTATCTCCGGTTTTGTTTAGGATCAAGTCACTTGTCGCTGAAGTACCTAGTTGGGATAGTGAGGCGAAGTGTTCTATAATGCATACGAGTCATCGGTATCACAGCATAACATGGATGTATCATGTACCGTTGTAACTGGACATAGTGTGGGTGACCTTGTAGAGCGTGACTCTGTAGTGGATGATCTGTAGAATGCCCAACGCGTAGCTCAACAGTCCAAGATAGACGAAGCATAGTCTCTTGACCTGAACTGAACTCGCCTATATCTCCAACTCTATTCCACAACACCCACCACGCACCGGATCTTCACGGAGTCGCCATCAGGTGGACCAACCCTCCTTAGTCCCCTGTTAGCGCACCCCCGGTATCCGTAGTGAAGACGCCTAACCCCGCGTTATCAGCAAGGGGCCAATGGTTGATGCGGGGTTTGCAACGGGCACGGATTGGTCCTGTAGTGCGTCTCTGGCTTTTTTCAGTGGAGGGTGCTGACCCCCAAGTATTTAGTGGAAGCGGGCCCCTTCTTACGCACACCGTAAGGTCCCGCTACAGTGCTTGTCTCTCTCATCTGCCCGGGCCCCCTGTCGTTTGAGCTCAGTTGGAACCAACCCAGCAATTAAATGACGCCTCCAGAGGAAAACACCACCACGAGCGTTACCAGTTCTCGCGGGAGACGTCGATCACATCATGCCTGCCTCACTTGCAGGTGAGTTTCCCCCCCCTCAGATTACCTTCTACCTATGCTGATGACAGCAGGCGCAAGAAAACGCGCTGTCCTGGTGAAAAACCGGCGTGCTCAAGTTGTGTCCGTCTTAAACAGTCATGCTCTTATCCGCCGGCGATAAGACCCTCCCAGAGCGGCCCCTCGGTACGTTGCAAACCGTCTTTCCCTGTCGCTTATTACATCTTGACGAATTACAGGAGGAGAGGCTGGCTCACTTGGAAGAGAAACTGGATTTCCTGCTGAGTGGAAGCTTGTACACAAGCCCCCCCCCAACAATTGTTTTTGGTGTCCTCTTTGTGCTGACCTTTTTACTCTAGGCCTACCCACGCCGCTCGTCAACAGCAGCAACAACAAGATACCGCCTTTGAGGAGAACACTGATACTTCTGAAAAGTCGTATTCAGGACATCATCTTGCTCGTGAACCGAGCTATCCCACCAGTCACCCCTCTGTCAAGTCTGACTCTGAGAGTTCGACGCTGAGGCCGAGCCCAGCCGACATCGCCTGCGGCATTGCCCTGTACTTTGAGTTTTGCCATCGGCAGCCCATCTGGTGCTTTGAGCGTGACGAGATCAATGACTTTGCATCGCTGCATGATGAGCTGGCTTGCAGTATCTTGGCTTTGACGTTGCGATTCTCGGAGAATCGTGATCAGTCTCAGCTTTATGGGAATAATGCCAAGAGCTTGATCATGCTGAGGATCGCCAACGGGACAGTGGATCTTGCTACTCTTGAAAGCTTGTGTCTACTTTCTTATTCTTCTTTTATGGGTATGTTATTTTTGACGCGTTTCTGGAACACAGCTAACTTGCTTAGACGGAAACGTTCATCTCGGTCAGTTCCATCTCGGTCTGGCCTTTCAGCTCTGTCGATCTGCCATGCTTGACCTTGAATGCGTATATGGCATAGAAGATCCACAAGCAGACCGGAAGAAGCGGCTTTTCTGGAGTCTTCAGATGCTGGAGCAGTCATACGGTCGACAAGAGGGTCTTTTGAGTGTTCCAACAGAGATTTGGCGGCCATCCTATTCTTCATACCGTGGACACCATTCAGGCGCAGACCCAAGAGCACCAACTCTACCGAGAGACGATCTCGGTTGCTCAACACCAAACGAGCCTGGAATCTGGAATACGAGCGTGCATCTAGGTTGGGTCTGGAGTCAAGTTAGAAAATACGTCTCTGACTGCGCCCACAACAACCTCAAGGAACCATGGCGTCATGATTCCATGTACGCCAAGGTCCTAGCCGACTTTATGGAGACGGAGAACAGGATCCCCATGTGTCATCGGTACGACACTGTCAAGTTTTACGAGCGCAAGGTTGAGGATCTCAAGATGCACCGCGATTATTGGGCGCCTTGGTTGAAGGAACAGTTCACGTACCACGTGATTCCCACTGTTCTCAACCATCCATTCCTTTACATTGTTGGTGCTCAGCATAATCCCAATCTTGCTATTCCGAATACATTTTGGAGGAGATCGTCAGAGCTTGCGTTGCTACACTCAACTTGGATCGTTCGCATGATTGACATGGTTGTGGATAAGCAAGTACCGTTGGCAGATCCTTTCTTTGGACACGTCGCGGCTATTGCAGCTACGGTACATCTGTATTATTGCTGTGCTGCTGCTACGAGGCTCAAGCACAAGTCTAACACGGATTTTGCGAAATGTAGGAGGTTCCTCAAGGGTTTCATCCCAACTTCAGCTGCATGCAGAGCCTTGGTATGTTTCTCATATGCAAGTAGAGGGGATGAAGCTAACAAATTGATAGGATCGCAATCTGGACAAGATGACGCGGATCGCCGCCGGCTCCGAAACCATGGATGTTGAAGATTGGATGCCTTCCAAGATCTACCTCAGCGTACCTCTAATGTGGAAGATTCTCCAATTCAACACCGTCGCCGACTCTCACGAAATTCCACACGCCGGTCTTCTCGATTCCTCTCTCATCCCAATAACCGCCAATGAAGATGCAAGCGAAAACCTGACGCTAGAGATCATCGTCGCCACATCACCAGAGATCTCCATCAACACAGCCGACGGTGGCCAAGAAGCGCCCACAATGTCATACAAACCCGCCGTCTCGTCATCATCACAACCAGACTCTGCGCGGGACACTGCCAGTGACGAAGTCCCAGTCGACGACAGCCTCACGCTGTGTACTACGCCATGGCTGTACGCAGACTCATCACAGTTTGTCAACATAGGGGACATGGGCTATGACGATTCGCAGCCTGCCATAAGTGAGAACAGGGGCGCTGCGTGGTGGGAAGGCGAAAATTTTAGTAATATCATGTTTAATCACTTTTAGAATGCGCAGCAAGCTTTCTGGTTTGAGGGGATTCACAAAAGTTGTATACATAGAGTGGGAGTTAATAGAGAGAGAACAGAGTCCTTTGGGAGTTGGGCATTCCTACCTACACGGACAAACAACAACACCCACCTTGCAGATTGACATCCAAATCTCTTACCGTGCATGTCTCCAAAGTGTGGATCATGCGGAGTCTCATGGGTTGCTGCAAGCATTCCACGCTCTCTCATGACCCTCCCGATATGGGGGGCGTCCGGGGTGCCGAGACCGGGGGCAGGCAGTCTGGGGTTTGTCGGCAAGATGTGGGGGAAAAGAAAAAAAAGAAAATCAGTCCGCGGGGAAACCGAAGCGGAGATGACGAATTTCTACGCTAGTCATGCACGATTTGTCCAACCCTGGTCTTATGGCTTGGGGGAGGCCAGGAACGAAGAGGCTTTGGTGAGTCATTTTAGTCAGAAGAAGGCTTCCAGCACAGCCGGATAAGTCGACCAAGGGAGGGAAAAGTCTGGGGTGCTGTTAAGTCTGGGGTAATTTAGACGGGGGTTTGTCTAGCTCCGGGGTAAAGTGCAGGCGTGATCAGTTCTGGGTCCGGGAATGGCCTCTTCTCGAGTCAGTTTCCAGGGGGTTCCAGTTGCCTTTTCCAATCATGGAATTGTTATTACCCATCGTAATGACTGTGTCTGTGCCTTTAGTGTTGGGGCCTTCGGTGCGCGGCACATTTGCCTCGCGTTCGTTGGTGATGTTGCTATTCTCATCATTATACTATGGAGCTGGGAAACCTTGATGACATTTTTGCTGACCAGTTGGGTTGTAGGAAATGATATGTTAACCCCATGGCTTAGTTAGAGGTGCAACTTTTGTCGAACTGGCATTTGTCAGATTCGGCTCGATGTTACCGAAGCTTCCACTAGCAGCGCTATTCGTCAGCATTGTTAATGAACTTCCTGTTGGAGACCATAGTATATTCGTTACCTGCACATCATGCTCCGTGGGGGTTTTCCGCCTGACAATCATGGAACATTGTCATGGGGCTCTCTTCGCCCCTCGCGTTTGATGGCTATAGTCATCCGGCTCGTGGTAGTTACTGAGAACCTTGACTGCCTGAGGCCCGACCTTCCAGAAGCAGCCCCTGGTTCCTCTCGAAATGAGAGCTGTTGGCTCCGTATCGGCGTCCCTGGAGAGCTGATTCTTGGATTTCAGCCACTGCCATCGCCACTACCATCATTTGCCATGCGCGCGACTCTACACCTTCTGTTATTGAAGTCTTTTGAGTATAGTCCAGATTTCTGAGAGGAAACAGCTGCTAACTTTCGTGACCTTCAGATTCACCAAGATAATCACGATAAGAGTCTACGGTACGCGAAACCTTGCACCTTTGGAGTCGATGCCACGATGTTATCCTAATCGTCCCGGTCTTTGTCACTTTCGGCAGGACGTTGAATGCAAACCATCGATTGATCAACCAATATCTACATCTTGGCTCAATTAGAGCCCCTTCAGCATATTTATCTCTTCCAATCATCTATCGTACTCCTCATTGTGCTTGCAGGCGGGCAGTTGGCTTCTACGGGCATGTACGGAGGCACTCTTGTTCCATGGAATGATCCAAAACCCCAGGGACGCCTGTTGGCGAAACCAGAGGCAAAATAACGATCAAATCATTGCCAAGAATTGGCTTTGTGAGCAGACTTTGTGTCAATAGACAATTCGCTGTGATCAACACCCTGAAGATCACCTCCATCATCTACCCCCAGCAACACAAGCACGCTCAGCGACCAGCACTCCCTACTCTTTCGTCTCGATGATGGGCGTTGTTTAGACACTGGTGAATACATTAAATTAAAAACTCGTTTTAATCATTTTCTTTTTGTCTAATTCTTCATTGTGGATTCCACCTCGCTTGGATTTCTGCCTTGCCTCTTATTTACACGTTGAAGGATGGTCTGGCTCATCTCTCTCATCGCAGTTTATACCTTTATCGACCAGTTAACTCTTTTCGGCCTTGATTTTCCTTCCCTTCGCGCCTCAATAATAGAGACTTAGTCATAAGACGTTCTCATATGCCATGCGTTCGGGCCTACTGTGCCTGGCTTGACATTGACATTGAGGCAACGGTGTCTCTCTCACGATATAAACATGATTGGAGGAAGAGACCGCTTAAGAACGCGTTCAATCGGGCCAGTAAGCTCTATGTATATCGGAAAAGCAACCGAAAAAGTCAATTGCGCTTTGATCCAAACAATGTCGTATCACTACAAGTGCATAGTGCCGTCACTGTTGTGCACATCGATCTCATCAACTACCACCTAAGCGGTGAGACGAAACAATAGTTTGAATGCTCCTGCAACATCACTTGACCACCGGCTCGGTGTGTCAGATAAAGCCGATTATCGCTTCCTGGTCTACGGTGAAAGCCTCCCCCGCCGAGTTGGAGAATTTGATCGAGGCAGCTGACTTTAGCGAAGGAACGAAAAGAAAAGATCGCTCGGGCCTTCATGCCGTCCATCCCCCAGCCACTCCGATCTGGAATGGGACACTTGCTGATAGCGGCCGTTGGAAAGATGTTCTCTTTCTGCCTGCAGCTGTAGCATGCATTAGACAATGGAGATATCACGCGTCCTATCATCTCGGCACGGGGTCCTGCACTTCTACCGGTACTTGATGCCCGACGATCAAAGGAATCGCTCATCTGGACCAACCCCCCTCCCTCTGCTGCTTCGTTATCTCCCCCGCATAGACTAGTACACCCGAGGGAGAGATAGGGTGACGGTGCCGTCGAGACACACACCCTCCCGTACGGCTTCCTATCCCGATCACGTGATCGCTCCCGCAACCGGAGGCGTAGGGGTATAGTTATCGGAGCCATGATGAGAGCAATGTCTTATTTTAGTTCAAGTGCGGAGTTGTAGGAAGAAGGTGCTATTTGGATATAATTCAACCTTCATCCTTTTGCCAATAGCGGTCCTTTGTTGTGGTTCATCTCACAAAAACCCCCTTTCCTCACACACGTACAATGGCTCCCTCACCACGCGTTGTCATCATTGGAGCCGGCATCGTCGGCGTCAACGTCGCCGATGAGCTGGTCTCCCGCGGCTGGTCAGACATCACCGTCGTCGACCAGGGTCCCCTGGACATGCCAGGCGGATCAACCTCTCATGCCCCCGGCCTTGTCTTTCAGACCACCACATCCAAGACAATGACCACCTTCGCCAAGTACACTGTCGAGAAGCTTCTTTCTCTTGATTGCTTTAGGCAGGTTGGTGGCTTGGAAATTGCCACTACTCCTGAGCGTTTGGAGGAGCTCAAGAGAAAGAAGGGATATGCTTCTTCGTTTGGTGTTGAGGCGCATCTTATCAGCCCTGAGAAATGCCTTGAGGTTTATCCTCTTTTGAACAAGGATCTTGTTCTTGGTGGTCTTCATATTCCTACCGATGGTTTGGCACTAGCTGCCCGCGCTGTCCAAGAACTCATCAACCGCACCCGCAAGGCTGGTGTGCGTTATCTCGGCTCAACAACCGTCACCAGCATCGATCACGCCGACGGTCACGTTTCAGGCGTCGTGACACGAGATGGCACCATTCCCGCAGATATTGTCATCTCATGCGCTGGTTTCTGGGGTGTTGAGGTGGGAGCCATGGTCGGCGTGCCCATCCCTCTAACACCAATGGGCCATCAATACGTCAAGACGACTCCCGTACCTGGTCAGGCAGCCAGGGTTCCTGAGCCCAACGGAGTGAGACTTCCTATCCTGCGACATCAGGACCAGGATCTTTACTACCGCGAGCACGGTGACCATTATGGTATCGGCTTCTACGGTCATCGACCGATGCCTGTCGTGGCTGCCTCGTTGGGCGAGACACCCAAGCACGTCACAGAGCACAACATGCCATCTCGCCTCGACTTTACCCCCAAGGACTTTGAGCCCGCCTGGAAGCTCACTCAGGAGATTCTCCCCGCTCTGCGAGAGACTGAGATAGCTTCTGGGTTCAACGGTATCATGTCCTTCACCCCCGACAACGGCCCGCTTGTTGGTCAGGCCCCTGGCTTTGACAACTTTTATGTGGCCGAGGCTGTGTGGGTGACACACTCTGCTGGTGTGGCTCGAGCTCTAGCTCAGGTTCTGACGACGGGCAAGTCTGAGCTTGATCTCACTGAGTGTGAGCTCTCGCGATTCGAGCAGGTTCAGCTTTCCCCTGGTTACATTGTCGAGACATGTTCTCAGAACTTTGTCGAAGTTTACGATATCATCCATCCTATGCAGCCCAAGGAATCACCTCGAAACCTGAGAGTCAGTCCATTCCATTCCCGTCAGCAAGATCTTGGCGCCTATTTCCTCGAGGGCGGTGGATGGGAGCGTCCTCACTGGTTCGAGTCCAACCAGAAGCTCATCAAGGATATTCCTGAGGAGTGGAAGCCTGTGGAGCGTGATGCCTGGTCATCCAAGTTCTACTCTCCCATTTCTGCGGCAGAGGCATGGAAGACGCGGACTTCATTGGCCATGTATGACATGACTCCCATTCGCAGACTCGAAGTGTCTGGTCCTGGCGCTGCAGAGCTTCTTCAGCGCCTATCGACTGCGAATGTTGCTGGAAAGCCTGGCACTGTCACATTTACTCTCCTCCTCGACGACCATGGAGGTATTCGCAGCGATGTCTTCGTTTCCAGACTTGCAGAGGATCTGTTCCACGTCGGTGTCAACGGCCCCGTCGACTTGGCCTACTTTACTCGGGAAGCTCGTGTTCAGACTAAGAAGTCCCCTTACCGATTTGTTGAGGTTCGCGACATCACCGGTGGTCTCGCTAGCGTCGGCTTCTGGGGTCCTCGTGCTCAAGATGCGATCAAGTTGATCACCAAGGACGACTTTAGTGACCGAGGTCTTCCCTATCTCCACACCAAGAAGGCAGTCATTGCTGGTATCCCTGTTATCGCCACGAGGTTCTCTTACATTGGTGAACTAGGCTGGGAGATTTACACAACCGCCGACAATGGCTTGAGACTTTGGGATGCTCTTTGGCAGGCTGGTCAACCTTACGGAGTCATCGCTGCTGGTCGAAGTGCATTTAACGCTCTTCGAATCGAGAAGGGTTTCCGGTCTTTCGGTATCGACCTGACAACCGAGTATGACCCTTACGAGGCCGGCCTCGATTTTGCCATTCACCCCAGCAAGGAGGGTTATGTTGGTCATGCTGCGCTCAAGGGCAAGTCCACCGAGAAGGCAGCCAAGCGACTCCGCGGCCTCATCATCAACGACGGACGCTCAGTCGTTCTCGGAAAGGAACCCGTGTTCGCCAAGGGTCAAGCAGTCGGTTACATCACCAGCTCAGCATTCGGCTACAGCATCGGCAAACCCATCGCATACGTCTACCTCCCCAAAGACGTCATCAACGGAGACACAGTCGAGATTGAGTACTTTGGCCGACGCATCAAGGCAACCGTCGCGGATCCGGCTCTGTACAAGCCAGAGTCGAGTCCTTACGGACAGACATCCACAGCTAGCTTCTCAGCTCGTCTATGATTACGAATTAATGGTTTGGAAGAAAATATGGTTACAGTTGGATTTTGTAAAGAAGCATGTTTTGTTGTTTTGTTGCATGTCAAGACAGCGCTTTTGCGTGTATAGCGAGTCTGCTTGACCTTTTATTTGTATGAATTAATATGAGAATAACAACGTTCATTCAACTCTATGCAAACAAGACGCCGTGAGGCGTATTCATGATGGTTTTGTCACCAATTCCCCAAACCATGACCAATAACGCCGTCGCTCGCTCGATGCCATTCCCCCAATAATCACCACATAATAGCAACATCCATGCCAAATCATAGCAAATGCCGAATATCCATTCATGCGGCCAAAACTTTGCTTTCTTTGTCAAGCCAATGCCAGAAATCATCCGAGTGGTACAGGTCTTGAGCCGACTTGCATCTCGAGTGTTCCTCCAACCCAAAGTCTCTTCCAAACTTCTTGTGTTGAAGACTTAGCCGTTTGTGCCGACAATGACGGTGCTTCTCACAGCCTACAATCATCCCGATTGAAGGCAACAGATGGAGAAAATAGACTTTACCGTCAAGGGTACCAGCCATCACCTGGTCAAAGACTTCCCTCTTTGTCAGATGTGGCTCTGCACTCTCCCTAACCATACGACGAGCTTTGGCGCAGATCTTGATGCACCATCGAGGTTGGTCAGACTCGGACGCAGCCTCAAAGATAGCTCCTCCGGGTTCATACAGCTCGGGGAGAGGGAACATGTCTCTGCCTAGTGCAGCTATTGTGATGTCTTTAAGCACATCAAGCTCGCCGACTGTCCAGGGATGGTTCAGGGGGACTGGTTGTCCTTTGTTGTCGCGACGAGGGATGGTGGTTGGAGGCTTCCACTTTTCATCTCCCCATGCCTTGTCGAGAAATTCTAGTGTCTCTGCTTTGTATGCTTCCGTATCTGTTCGGTGCCTGTATCCGTTCTCTTGGGTCGACTCCTGGGGACGCATCTTGGGTTGTTGCCCATTTTCTCTGGTTGAATATTTTGAGGCGGTGGATGTCGATAATGTTTCTGTTCGATGGGTTTGTGCGTGATGGGCGGGATATCTCGGAGGTGAGGCATCATGTCACGTTGCTTATATGTGTTTCTGAGAAAGGTTAAAAGTTTGTTGAGAACTGCGGTAAATCACTTGCAAAGTTTGTTTACATGGTTCATATAGTTGAAGCTTTGTATATGCATGTCGATATGCCTGCCTGATGTCTGCCTGGGCCGTTATCAATCTGATTTTGCTTTGGTCGAAAATACAGACAACATCCAAGCCTCACATCGCCTTCTCACACACTATCAGACACTTGGACAATAACCTTGCCTCGAGCTCGACCAGATTCCACCTTGTCCCAAGCCTCAGCAAATTCACCAAACTTGACAACACTATCAATGTTTGGCTTGACCTTCCCAGCCTCCAAGAAACCAGTGATAATGTCGAGGTCCTTACCGAGTGGAGTGATGACAAACCAGAGACTTTCGACCTTCTTCTTCACGTCTGCCGGTCGGTTGTCCTCTGGTACACTGCACACGCTGACAATAGTTCCGCCTTCTCGGACTGCGTACCAAGATTGAACGAGAGATTGACCTCCGATGCAGTCAAAGACAAAGTCAATCTGTCGAGACTCAGGATCTTCAGCAGCCCATTCGCCAATGCTCTGCTTCTTGTAGTCGACAGTCTCTGTCGCCCCGAGTCCGCGAACAAAATCGCCGTTCTTTGGTCCAACCACGGCAACTAGGCGGCTAACTCCAGCAGCACTCGCAAGCTGGACAGCCCAACTGCCGACTCCACCAGCTGCAGCCGTGATGAGAAGGCTGATCTTTGAGTTCTTCTCCTTCGCAGCCGTGTCGCCGTTCAAGGCCGAGGGATCTAGAGGGCCCTTTGTGAAGAGGGATTGGTATGCCGTCAAGGCGCTGATTGGGGTCGCTGCTGTTTCAGCCCAAGTCAGGTTCTTGGGTCTGATTGCAAGCTCTGGAACACGTGCTAAGGTGTACTCTGCTGCGGCGCCCGCACGGTTGGCTTCGATGCGAGCATAGACCTCGTCGCCAGTCTTGAAGCCGCTGCTTTCTGGAGCAGTCACAACTGTCCCGGCAAGATCTTGACCTGGGATAGGGATCTTGTCATCGCCGATAAAGTCTGGGGCCCAAAGAGCCCAGTCGAGTTCGCCTTTGCATGGGGCAGTAGCGTGCACCTTGACCAGAACATCCTCTGGGTGAGTAGGCACGGGAACGGGGATCTCGGAGAGGATGAGGTTGTGGGATTTCTTGTCAGGCTGAAGAACTGCCTTCATCGTAGTGGGAATGTTGAGAGAGGCTATGGTTCGTGTGATAGGTTGAGGGCGATTGATGGCAAAGTTAGAACTGAAAAGATGGTTCGAATGAAGCCGAGTACGAGTAAAGGTAGACGTGAAAACCTTGTGTGAAATAATCACAAGGGAAGTGACTCTTGACATTCTTTGACAGCTGCTAATGCCTATTTCCTTTAAACTCTGCTTCCATCGAGTCTATTTGTACTCAATCTTGATTCAACTCCTCCCGCCGAGATATTCCGCGGCTGACAGCCACCATCCGCAGACTTATCTCGTGAATACAACCTGTTTGAAGCAACGTGCCATGTACAAACAGTACTAAAGGCACTGTTTTCCCAATACGGTAATCTACCAACCACAGCTCAAGGCTTGGCACATCTTACCGTCCCACCTCTTTGCATCATCGAAAAGTCATAAATGCCCGGTTGACCCGGAGCTGAAAATGGAAGTCTCCTCATGACCAAAGAATGACTCAAGGCATTGTAATCAAGAAACCATGTGAATTGAGAGCTTTGGCCGTTCGTGTTCGCTCCTAACTGGCATCAGGAGCTCGAATTTGTTAACATCACCCGGCTTAACCGCACTTATGCATAGATTTTCCACTGTCAAATGAGAATCTGCATAAGCACCTTGGCAGTCAAACACTGTGAAGCAAATCAGGGCGTTCATAGTGCTTATGATTAGCTCTAACGCATGGGAACGTGGGGACCTCTGATCCGACCTCAACACATTCTCCCTGCGGATACCCGATCGACCCGCCTACTCAACACAGCGGATAGCCGCACGGGTTAAGTTGTGTGTATAAAAGCGACAGTTTTCGTCGTTAAACCTTCGTCCATTATACAATCAACACTCTTCGAACAATCAACATCATGGAGTTCCCCAATGTCGACTTGAAACTTCGGTGGCAGGATCAGAATGTGGTCAAGAAGGATGGGCAGTGGACTGTTGACGGGTGAGTGCGTTCCTGGTTACCCTTCTCCTTTTGCTACCGTGCACTTTTTCTTTCTAGTTTGGAGGCCGTTGAGAGTATAAACTTACCTTTTGCAGACGGCCGACCGTTGGTGTTGCTGTGTCCCATGTTCATCAGCCGCCCAACATCCCCGGTCAAACATGGCTTGGACTCACGGTCACGGCTCCTGTGAATGCGGGTAAGTGCTCCTTCCTCTACCACTACCAACTCAAGCTAACTAAGCTTCAGCCACGCCTCCTCACACTCACGCCGGCGCAGCTGTCGTGGCAACCGTCATCCGAGGCCACGTCCTCAACCAGATGGTCCATTCCCACGTGGACCCAGCAACTGGCGAGACACACTCTCATGACAGCGGCGCCAAGATTTATGGTCCGGGAGAGAGTTGGTATGAAGCCCCAGGCTGTCATCACGTTCGTTCTGAGACCGTTGGCGACGAGGAGTGTTCGTTTATTGCCAACTTGATTGTCAGCACGGAAACTTTCAAGGGGCTGGATGTCAAGTCCCGGGCTCCGGAAGACGACTTGGCCAAGATTCTGCGTGTTGTTATTATTGACAAGGAGGTTGAGGAGCAACAGGCAGCTGCCGCGCAACAGTAAGGTTAGAAGTGCCAGATTGTACATCTAAGATTCGAAAATAAACTCCAAAATTTTCGATTGCATGAATACAAACTTCAGTTTCTCGGATGCTACACTGGGGAATATAAACAGGGATATTGAAGGTATGAACGCTGTAAAATACGTGTTCTGTTAAGCTAGGTCTTTCTAAAGGCGAGAGTGAGACAAACCCAGATTCAAGCAGAAGCTCGTCGCAGCATCACGCTACAAACATCGACGTATTTATACAACATGAAATATTATGCAATATTTAAACACTGAACACAAAAGCTCTCCTCAACGTTAGCTACAGAATCCCGTTGACTGGTTTGGTGAGACCGAGGCCAGCTGGCAAGGCAAAGTTGCTTCGTTAACTTGTGGACCCTTCTCCAATACGGTCACAGAATAGAGTCGAATGTTCCATGATCACTAGACTAACTTGTCCCATAGTAAATTCTCTCATCTTCAACAAGGCGCTCACCATCTCCGGGGATAGCCTAATCGAGCAACTGATTATCCCGGGGTGGCTGACGCCGGCGAGTGGGGACCGGCAATCCATCGGATACCCGAGTACCCGGGATCCCACACTCAACACTTTCAAAGCTAGACCACACAGGGAATCTGTTCACGGCCAGAATATAGAAGATGATGAGTGAAACTTAAATATAGACTACCTAGATGCTGAAATATGCTATGGGTTTGATTGGTCAAGCAAGTGCTTCACCACCAAAGTGAACTGTCTACAACTATGCTAGTATTACAACTTAGAAAATGACGTTGAGCACACGCTTCCAGGCGGGCGCCGCAGCAAGTTCACGACGGTAAGCGTTAATGCTATCCCAGTCATGCTCACGAAGACCAGTGTCGAGGTCAATCTCGCTGAGCTTCAACCAACCCTGTCTCTTCCAGATGTAGCCAAAGATATAAAAGACGATGACGACTGGGAAGGCCAGGTAGGACTCGAAGAAAGACTCGGCATCACCGACGGAGCCGTCGAGGTTGGTGATGGCAGTGTAGAACTGGGCGATCAGAACGATGATGTTGAGGCCCAGGCCAATGTATGAACCCCAGATACCGGCGATAGCCTTGAAGGGAATCTCGTCGAGGGTGTGGCCGTGATACTTCCAGGCATGTCGGAATCGGATGTGGCAGAGACAGATAGATCCCCAGGTAAACAACGCAGCCAGACCGGAAAGAGCCTGGAGCCAGGTGAAGACGGTGCTTCCATTTCCGTTGACACTAAGGTATCCCAGGAAGCCGATCAAGATGATGGAGGCGACGGCAGGAAGAGGACGGCCCGACTTGTCAATGTACGCAAAGAACTTGGGAGCGAAACCCTGCTGGGCGAGAGCGACAAGAGTTCGGCTACCACCGTACACACACGAAACACCAATAGACAGAACGGAAACCAAGATGATGACGTTCATGAACGAGTCGTAACCCTTGAGACCGGCATTTGCGATGGCGATGACAAAGGGAGAGGCGCTAGGGTCGTCGCTGCCAGCGTTCAACAGTCGCTTATCGGTAGAGTCAACCAGGAGACCGACCAAGAGGAGACCAACGACGTAGAAGAGGGTGATTCGCCAGAAGACCTGCTTGATGGCGCCGGGGAGGGCCTTGGCGGGGTTCTTGGCTTCAGCGGCAGCGAGACCAACGAGTTCGGTACCGCTGAAGGAGAAGGCAGCAGTGACAAAGACACCTATTCCATGTTAGATATTTTACTTTATGAACAATTGTTCATTGTGTGATACATACCGCAGAATCCACGGAAGCCATGCTGGAAGGCACCGGGGTCATACCAGAGTCGGGCACCCCAGTATTCGTGATACAGACCATCAGAAGGTCCGCCACCACAGACAAGGACAACAGCAACGATCATGAAGATGACAGTTGCCGAAAGCTTGAGAAGGGAGGCCCAAAACTCTTCTTCGGCGTATCCAAGAGTACCGAAGACGTTGATGATGATGATGACGACGAGGAAGACCTTGAAATACTGTCAGTCCATGTCAGAGTTTCACTCTAGTGTTACTACTCACACTAATCCAGATAGCCACATTACTGGTAGGAGCCCAATACTGAATGACAGTACCGCAGACTGTCAGTTCCAGAGGCAAGACGAAAGCCCATTGCATGACATAATTCCAACCCATGGCGAAACCCCAGGAAGGATCAACGAATCGGTTGGCATATCTAAATTCCGTTAGTGTTTCTTATGACTTGAATGCTTGCGACGGTTGACTCACGTGTAGAAACCACCAGACACAGGATACATGACAGCAAGCTCACCAAGGGCATAGACGACATTGAACATCATGACACCCATGATAAGAAACCCGATAAGAACAGAGCCGGGACCACCTGTTTGCAAGGCAGCTCCACTACCAACGAAGAAACCAGCACCGATACTAGGTTCAGTTAGCACCCAAACTCAAAGGCCCAAGTTTGAATCAGTCAAGAGAACACACTCACCTGCCACCAATGGCAATCATGTTGAGATGGCGAGGCTTCATCCGTCGCTCAAGTTCTACCGATCCCTTGCCATGATCCTCATGGGGGGTAAAGGACTCGAGGGTGAGTCCATTGCGAGTGGCCCATGACTTTTCGTGTTCGGTGGTGACTTCACTAGAACCTGGCTTCTCATCCAATCTTGGAGATCCCTCTTGAGCCTCAAGGGCTTCATTCTTGGGACTGATGTCTGCCATTGTGCAATTCACCGCTCGAAAAATGAATGGTTGACTGAGTTGAAACAATTTTCCTACGGACGATCACAAGCGGGAGAAAGCCAGATATAACAGTCCCCCCCGTAGGTGGCAAAGAAACATGGTCAACCAAGATAGCAGCAACGTTCTATTCGGGCCTAAGTCAATAAGGAAGGTCCCAACGACTCAAGAGTAAAAAGGTACGTAATATGCGTATTACAGTTAATCGTTGGGTCTGATCTGGGGGAAAGCTGGCGTACACGGATAAAGCGGCAAGACTATGCCGGAAGGGAAGCGCACTACGCCACATGACCAGGGTATGCTCTAACCTGTTGGAGAACGCGAGGCTATCATCCATCGCCGTTGATCGCGTGTGCTCTGCGTTTCGCGTACCTGGGAGAATAACGGTTGGAAGTCTCAGGGAAGATGCTTACGTGGTACGGGTTGTTTTTTTAAGCTGTGACATGGCTTCAGCGGCATTAATGACAATTGGCGAATCTATCAAGCATCTAGGAGATTTGGAAGAAAGAACAGCTCTAGAACAAGACGGGGGGCCAGTTTCTAGGGAGATTTATCCCGGGCTTGACCAAGTTCGGGAATGACGGGGTTACAGCAATGCAACCGACATTTGATCTACCAATGTCTACACTTCAGTCCGGGGTAAAAGACCCCCTTTTCCCACCCAAACTGAACCAGGTTCTAGGTATCTCTACGTATCTCGATCGACGCGAGATGGCGTATCAGTCGGGCACCCCGTGTGTCACACCTGGGTCAGCGAACGGAGCCGATCTAACCGGCGCGGTCTTATCACTAGTGCCAACCCCGCGTCACAACATACGACGCGGAGATGTGTAGGGGGAAGCTAATTGGGTTGTCTGTTGCAGTCTTATCAGAGGTTAATTTGCCGAGGTCGACATGAGGCGTGTCATTTCTTCAAAAGGTCCCGTCATATTTTGTGTTGATGTCCCAAGGAGGAATGTGAAAGGATTTGGGTGTTGGTCTTGAGACAAAGCAATATCGAATCAACGCTGAATCAATGGTTGGTTTATTGATGGAGTCGGGCCCGGGGAAGTGGAAGCAGTGCCGGTGGTGTACCCGAGTTGTAGACCTTGCCTCTTTTTTGAAGGTGTGGAAGATCACGGCGCGTCCGGAGGTAGGGTGGTGATGGGTGACAACTTGGTCGCGTTTTGGCTTTCAGAGGATATAAAACATATAGTATATACAACGTTGTAGTTGACCTTTGTAACAATGACTAGCATTGGCTCTTTGGATGAAGTTGTGTAGTTGAGGCTCAATAGATCTGATCGAAGGCTTGGCAGGGCCTGGGCGCGCTTGGCGTTGAGACTTGACAGCTTGGCATGAGCCGGGAAGCTCCATGTCGGACAGCAGGCCTGTTCAGCGATCTCATAGAAAAGGTATTAAGACCGTTTAATCTTACAGATATATATCGCGTTGCCAGACCGTACTGCTTTCTTTGAAGTCCCTCCTTTCATTGCTCTGCGAGGCCGTAGAATGGATGGATGAGTGCAGAGTGAGCCGATGACGCAATCCTCAGCCCCAGGCTACCCTGCACCTGGGTATTTTTTTCCCTTGTGGTCGTTCGTCTACCTTCCAAGCGAAAGAAAAGCCCAGTCAGTAAGTCCTGCACTTTGGGAGACATTGTATCAACTGAAATTGTTCTTGTCCTGCATCGAAAAGACATGACGTGTATGGCTCGGTTGAGTGCCGTTCATTCTCACAACATGAATTAGTTTCAGCACAATCACACAAACTTCCTGGTTATCTTGCCACGTGCTTGTTATCGCGAGTGGAGTGGCGTGTGGTGTGGCTGTGGAGCTGTTGCGAGATCAAAGATAAGAAACCCTTGCGCAACCCACTGTAAACCCACTTTACTCAAAGTATCTCTTATCTATCACGTGTCGCTTATCAGTTCACAGCCACTCGAAGCGATAACGACGACCAAGCCACACAAGTGAGACGGGTCCTTAACCGACGCCACTTTCAGCCACGACCATGCTCAAGAACGGCTGATAGAGCACTAGCTGAAATACTAACTAGCTTAGTGCGATCACGATAATGCATGATCAGATATCATCCGGGAAAACATGGCACTGGTGGAAGTCGATCGGATTGCATTACCCTCAGGTACGAAATACGAGTCTGCAAGTGAAAATTCAACGGCCATTTCATAGGTTGAGCCGTGAGAACAATCACATGGGTGCTATTGTGGTGGAAGAATATGAAAATGAATTATTCATAGGCAAGGAATAAGAAGAAAGTGGGGATAATATCGAGGCTGGCATTTGACCTTTGGGTGATTGTCTAATGTCCAGGGGCATGTTTAGCTATCTGACATCTGTAACAATAACACCATCCAGGAACACCACCACCTAATCACTAGCACCCAACCAGCCATTAAGCTTAACATAGTGCTAAGTTGTGTCAGCATCTAGAGAAGTGCAAGAAGGGCTACCGACCTCTGCATACCTCATAGATGGCTCATCGCCATTAAGCCCACAGGTGCGTGAACTTAGCAGCAAGGGCACCAACCAAAGTTGTTGCAGCAGCGGTACTTGCATTCCTTCGCATTGGCAATCTCCACCTTGGCTTCGCCCTTCTCGATCAACTTGGTGACATCGGAAAGACTCATTTCGTCCCCGTTGGCTTCGGGGGCGGGAGCAGCGATGGCTAGAGAGGCCAGGGTGAAGAGGCTGAGGGCGGAAAACTTCATGGTGAATGTGGAAGAGATGTTGAGTAGAGGAGTTGATTTGCTTGTTAGATGTGGAAGTGAGAATGGTGTTGAATTGTTTTCGAATTCATCCGCCATAGGTGTGGTCTTTATACATAAAATTTCGGATCATCGGTCTTCGAGAAATTCGGACCTTCGCGCGTCATTGTTGTCCTTCCTTTCACAGAATAATTCTACCTGCCTATTCGAGTCCTTGTACGATGCGAATGTTAATATCCAGTGGAGAAATGTCTGGGCATACGTTAGACGTAAGCATCGCCACACTCCCAAGAAAGGCATGTCTCAGCGCTTGTGTCCCCATTTGCTGTTACGTCTCTGCGCAACGTTGAAAATAGGCTTAGAGAGGGCTTAAAATTGATGACGAAGAGGGAAATTGGGCCTCTTGGCCTAGATGAGAAGGTGACAATTCAGACTCAATACGAGGCTTGGAAGGAGAGCAAGTACGTTGGAGGTAGCTTGCGGTTGCTACATTGCATTGCGTACCTGCCTATGAAGGAAAGTGAATAGCTTTCAAGACGCACATAAGCTTATTTGTTTCACTTGTCTCACCTATAGACTTGTGGTGAACTGAATAGGCGAAGGCACACAATTCTCTGTACCGATGAAAGAGCGAGGCTGACTAGATCTGATTCATGAAAGAATACAAAGGCCTTAGGTATATGCCATGTAGTGAAAGATCCCCAAGACTCCTGGGCTTGTCTCTATCTTGCAGCTGTCCCTGGAATAGAAAGGTGGAGGGAGCGGCTCAAGCCCAGACAATGACAGAATAGTCATCAAAGTAGATACGGGCCTGCTAGGCTCCTCCCTAGAATAGAGTTACTGAGCGCCCTGATCCCTGTCAATGCCTAGACCCGGAAGAATGCCAACATCACGCTTAAAGCGCTGCAGCCACTCGTCATTATCAGCTGCAGTTTGATTCCATGCATCGTCACTACCATCATGTTAACGGGGCAAAAGATTTGGTGGTTGCTCGGAGTACCTCTCAAATAAAATCCACCGTGCTTGATACTGAATCTCGGCATCTGATGGTACGTGTTGATTTGGATTGTTGGGTGACATGGTTGCCATGACGAAACGAGTTAACTCCTGGGCTAGACGACGGTAACAGTTGGAATCGTTCATGAAGAATGTCTTTTTCATCATGTCCTCGAAAGCTCCGGGGCTTCTCCTTGACCGGACTCTGGAGTCGAGTCCCCCTGACTCTTGTGACTGAGTCCCTAGCACGGTTGCTCGAGTACGGTGAGTTGATGTTACTCTGGGTGTGGTTCCGGGACTTCTACTATGAGAAGGCCTTGAAACGGAGGGCCAGATCGAATCATCTGCGGTGTGACATCCTTCGGCATGGATGTGGGTACCTTCCAGTTCCAATTGTCGTGAAAGAGAACCATCCAAGTTTTCAGTCCTTGGAAGGTGAGCACGCTGACGGAAGTCAACCAGCCATACAGCCGAAGACATGACGAGTCGAATAAGCCAGTCGGCGATAGAATCATAATGCGGTATAGGCAAACCACGAATATTACCTATGATGTAGCAGCACTCTTCTTGCAACTCGCTGTCTGTGATGCGTATGTCGAGGATAGCCTTGGCTCGAGAAAACTCTCTCAGTTGTCCTTCAAGAGGACATTGTTCAAACAAGTTGTCCTTGCCATTGATTTTCAATACACATAGTCTGTTTTCGGCACCATGTCGGAGAGGTGCGAATTGAGCTTGTCTCGTAATCTCCTCGTCTCCCATTAGGAGGTCTCGTAGCCAAGAAGACTCAGCTGAGATACCTCGTCGGGATGATGCTTCCGAGGCAAAAATGACGCGACAAGCCTCGAGTTGCAATTCCTCATCGGTCGGCAGACTCCCCGTCTCGTCCTTGTAGTTGGCTATAAAGTAGGCAAGTTCCAGTGTGATGAGCTCGTACGCGCTGGTTGGGGAGTCGGCTGGAGCGCTGTTGGCCGTGAATGGAAAAGGAGATGTTCTCTCCATCTCGATGAGATCTGAAAACGCAAAAAGTCAGAAATTGGAATCAGAAAGACCGAGAGTCTTGAGTGATACTTACACGGTGGTATGGAACTTTCCAACATGTCGAGAACAGATGCATCAAAGCCCCAGCCTCCTTTCCAATCAGCCATGGTACTACCATGTTTGAAATGCTCTGCTAGATGCTCAACCCGAGCTGGCCAGGTATTCATACTCAACCCACAGAAGCCACATCGAGATCGGATCTCCGATGTAACAATTTTCCAACTCTTCATAGACCAGTCAACAAACTGGGCATCATGAACGAGCTTGAGATGCTGGTTTATGTGATCCTTTCGATAGAAGGACTTGTCCTCAACTGGCCTCACTTTGCAGGCTGTGTGGTTGTGGGTTTCTAGGTGAGCATCATCTGGCTCAGTCATGCCACAGAAGACACAAGAGATTTCGTCCGTCCTTGGGTTCACTGCTCGTGGTCCCTTTGGCGTACATACCCATCTCTCAAGAGATAGGTGCAGCGACTTCTCATGCCTTTGCCAATCGTGTTTAGTTCTGAAGGCTTCGGCGCAGAAAGTGCATTGATATGGTTTTTGGGGGTTGATCAGTGATGTCCGCCCTTTTCGCTCAGGTATGACTCGTCTTCTGCGGCGGCGATGGTTCCGTAACTTGTTGATGTTTCCAACTGAACCGAAGGAGTCACCTGAGCGGTGGGTATGAGCTGAGGCAAATGAACTACCACTAGATGTGCCTGCACTACTTGCCGAGGCACCATTGCCAAAAGAGCGATCCGAGTCCTCGTCAGTCAATGTAGAACGGTAGTGGCTGTTTCTTCTGGGAGGACTCTCCCAGATGGAGGCCACGGCCCTGGCGATAGCAGTAACAGAAGCAGGCTCACTCTCAGGCGGCGAGTCTACCCAGCGCTGCAGCGGGTTCGTGTTACTATCGACAGCCGGCGTTCCAGGTCGACGGTTGATATCGATAGGACCAGTTTGCGTGTTATCCGTATGAGAGAATGGGTTTCTTTGAGGTTGTGACTTGCGTTTGCGACGAGTATTTGTAAACCAGTTGGAAATCTGAGTCTTGGTAAGACCTGTTTGATGCTGGAGGATTTCTTTTTCTTGATCGGTTGGGTAGGGGTAGCGGCTGTGAAGAGCTAACCATCTTTTGAGAATCTGGAGAGCATCTTTGGAGAAGCGATTTCCTATTTTTGCTGGAAGGGTACCGCTTTGAGAATCTGGTTCCGTGATGGGCATTGAGCTAGGTATGGGTTGTTTTTGGGTAGTCTGTGATAAGATGGTGCTCAAGAGTCCAACATCATCATAGTGCTGGGAAGGCTCGGTGTCTTGGTTTGTGGTGGCTTGGATAGACGGGGGAAGAAGTGAGGGGGGGCCTGGAGGTACAACAGCCGCTTGGGAGAAGGTAGGATCGGCGAGAAAACTGGGCAATTCTGGATATGAGCCGTCTGTGCATGATGAAGAATCCTGGGAGGGTTGCTCATTGAAGTTTGCTATGGCCTCGAGGTCGATGTCGTTGAAATCGATATTGGGGGGAAGAAGCTCGTCGGTATGAATATTGGCCAAGAGAGTATCAATGTCAGGTGTGAGAGTGATCTCATTGGGTTCGTGAGGCTGAGAGGAAGCCTCGGGCTCCTTTTCTGCCTGCCAATGAACAAGTCCATCCATGTTGCGGGAGGGGGGTTATCTATACGACGCTGCGGCGTGGCCGTAACTTTCCGATAAGGTGGCACCTGGAGCGAAACTGAGCGGATAAGAAAGGAGAGCCTCTCGTGGTTTGCACAAAATCAGCAGAGAGAAAGAAATGACTCCAAGGCCGCTCGTGAGCTTGGATGAATCGCGTGTCTGTATCTTGATTGGCTACGCCCTGTGTGTTGAACAAAGGTGGGTCAGGTTCGGTAGCGGAGATCTGATGGAAGAGAACTTCTCAGATGGACATATCTATCCAGTTATTGGGTATAAAACAGTTGATATATCGTTGTGAAGACTATATAACATTTAGGGTTGGATCATGCGTCTGTTTGGGTCTCGATAGACCCCAGATTTGTGGCATAGACATGCCCTCATCCTTGGCGTATTTTGCCCTCGCGGAAGCTTTCCTTGTTGAGAAAGGCGGCACCGCATTACCAAGCACGAGACCAGGCCTTGTTTGCCCTGGAAGTAGTGGTACCCCAAATGGCCAGCTAGAACTTCGTCTGTGGTAGCCAACCCACTGTCATGACTCTGGCCGTAAAGTAGCAAACCAGCGCAACTAAATAGGAACATCCAGAAAATAGAATGAGAGACATCCATCCAGTCAATCCATCTCCAATACTCACCAGAGCACCCGCAATCGGAACACTAATAAGAGTTCCAAAGCTGGCAACCATGGTAGCCGTCGCAAAATATCGCCCGTAGTGCCTTGACTCACAAAATTGCCCTAGACAAACAGGAATAAGGCTGAGGTTGCTCCCACTTGCAGCTCCAAATGTCATAGAAAAGACAATGAGAACTGGTCTTGAGCCGTTGCACGGTAGCCATATGCTAAGCACCGTCACCGCACACAGTGTGCTGGTGATGATGATGACGTTGAACCGACCAAATTTGTCCGCCAGGAGACCTGGTAGGAATCGGCACACGACAGAGCCAGCGTTTAGAAAAGACAAGAGGAGGAAGCTGTCTGAAGTCGATATACCGTGAGCTGTTCCATATGGAATAATGTAGGTTAGGGGCACGAAGAGGACGATTTCCATGAAGAAATATCCGACCGTGGCCAAGGCATCGAAGTTGCTTTGGAGTTGTCGGCATTTCTCATCTGGACAGATAGACGAGCTTTGATGAATAGGTTGGCGGGGACGGCAAGTCCAAGCATGATGAAGCCCAGGGTGCGACAGCTCTAGGCAAAGCCGACGCCATTTGGACCAAGAAGATGTCGAAGCAGGAGAGAAAACAAGGTTCCGCCAATACCACCAGCTGTAGATGCGACGCCTGTTGCGAGACCCCTTCTAGTGTGGAAGAAGTGAGCGATGGCTCCATATGCAGGTGCATTTAGTAGGGCACTTCCAAGGCCACCGAGCACAGAGTATGTTAGAATGATCTGATAATAAGCTATGGTATCTCGATTAGAACTAAGAAAGCGAAAGTAACATGAAGGATAGGGCTTACTCTTTGAAAGACTCAAAAGCATTAAGCCAAGCACAATGAGGGTACATCCCGCAGCCACGAGAGCTCTCGGCCCAAACCGATCAAAGACGGGGCCTACCTGTACTCCAACTAGGAAGACCAAAAACAGATACAGGCTGAAGATCCAGCCTATCTGCGAGTGGCTATAGTCTCGAAGCTGGTGAGTCTTGAAGTAGGACTCAAAGACAGCGCTTGTGTTGATGAGGCCGTAGATGCAGACCATGGAACACCAACAGCCAAAGGCAACAAGCCAGGCGGTCAGCCCGCCTTCAGGGAAAGTGTTCGACACATTATCGATGACTGTCTCATTATCTTGATTGTGAGATGAGGGAATGTCGTTGTAGACAATGGGATTCTTTTCAAGAGGCTTGGGCAGATCGGCCGGGTGGTTGAGAGTAGGGTGGTACTTTAGGCAGCTGTCCTCTGCATGAATGTTCAATGACGATGGCATGTGCAAGCCCAAAGAAACGGTGACAGTAGCCAAGATAAGACAAGAGTTAGATGTTCGTCTGGGAATTCTCAACGTGGACGAGTATTAATCTTGACCTGTGTTGTGCCGCCAATAGGGGATGTTGACCCACGTATACACACAAGGCGCAGACTACACGAACACTACCCAAAGGCGTACACCGGAGCATGGAAGTTACATAGGGCGTGAATGAAGCTTTAGGTACACCAAGGCGTACATAACACTAGGGCGTCTACGTATGACGCTATTGCAGCTTGATGTTATGTAGCTACACGCTTTAGACTAGCACCCGTACGCAAATGCTGGGAAGGATATAGTCCTTTCTGAGACAGTCACTTGCATCGATACTCTCCTACATTTCTAACACTTCCCTTCCACCTTCCACGAGGGCGCCCGCAACCGCAACAATGTCAGACATCACCCCAGATCTCCTACTGGATATTGAGGACATCAAGAGTCGACGAAAGACCCTCGACAAGTCACAATGGGGTCCTGCCGCTCCAGCCAAAAGCGAAACGTTTAGAATCCGCGAGCGCGGCCACAAACCCAAGGCCAAGAGATGGGATCACGTCCCAAGCAAGGAGTCGGCTGAGCGCGTGGGTAACTCTCTTAAGTACGCAGCCGGTTTCCTCGGTCTTCCTGGTATGATCTCCTTGGGTGGAGGACTGCCCTCCAGTGAATACTTTCCTTGGGATGAACTTCAATTCAAAGTACCCCAAGCTGGTCAGTTCTCTGAGAAGGATATGCACGAGCATGGTGTTTTGCTCAAGGCGGGCAAACATGATCAGGCTAGGGAAGAATCCGGATTCGATATTGCGACGGCATTCAACTATGGCCAGGGACATGGCTCTGCGCAGCTCTTACGCTGGATAGCTGAACACACTGAGATTGTCCATGACCCTCCATACTCGGACTGGGCGTGTACCATGACTCTTGGCTCAACCTCAAGTCTGGACTTCGGCTTTCGCATGCTCACTCAGCCTGGTGATTACATCGTCTCGGAGGAGTACACATTTTCGACCGCTGTTGAGTCTGGTATGCCGATGGGTATCAAGGTTGCGGGCGTCAAGATGGACGAAGAGGGTTTGCTTCCGGATAGCCTCGACGATATCTTGACAAACTGGGACCCTGAAAAGCATGACGGAGCTAAAAAGCCTCGTGTTTTGTATACAGTGCCAACTGGTCAGAACCCCACCGGTGCGACTCAGGGTGTTCAACGAAGAAAAGATGTCTACGCCGTGGCTCAGAGGCACAACCTCTATATCATCGAAGACGAGCCATACTATTTCCTGCAGATGCAGTCGTACGCGGGTCAAGGTGCACCCGCTTTCCCTCCACTCGCCACTCGCCGAGAGTTCTTAGACAGCCTGTTACCAAGCTATCTAAGCATGGACGTGGACGGACGAGTCATGCGCATGGATTCCTTCTCCAAGGTCCTTGCTCCAGGATCTAGATGTGGTTGGATCACGGCTAGTGAGCAGATGGTTGATCGTTACAGTAGACATTCAGAGGTGGGAACGCAGGGTCCCAGTGGTGTGTCCCAACTCATGCTGTTCAAGCTGTTGGACGAGCACTGGGGGCATGGCGTGTATCTGGACTGGTTGGTACATCTACGGATGGGATGTACTCAACGAAGAGACGTCATCTTGTATGCTTGTGAGAAGTGGCTGCCTAAGGAGGTGGTCAGTTGGAAACCGCCAGTAGCAGGCATGTTTGTGAGTAACCATAGAATCTATGGACTCATTAGATAAGCTGACCGAGCTCAATAGCACTGGCTCCAAATCGACTGGAAGAAACATCCAAACGCCTCATCCAAGAGTATCACTGAGATTGAGCATGAAATATTCATGGCCAGTATTGAGCACCGCGCGCTGGTGATCAAGGGTAGCTTCTTCTACGCCAACAAGGCTGAGGAACATGATACGCTCTTCTTCAGGACCATGTATGCGGCTGCACCATCGGATAAGATTCATGAGGCTATTCGAAGATTTGGAGATGCGGTGCGGGAGATCTTTAGGCTTGAATAGTGAAGATTTCCTAAAGAGACAACTGGGTCTCTCGGCCTTAAAGAATGTTCTACGCTTGGTTAAATTATTGTTTTTTCCGAACTGATGTATGGCTGTCGTTGATTTTAACCCTGTCTCCAACACTCACCTCACATGGGCCTTTTGCGTCCTAGGTCCTGCTTTGACCGCCCCGAGCGAAACTGATCATAGGTACTGCTCGTTTCCGAGAGGTTTTTTGCGAAATGTAGGTACAATTTAGAATGACCTTAGCTTCGCAATCGTTGTCCTGAAGTTAAGAAAGTTGGGATCGGGTCGAGAGTTGATCTTGTGCGACAAGCTCAGTATGATGAAGCTCTCAAGTGCTGAAAGTCCGGTTATAGTGACTACCTAAGTTTAATGTTGTGGTGGCTATGCCCATCTATTTTGCAGCCACACGTGGATATTGTGCGCCCTTTGAGTTGTGAAAATAAATAAAAGCACTATTTGTTCGTGGTGTATACGCCCTTGTGTGGTAGGCGCCTTAATGTTAAGATGTAAGATGGTTCGCCTTAGTGTACGCCCTGATGTAGTGTGTCTATAATACACGCCCTTTTGTAATCTTAATCCCACTGTAAACGTGCTCAGTATAGAACTAGATAGTAATACTTATTGCAGCATTTTTGTGGCCAAGTGACATAAGTTCAGCGCTCCTTTGCCCCGCGCTTCCCGTGATTTGCTCTTAAACTCGTCACGAACATGTCCTTCTCGGTAAGCCTCAATGCCTCTCAACCGAGCAACACGCCTCTAATGAAAACTAGCGATTGATCAGATTTCTTGCCAAAGACGGCAATATTTACTATGGCGATGCCATTGTCCCGTCTGGTGTAACAGATGTTGGTAAGGTCGTTCAAGCTCGAGTTCTCCGCGGCAGCCCCTGGAGCAAGCACGAAGTTACCGATCAAGTGGAAGTGAGAGATTGTATTTCGTCTTGATACTACGTAGAGGTTGACAAATTACTTCTAGGACGTCCAGTCGCTTCTCAGCCCTCTCGCTCGTGAAGATGTTCGAACCGTTCGCTGCCTGGGCTTGAACTATGAGCAGCATGCCCGCGAAACCGGCACACTGATCCCTAAGTACCCAGTCTTGTTCTTTAGACCTTTGACCTCTCTTAGCGGCCCCTTTGATCCTATTCCCCTCCCACCTATTGCGCAACAAGCCGAAGGTGTAGACTACGAATGCGAACTTGTTGTCGTCATTGGCAAGGAGGCCAGAGAAGTGCCCGAGTCTGAAGCGCTGGAATACGTTGCTGGATACGCCGTTGGGAACGATGTTTCTCACCGCGAATGGCAACTACGTCGAGGAGGAACACAATGGGGCTTTGGGAAAGGATTTGATGGCTGGGCTCCCTTTGGCCCTGGAATTGTCAGCTCGAAACTCATCAAAGATCCACAGAGCTTGAAGATTTCGACCAAGATCAATGGACAGACAGTGCAAGAGAGTAACACTGGGGATATGATCTTTAGTGTGGCAAAGACTATTGCTTTTTTGAGCCAGGGAACAACACTGTTGCCAGGCGACTTGATCTTTACTGGAACGTGAGTACCCGGCCCTAAAGTGGATTCGTAGGTTACTGATTCGTCATAGACCTCAAGGTGTGGGTGAGGTTAGAGAGCCTCCTCTGTGGTTGAAGGATGGGGACATTGTCGAAGCTAGCTTGGAGGGTGTAGGGACTTGTGTTAACAAAGTTCAAAAAGTGAATAGTGAAATTGCCGCAGGATGTGGTCATTAGTAGTTGTCAATAATGGCTTGAAGAGAGTGCGATCTTGTATATCGGTTATCCCGGCTTCTTTATCATGGTTGAGGCTGGGATAACCGACATACAAGTTTGATAAAGAACATCTGCCACATTGAAGGAGATTCCTTTAACAACCACAAGAACCAAAAGTAATAGAGGGCCACCATAGCCCGCAAGAACAACGGAAGCAAGCACCACTCATACTGACTACCCATTTCAACAGGAGTCACAGACTAATCGCCTTCCTGAGCGGTAAAGATATTCACCAAACTACCTAATAAACGGAGCTATTATTAAACTAAAAATTCGAGAGCCTTAACTACATTAGTGCATAACAATCTAACAGATCATATGTACTAACAAAAAGATACAGTAAACTACCTAGCTAGAAGTACTTATAAATAAGTTCCTTCCCTAACGCTAACGTTATAATATGGTTTATTGGGATACGGATGTTGGTTGCACGGGTGTACCGAGTATGCAAGGAGAAAAGGGGGCTGTGAATTTTCAACCCCCATTGACAGCAAAGCAACAAGCCACGACTGCCCCAGCCTGAGACTTGCAGTCATCCTTGAATTGTGATGTGTGAGCCGTGGAAACGACCAATCCCACCCTTGATCAAGCGCTGGGCAGAGCGGGGTAGTAAGACATATAGGACTTAGTCAAAAGGCTGCATAGGCAAGGGAGGGGAGGGTCTTGGAGCAACTCAACAGAAATAACAACTGAGACATGTAGGACGAAGGGAAGTCGTCAAGTTTAATTCAAGCGCTTAGCACCTGTAGATCTCGGCAGAACCGGAAGCCAAGAGTGGGGAGCTGAAAGGTCGGAGTAAGCAGCTTGTCTTGTGTTGTTTCTGTTGAGTTGCTTCGAGGCCCTCCCCCTGCACTCTTGAGTCCTTTCAGTCTAGATCGGCCCGTCCCGGTGTAGATCATCTAGCAATCGGTGGCCCCGGTGAGCTTGACACGCTTTCCCCCGCAGTTTCGCGCATTTTCGGTTGTTTCTTCCACCTCGCCATCATCCCTGGCGTCCCACAGGAACCAACCTCTCAATCGGCACCGGAGTCTTGTTGACGCTGGCCAAATTTGACCCAGCTGAAGCAGAAACACGCCCCTCGTGGTTTCCAAACCCGTGAAACAAGCAAGTCAGATCAGATATTCGACTACCGATGGAGAACATTCAGGACATTGTCGACGCCATTCAACAGGCTGCGGAGGTGCTCTCGCAACATCCCGATGATGTTAGTGTCCAGCAAGCACTCAATGTTGCCGACAGAGCTTTAAAACAGCTCGCTGCCGTTTTTCAGCAAACGGGATCGCTCCAGGACTTCAACCGGATTATCGAGTGTACCGAACTTGTTCTGTCTGTCGTGCCAGAAAACCATGAGTTCCGTGTGGACTTGTTGACCAACCTTTCCATCGCCTTGTCTGAACGATTCTCCATGATGGGGTCCCAGGGAAACCCGGACGACTTGGATAGGGCTGTGCAGCTTTCCGAAGAAAACGTCACAGCCACGTGCCCAGGAACGGAGGTGCGAATCGCCGCTTTAGGCAACCTTAATCAAATGCTACAAAACCGGTATGACCACACAAGGGATGTGCAGGATATCAATCGGGCCATCACCGTGGGTGAAGAGGCGGTGGGGATGATACCCAAGGGCTGGCGTTACACGGCCATGATTCTGCATAAGCTCGCCATCTCGCTTGGTAAGCTTTACGAGCGCACACACGACCTAGACGTCGCCAAGCGTGCCATTGAAACGGCCGAGTCCGCCGTGGACACAGCAAAATCACAAAATAACAAGCAAGGTGCGGCAGTCGTTTCCAACACTCTGGCAAGAATTCTAGGGAGACGGTCCGAGCAAACAGGGAACGCCCAGGATCTGGATCGTGCAGTCGACATTCTTACCGAGACTGTGCCACAGATCCCACAGCACACCAGGGACTACGTGGCTGGCTTAAGCTACCTGGCAACCTTACTGGGCATCCGTTTCGAGCAACAAGGTGATGTGGAAGACCTCAATGCAAGCATTCCATACACGAAGAGGGTATTGAAGTTGATGAGCGATGATGATGGTGATCGACCGGCGCAGCTATACAACCTAGCGACCAGGCTCGCTGAGAGAGGGCAGTACACCGGCGAACTCAGCGATCTCAACGATGCCATTGACCATGGGCAACAAGCCCTGAGCCTTGCTCCTCAAACTCATCCGGAACGGACTAATTGGCTCAGGGGTCTCGCCCAGTTTCTAGGTATGCGATTCAGGATGGGGGAGAAGAACCTGCAGGACATTCAGCAAGCAATCGACCTCAGTAGACAAGCAGCTGAGACGGTTGACCGCAATGACACGCAGATGCGCGCAGCGTTGGCCAACGCTCTGTCAAATCTACTGAAGGAAAAGTATGAGTATGATGATGAAGCTGCTGGCTTGAACGAGGCCATTGAGGTCCTTGGACAGGTTCTTCAGGGTGGTCTCTCGGAAGATCGTCCCGAGAGAGGAGCTTTGGAACTCGGCTTGGGCGATGTGCTGCGTGCGCGATATGGCCGCACTGGCGACGCCACGGATTTGGAGAAATCCAGAGAAGCCTTTCAGCGAGCATGGGCCTCTCTGAATTCTCCACTGACGATTCGAATCTATGCTGCAATCAAGGCTGGCGAGATTGCGGCAAATTGGGCTGAGAAGCATTTCAAGAATGATACGCCGGACCCATCAGTGCTCCTCCGATATTGGACTGAAGCCTCAACGGACCTCGACAATGCCGTCAGTCTTCTCCATGCTCTAAGCCCCCGACATATGCAAAATGTCAACAAGCAACAAATGCTAAAGCGATTCGCCGGCCTCGGAGCCCACGCCGCCGCCGCCGCCTTGAACGCAAAGAAGGATACCTCGTATGCCTTGCAGCAGCTGGAGCTAGGGAGAGGAGTCATCTCTGGCCTTGTTCTTGATCTCCGGACTGACTTGTCATTCCTCCGAGGAGAACACCCAGGATTGGCGGATCAGTTTTCTAGACTTCGCAACATGTTGGATTCAGGCCATATTACTGCCACTCTATCATCTAAGGGGTCGTCGTGCGAGGCGGGTGCACAAGCTCGCCGCCAAGCAGAGAAGGAGTTTACATCTCTTCTCACTAAAATACGCGGCGAGAAAGGGTTTGAGTCCTTTTTGATGCCGCCTACCGTTCAGCAGCTCATGGATGCGGCTGACCCGGATCCTGCCGTTGTGGTCAACGTGTCGAAGTTTCGGTGTGATGCTTTTATTGTTGAAAAGCACCACATTAGGCTTCTGGAGCTTCCCCTTTTGAGCCTGGAAGACATCGAGGCAAATACCAAGCGACTGAAGGACCGCCCTTATTCGCTTCCGTCGGTGTTGGAGTGGTTATGGTCCTCGGCAGTGCATCCAATTCTCGACGCACTTGGTTTCGACAACCCTCTCGCTCTGCAAGCCGATTCATGGCCGCACATTTGGTGGATACCAGTCGGTCCCCTCAACAGTTTACCACTGCATGCCGCCGGATACCACACCAAGCACTCTGGAGAAACAGCTCTTGATCGAGTCATGTCTTCGTACAGTTCATCACTCAAGTCTCTACTTGCAGGCCGTAGCCAGAAGATGCCGCAGTATGATTCCGACCCAATCAACGCGCTATTGGTTTCGATGAAGAGCACACCAAATCGCTCCCCGCTGCGGTACGCAGAGCTCGAGGTCAACATGCTAGAGAAACTCTGTCCGGCGCTGAATGCGACGCCTATTCGGCCAGTCCAGCATAAAGCAGACGTCTTGACACAGCTCAGCCGATGCGACATCTTTCACTTTGCGGGTCATGGCACGTCGAACGCATTAGATCCCTCCCAGAGCGCCCTTCTACTCCGCGATTGGGAGAAGAGCCCGCTAACTGTGGAAGACCTCCGCAACGAGAGGCTGCAAGAGAAGCCACCGTTTCTCGCCTACCTTTCCGCTTGTTCTACAGGGGCAAACGAGGTGCTTGGGTTGGTTGATGAAGGGATCCATCTTGGCTATGCTTGTCAGCTTGCGGGCTTCCGTCACATTGTAGGCACCCTGTGGACTGTGTCTGACCCCTTTTGTGTCAACGTAGCACAGAAATTCTATGAGACCATCCGTGATGAGGGGAAGACGGATGCAGCCGTCCATCGTGGACTACACCTAGCGTTGAGGCAGTTACGAGACGTTCAGGTTAGCGCGAAAACCCGCGGCTCCGGCACCGACGATGTTGAGGCTGTAGCAGCTCCGGATGAGGAGGGAGAAGAGATGGCCGTACCAGGGAGAGAGGATGTCAATGGCAATGATGGCGGCAATAATGGAGGTCGCACTGCGGAGAGATCTGGGTCAAGAAAAGGAGAAGGAGTGGGAGGGGAGCCAGAGCCGTCCATGAATTCGCTTTGGGTTCCATTTGTTCACTTTGGTGTCTAATAAACCCACTGTGTTGGCGTTGGGATATTATACTATGATGTATTGGAAATGTGTTCTTCATCATAGTTGAAGCTGGGATAACCGACATATAAGATCGGTGTCTGACAAAACCCTCTGTCCGCGATAGCAACCCAAAATCAATGTCTAATCGACTAGCCGATGGATCCTATTCATCCTCTTCATCATCAGAATCCTCATCCGCAATATGACCTCCCTCTCCAGCTTTACGAATACGATGCCAATCGTCTCCAAATTCCTCAACCGAAACCGTATAGGAACCATCCTCATCATCTTGAACAACAAAAACATCGCCACCGCCACGCCAGTTCTTCTCCGGCTCTTCCCTCGTGAACCCAAACAAACCACTCTTGATCTTGACGCCAGCAAAAAAGACGACGCGTTTCTGATCCTTCCAAGTTGACCACCCGCTGCTCGACGAGCCGCGAACCCACGATACCTCGGGACCGACCTTTGCGACTTCTGCAGCGCCGACATTGCAACCAAGTGCCACGCTGCCCTCAGAGTTCTCCCATGTGGTGATTCCAACATCGGCAGACGAATATGTCCACGTCACGGCACAAAGACCATGTTTCTTCGCGTCAGGATACTTGGCAAACAGCTTCTTTGCATTAAGCTGCAGCCACGCAAGAAACGGATCGCGAAAGTCAAATCCTTCAGACACGACTTCATCCCCACAGAGCAACACGGCCCCAAACCCGCCAGCGGTGCTATACCTGACAACACCGCCCACCTCAACAGGCAAACCCACGGCTGCAGCGCCCAAGCCCGCTTCCAGCGCCACGCTCGTCTCAGTGACTTTGTCTGCCGTCAGCGGCCCGTAGCGGCGCGTGTCGGGCTCGCTGCGCTGCAGGGGCCCTAGCGGACTGTACCCCGCGGCCTCGACGGCCGAGGCGTCGGTTAGGTCGAGGATGGGGTGCCACCGTTGGTACTCAGTATCGAGGTAGCCTAGCATGCCTGGTCGCATGCGGGAGAAGGGGGCTGGCTCGTAGAGCGCGTAGCCGAAGCGGTGGCGACGCATGGCGGTGCGATAGGTGCGTGCTAGGCTTGGGTTGCCCATTTTTGTTGTAATCTGTGTGGCTTTTTTACTAGATTTGTTCTCTTTCGAGAGGTTCCTTTGTGGACTAAGGTAGATAGTTTCAGCGTGGTAAAATAAGAGTATGCTGTGGGAAATGGAGGGAATGCCGAGCTCAGTCTAGCTCGGTGAATGAACAGGCAGGTAATATTTAAATGTTTAGCGAGAGGGGAGGGAGGCCTCAGTATTGACTGGTGGTAAGCTGCCTAGGCACCCAACTGGGCCTTTCTGTTGGGCATTATTTCATTGTATGTATGTCGCACCCGCAAAGCTCCACAATTTGTCAAACCCACACGACATGATTTGAGAGGGAGAGAGAAAAGCAGGCCAAGAACGACACGATGCTTGGTCAAGGACTCGAAGGGGCTATGGGGGGAGGCCTCTGAACGACAGGGTGCAGCGGATACCCATAACGGGTGTCACAAAAACGATGTATCTAACTAGAAAGGTAGTTAGCTCAATCTACTACCCGTCACGATGTGACTAAGAAAGGTAAGCTTAATCTACTACCCGTTGGACCTCTTGATCCCCTTGACCAGATAATTGACGGATGGAGCAATAGTCACTTAGACAACAAAACCATGGACGACGAACAATCTTGATTTACGTGGCTAAACCAGACTTTAAGCCCATACACCACTGCATTCGCGCATCCAGCATTCTTTTGCCCTCGTCCCGAACCAGGCCACAAAAAAACAGCCTGCACCGGTGAGCCAGGACCACCTTAGTGGTGATGGTCCGCAGCAGGATCCATGTTGACATCATCCCAATCAGCATAGACGGTGTCGCCGATGCTAATGGTCCCCGTGGCAATGGGTTTACCCTCTCCACTCTTCGCCTCCTCGTACGTCTTGTACACGGACGCTTTGTGGTCAAACCCCTTCACCAGGGACAAGCCCGGGGCTTCAAGATCGAGGATTTCCTTGTTTCCGCCCAACAATTGTACTGTCTTTGTCGGCCTGTGTGATTTTCACGCACGTCCGTTGTTAGCCATAGACTCTTTGTCCCGGTTACGGGGGGAGGGGGGCACTTACAGGGGCTGCAAGCTGGCTTCAAACACATCATCCAGCACGACAACCATTCCATTCTTGAGCTGCTCGTCAGTCAGGTGTGCAGTCAAATCCGTCTTGACCAGATCAGCGCTAATCTGCGCATTCGGCCTCGTCTTGAGAACATGGTCCAAGTGCACCTCATTCTTGCTACCGTAGAGGTAGAAGGGCATCTTGACCGGGTATTCGTTATCCAGCGCGGCAAACGCCATTGACTCATCAACCACCACCCGCACATTGCTGAGCGCGAAACCCTCCTTCACTGGCCGGGTGGTCTCGTTCGCGGGGATTCCCTTGTCCAGTCTGAACTTGAGTTTGGACGCAGTATTGGGGTTGAGCAGGTTCTCAAGCAGGTCCTCGAGCTTCTCCTTCTCCATGTTGGCGATGGTGTAGAACTGGCCGGGGTTCTTGCTGCGCTCCTCCTTGTACCGCGCCTGCACGTCCGCGGGGAGGTCGGCCGCAATGATGAGTTGCTTGCGGTGGTTGGCCATGTTGAACATGGCGATGTGGGTGAAGTAGAGCTTCTCCAAACCCTGCACGACGAAACCGTGAAAGTCAGGGGTCCGCCTGTTGCGGATGATAGAGCGCTCGACGCCGCGCTCGGCCACCTGGCGGAATTCCTCAGCCATGTCGCTCATGAACTTCTGGGTGGTCGGCCACGGGCTCATGGTCACGTTGACCAGGAAGCGCAAGTTGCCTCGCGAGGCCTTGACGTTCCCTTTTTCGTCGGTTGTTTTGAGACCCAGGCGGAGCTTCAAGGTCTTGAGACACTTGCCGTATTCTTTCTCACCGAACTCGGAGGATGTAAGGAAGAGTGGTCGATCTTTGATCACGTCCTTCTCGGATGAGACGGAAAGCTGGGAAAAGATCCATTGGTTGAGGTAGTTGGCTTCACCCTGGTTGATGACGGTCGTTTAGCGTCTGCATGCAACATGGAGGTGGAAGTTGACTCACCACATCCTGATTCACTTCGTTGCCAATCTTGAAGTTGGTCGCAAAGGCGTTGATCATGAGATCGCCTCCCAGCTCACACAGCAACTTCCAGGCCTTTTCGTCCTCGAAAAGTTCCTTGTTGTCACGATGGAGGATCTCCTTTCGGATGTAGTCTTTCTGGGCCTCGACATTCCCGCCTGTTCTCTCCGAAGGGAGACGGATGAGAGGCGCAACGATGAGAGCATCAGCTGGCACTTTGTGCTCGGGCTTATCCTTGGGCCTCGGCGTCATTGTGGCCCAGTGGCAATAGAGCTATTAAAGAGATACAAACATTAGCCTATGAAGGGGTACTTGTAAGGAAGGAAGCAAGGTCTGAACAAACCTTTGTGCACGAGAAAATGGCCTCGCCAAGCAGCCTGCCATAGCCCTGCTGGTCAAGACCCAGCGACTGGTGGGTAAGGTAAGTAGCGACGGCTGATGCGCCGGGCTTGCTTCCCTCAACGCCGTAGACGCCCATACTGCCCTGTTCGTCACCGTCGTGGAACACGATGGGACTCGTCCAGGTGAGGAGATACCGCATGCGCCCATCTCGGTAGCAGAGTCCGCCAGCAGGGTAGTTGATGTATCCCGATCTGTGATAGTTGGTGTCAAAGAAGTCAACTGCATCTGGTAAGGGACAAGACTCACTTGTGCGGATCAATCGTGATGCTATCCGCATGCTTCAGGGCCCGCAGCTGCGCCTTGGTGTATGGATTCAGTGGCATCACTGGCACGTACGGGATGTCGCCCGGACCGCGACCATCGCCCTCCCACAGCAGCGAGGCAAAGTAGCCACCCCACGCGGCATCACAGTGGACAGCGAATGACACACCTTTTTCTTTTTGGTACTCATCGCGGATCTTGATGATCTCGGCGAGTGGGTCGCAAGCGCCGTGCTCTGTAGAGCCCATGATGGCGACGACGCCGAAGATGGGGGTCTCCTCTTTGATGCACTTGTCAAGTTCTGTCCTGAGGTCATCTACGCTCATCCTGGCCTCGTTGTCGACGTCGATGTCGACAAAGTTCTCGGAGCCAATGCCCGAGATGGCTTTTTGAGAGTCTGTTAGCGACATGGACGCCTCGTATCACGTTAATGAATGATGAAGAAACTCACCTCCGCCCTTAGGCCAGGAGTAATGCTTTGTCGCACAGATCATGTACTTTCCATGTTTGATATCGAACTCGCGCTCCAACTTGTCCTTGCCCGTCGTCTGGACCAGGTACGGCTTGAGCGCGTCCTGCAGGAAGCCCGGGCTGATGGAGTACTTCTCACCCAACAGGGTGGGGATTGAGAGCACCGTGGAGGGCGTCAGGTTCAAGAGCTCCTGCTTGGTAAGTTTCAGGAACTCCTTCGGTCCTGCGTTGCACGTTTCGACGATGAAGGGTGGCTTGACGGTGCTGAGAAACTTGAGTGGGCCTTTCTCAATGGCGAGCTTGAGGGAAAATGGGTAGAACTTGAGGTTTCGCGCTGTTAAGAGAGAGATACAGTGGTTAGATCTCGTGCCCTGCATGGAGGGGAGCAAAGGGGATCCGTACTTGCCCAAATGGCCTCGAGATTGGCCACGGACCCATCCTGATAGCATCGAGAACGTGTTAGAAATCATCATTATCCGTTGACATGAAAGCCACTACCGGCAGCCATAAGCGGAGACACTTACGCAGGTGAGATGTCCCCAGGGAGCAGGATCTCCGGCCGGGTTGTATCCCAGCATCTCACAAAGCTCCTGACCGACTTGCCTCTCCACTTCAGTCGTGAATGGGCTTGCCTCAGTGGCGACATTGTTGGGGTTGTAAATCATAGCCGACATGTCTTGATGTCAAAAGCGTTAGAGACTGCGGTTCAAGTGTGCAGTGTAAACGTTGACTTACACCCAATGACACTCGCCAGAGTGGTATCCATGTTCATATGCGCATTGTACCGTGGCGACCAGAACGGCACAGAATGCCTCGCCAGCTTGTCCGACAGCGTCTTCGAGTTATTCTCGAGCCTATGAATGCTTTGCTTGTAAATATCCAACTCTTTCATGGCGTCTGTGATGAAGATGTCCTTGTCCTTGTCGTCTACGAGGTAGACCCGGGCCTCTTTTTGGCGCTCGAGTGCTTGGCCGAAGAGTGTCTGCAGGACGTTCATGTTCTCGGCCTGCGGGCCGAGAAACCAAGAGCTGACGAGGGCATGTTTTGCCTGGTTCTCGTCAATGTTGTTGCCTTGTGCTCCGTTGGCTTGCACTCCGTTGGCTTGCATGGTGAAGATGAGATGTAGTTGGTTTGGAGTCAGGTAGATAGTAGGTAAGGTCTTGTATGTAACTCAAGTTCTAAGCAGGCTTGACAAGGGGTTGATAGCTGGACTGAGATTTTAAAAGACAGAAGACTTTACATTTGAGTTTTGAGAGGAACGAACATCCGAAGTCGGAACTAGATGCACCAAGCTTGTCTAGCCGCTCACGTCACAGAACCTGTATACCTTCGGTGAGAGTGACCAACTCATCCAACAGACTGCATGTCTGAGACACTGCCAGCGGTATTGTCAAGCCCGTAAGCGACGATAGCTCGGCACCGCTCCGAAGCTCCTTTCCAACTTGCTCACTGCACATAACTACGTAGCTACGGTATCTCACCCCGCATTTGAAAATCCAAGAACACGCCATTCTAAGACAAGTTCTGTCTATCTTATCCGATTTCTATAATTTAAGCCACATCTCTGTTGCATCTCAGCTCAGCCCTGAAGCAAGAGCTAGACCACTTCAAGCGGACTGTGGCTGCAATATTGCAGCTGAACATGCGAGTGAGTCACGCGGAACTGTTTAACCCACAAATCCAGCCATTCATTCTAAGTTAGTAAAGAGATCGACGGGGATGCAACTAGTAATTACCGCAGTGAGGCTGAGAATGTGATATCTGCGCTGCAAGGAGGACACAATTAGGCAGATATACGCCATGTACTAGGCAGATGTGCAGTGTAGATCAGGAAGATATGCGTTATGAATGAGACAGTCACTCCGGCAAGGGCGAGAAGATTATTGTGACCTTCTTGTTTGAGCATGTTGAGTTAGCTGTTGTTGAGTTATGTGTTGTTGAGTGAGTTGCCAAGGCTTACCGGGCGGCAAAGCGTTGGTTGCTTCACTTGATCGGCTGAAGATTGAGTCGCTTTATCTTGTGTGGCTGGTCTTGGCAACTAGTTAGCGAGTTATAGTTTGCGGTCGATCAGACAAGTAAATCCTCTCGCATCACAACTTGAGGGGGCCTATAGACCGGCCCGGTTCCCCGTGCTTGGTTTCTATTGCACTTGGAAGATCACTCCCGAGCGTAACGAAGTTGCGGAAGATCAGGCCACGGGAACAGGCCTGACTATAGGCCCCTTCAAGTACACTAATGCGCGAGTTACTTCATCTCACTGATCTTCACCAAGCCCACTGCGGGCCGCCGGTCGCGATTCCACCGAAGATACTGGCATGCTTCAGAGGGGTGTCCTCGCACACGGACTCGAGACATTGGATAGGAGGAATCAAGGCAGCTTGCTCTTTGATGCTCAGTTTCTCTTAGCACATCCAAACCAATGATCACCAAGTTGTGTCCTCGACCCATGTTATCTGTATGTCTTGTTTCTGTTGAGTTGGTTTGAGGCCCCCCCCTTGGCCCTATGCAGGCTTTTGACCAAGTCTGTATGTCTTGTATATACCGATTTCTTAGAAGGCGCCAATTTGCCGGCGATAGGCACACGAGAACCTCCCGGCAGGCATCCTTCTCACGCGTCCACATGTTGACGATCCTTTACGATCTTCTGGTTCTGTTATCCCAGCTTCAACTATAAGAAATAACATATTTCCCATACATCATAGTATTATATCCCAGCGCTAACACAGTGGCATCATCCTTCTCCCTTTTTCACCTCATCACTTCACTAGCCATCTTGTCTATCGGTTATCCCGACTTCAACTATAACAAAGAACACATTTGCGTTTCACCAGCACCCACAAGGCCTCAGATAGAAACACTGAGGACCGAACACCATGGCAGAGGCATCAAATCAAGGCCGGAAATCAGCGCTGTTGATAGGCATCAACAAATACAACAGCTCTGGGTTGAACGACCTGCGTGGCTGCCTCTCCGACGTGGCTACCACCGAGGCATTCCTCACTAAAGTTGCCGGCATCTCCCGCATTACCAAGCTCATCTCCCCGCCGGCCTCACCCAATGACACCCTTCCAACCCGCTCCAATATCCTGTCCAAATTCAAGACCCTCGCAGACAATGCCCAGCCCGGCGACTTCATCTACATTCACTACTCGGGCCACGGCACCCGCCGGGCAACCAAATTCGGTGACCTCAAGGGCGAGAGCGTGAACTTGGACGAGTGCCTGGTCCTTCCCATCGACGGCAAACTCGACTCCCCCCGCGACGGCGAGCCCGACTGCCTCCCCAAAGGCGAGCTCGACTGCCTCCGCGACGTCGAAATTGCCTTTCTGCTAAAGCAGATAGCCGACAAGGGCGCGACGGTCACCTTCGTGCTCGACTGCTGCCACGCAGGCGGGGCCACGCGGGGCGACGACGACGACGACGCGGTGCGGGGATCCGACGAGATCCCGGACAAGTACTTTGTAAAACAGGAGCTTATCCAGTCTGTGGATGATCTGAAAGATGTCTGGGGCCTGCCCCTGGACAACGGCGACGACGGGGGCCGCGGCGGGAGCGTGATACAGCACTGGATGACAGCGTCCAAGGGGATCAACTTTCTTGCTGCGTGCCAGCCGCAGCAGAAGGCGCAGGAGTTCCCTCTTAGGGCGGATGTTCGGAAGGGGCTGCTCACGGACTGCCTCGATAGCGTCGTCAATGCCAAAGACGGAGGGGCAGATCGCCTGCCCCAGCTCAGCTGCGATGTCGTGTCCAACCTCGTCGCGCACGCGCTCAAGAACCACAAGTGGAGGAATACGTCGAAGGACCAGGACGTGGTCTTTGGCGGCCAGGGCGACTGCCATATCTTTGGTGTTAAGATCGTGCCTGAGCCCACCGTAGTCGTCACCAGTGTCGAGAAGTCGAGGAGCGACGGGGAGCTCAAGCTGGGACTGACTGCTGGCATAGCGCACGACGTGAGCGTTGGTGATATCTTCGCCATCTACCCCAGCGACAGACCGCTTAACAATGTTGCTGACTACACCGCGCCGCTGGCCACCTGCCGCGTGACTGCTGTGGAGAGCTTTACCTGCAACGCGGAAACCCTGGAAGGGGCTGCCAACCTCGAGCAGGTCCAGGTCGGCTGCGTGGCTGTTAGTCTGCGCAGCATCTTGAAGGACCACGTCCTGCAGCCCAAGGGGGTATGGGTATCGGCTGCGGACGACAGCGCTGAGTCACTCGATTCAGTAGTCCAGAAAGTCCGGGACTACATCAGCCGCGGGAGCAGGCTTGTCGAGCTCAGAGACGCCGGCCAGGCCTTCTTCAAGGTGCTGGTGCGAAAGGCTGGCAGCTTCACCATTTCCTTCACCCCAAACCAAACTAAGGCCAAGGTCGAAGTCACAGGAAAGCCCGAAGACGTGCTCTCTCGCCTAGAACACCTAACCGTCTTCTACAACCTCTTCAGCCTCGCCACAGACAACGCGGAGCAGCAAGGACCAGGCCTAACAGTCAGAAAAATCGGCTACCTCGAAAAGAACGTCAGCCCCCCCGCACCGCGGCCTTTCCAACTCAACGCCCCCTCCTCCCAAGCCGCGGGCCTCAAAGGCGTTGGGGAGGACTCAATCGACATTCTCGAAGGCCAGAGCCTAGGGATTGAGGTGCGCAACACGTCTCTGGAGAGCATGTACGTCGAGATCCTGGACCTGGAGCCGTCGTGGAAGGTGACGCGGACGTACCCCATGCCGCGCAAGTCGCCGATCCTAGTGCCGCCCAACGGGGGGACGCACTTCTTCATCAAGATGGGGCCATCGGACAAGGTGCCCGGCGCTGTCCAGCCCGACACGTTCGACCGGTTTGTCGTGCTGGCGACGCTGAGGAACCAAGGTAATTTCCCTGAGACTGTCCTTCCGAAGCTAGACGGGGGAGAGGGGCCTGTGGGTAGTGCCGGGTCGCCGCCTGTTTTGGAGCCTGACGATGGGGATGCTGGAAGGGGCGGTGTTGGCGTGGCCCAGCCGGCGTGGTTCGTGCAGAAGCTGGATGCGCGGGTGATTAAGGAATAGCCTGTTGAACTATGACGATCGGGGCTATCCTGAACTACGGGGAAGGTGAGAATAGGGGAATTGGTTTAGATTGAAGTCGTTTTAGGATCGAATTAAGTCAGGATGTTACACACTGAACTGTGTTACAGCCAACGTGCGTAGGTACTTGTGGGTGAACGGGAACTGGGTCGTAGGTAGGTATGCGTAGGCAACTTTATAAATAGCTATCGAGCTGTCAGGTAGGTTCTATCTAGGCAATTTCTGTGTCTTATATACATGTTAGATACTTCATGTTCGAGTTGGTTTACTGATCACTAATGAACTACGATCACCGTGGTTTAATAAACCATCATAAACCAGGTCACACGACCTCTTATTCAAGATATTTAACCTCATAGCATACCCAAAGGCAGATCAAGGCAACCTAGCAAGAGATATATAGTTTTTAATATAATAAAGCTATTATACCTAATACCTTTTAACGTAAAAGTTAATATTAAAATAAGCTCTATAGATACTTCTGCGCTTAATATTTTGCCTTAATAAACCTTCTTTTATTATAATAATAAAAGTAGCCTATTCTTTATTCTAAAATTAATATAAATAATACTAACTAAATATACCTATATATATAATAATAGTTATAATTATAAGGTATATTTTCTTACTAAATAATATAAGTATAGTAGCGCTATAATACTAAACCGCGATATAATGCCCTTATAATTTATTAACCCTCTCGGGGTTAGATCTTTAATAAGCATCGCGATGCCTTAAGAATTCTAGCCTTTTAAGGCTATTAGACTATAAGAGGCTTCTAGTAATCTCTAGGCCCTTATCTAATATCTAGAGGCTTTATTTAGTTATCTTTAGCTATTTCTTACTCCTTAAAGAAAGAGCCTTTAATAATAATAATAATATTAATAAAGAAGGTTTTATTAAGGCATAAAGAAATAAGCTTAAGCGCCTAGCTATATAGCTAAAAAGTAATAGGTTAGGAAGCTAAGATAGAGTATTCCTTAATTAGTTATAATAAGAAGAGATATAATTATAAGAACTTCTTTATTACTTAGAGTAGGTCTAGATGGCAAGCTAATAAGCGAGAAAGATAGCTTATAAGCTTCTTAATAAAAGAGTTATAGGGATAGAGTAGAATAGTCGAAAGGTTTAATAAAAAGCTTATTAACCTTTTAAAGCAAAGTTTTAAAACGTGAAGATAGTATATATAATGCATAAACCTAAATAAGTAACTCAGTCAAATCACTGGAGACACGACCTCTCATGTCTCGGGATGGCACTTGAGCATCACTACCTAGGATATTTCATATCAAGCTATCATTATGTACCCTATGGTTTCGCCTTTGAAACGTTCCCTCAAGGACGACGCGACATGCTTATAACATGGACTTTCAGATACGTCCCCCGAGTGGCTGGCGACAGAGATCCACCACCCAAGACGATAACGGCTGTCACCGCAGCCTGACCGGCTTACAGTCATTGGAAGGGAGGGGTTAGTGATGGTTATCCGATTTCGAAAGGGTCGTGAAAGGGTATCGATATGCTTTTAATAGCAGTATAACAACTCCTTCGGACTCGTAGGAGGGGCTCTGCTGGGCCAGCGTCAGCGCTAAGCATGTCTCCGACCGCACGACTACCAGGGTCTTGTACGGACACTTTTCTTCGCCCTCGGAGACATAGATGAGGAAGCAATAACGCTGGGTTTTGATGGATACTTAACCATGAGACCCCGCGAGGGTGTTACAGATGATGACATAGAACACTCCAGCTCATCAACACCTGTAATTCCCTGCCTACCTCTTTGCCCATCCTATCAAAGCCATGCCGACTGAAGCAGACCCTCAATACCTTCTCAAGGAGAGCAACCGAGAGGTTGAACGTCTCCGGAAACAGCATGCCTGGTTTCAACGATGCCTCAATAATCAAATCGTTTTTGCTCCGGTAGACCTGAACAAAGAGGGGCTCAAGGTTCTGGACGTTGGTTGTGCTGATGGTAAGATAGCTTACAGACTGATGTCATGATGCAAGCTAACGGCTAACCAGGAATTCTCCTTCGTGACCTCCAGAAGCAAGTCACCCCTTCTGCTCGATTGGTTGGAGTGGACATTATGAACAGTTTTATGCCACCTTCTCCCCAAGGCAATATCACCTATCAGGTCTACGACGTATGCGAACCACCCTCGGGAGAATTGAGTGAAAGCTTTGACTTTACTCACGTCCGATATGTCTTGCCCGGATGTGCCAAAGTTGGCTATCAAAAGGCTGTTGACAATCTTGCCGGTAAGGCCCAGGCACTGCAAAGAAGAGGCATAAAAGTCTGATAATCGATGCAGCTACTCTCGCACCTGGAGGCTGGCTACAAGTACAAGAAATGGACTTGGACTACAATCGCTCTGAAGTTGGCCAAGCAACCAACGACGCAAACCGGGTCTTCTCTGGACTTTTTGACCAGATAGGCCTTGGTGCCAGATTTCCCAGCAAGCTAGACAAAGCATTCGAAGCTGCTGGCCTGGTAAACGTGTCGATCCAGAATGTCGATTTTCCTATGGGTAAGCGGCTAGGCGATGACAAGGCTGCGCAGGACTCTTGGGAGCCGTTCGCCCTTACGATCCCGAGTGTCGTTGAAACTGCCAAGTGTAAGCTCACTTTCAAGGGTATTCATTAAATTTCTAACAGTTTGCAGCGTTGGGAGCAGATATTCCTGATTCTGTCTACGATAACCTAGCAGAGAGGTTTGAGAAGGAAGTCAAGGAGCAGGGCTCGCTTTGGAGGTCATTTATCATCATCGGACAGAAGCCCGAGTAGCCGTCATTATCCATCCCATAAGGACCTCCAATTGAGTATGTAGTTGTCAATTCGGGCCGATGTCATCAAGCTGTTGTTCTTTCTTGGCTTAGGGGCGGCCGCCGTCTGTTTTGAAGACTCAAGTGAGGCGTCGCGATGCACTTCATAATACTCAACGCCGGTTTTCAGTTATTTTTTTCTTTTCTTTTTCGAACGGGACTTTGAATCTGTCTAATATTGACATTTCGTATCTCGTTGTCTGCATCGTAACATGGACTTGCTCTTGAGCCCTTTCGTAAAATGCCCACTCAACCGAGAACTCCGCCATTTCAATTGTCGTGAATCTCCGATCCCTACCCAATCTGGACACCTAGAGCTGACCGCCTAGCCAAGAGGTCGCAGCGCTTGCTCACCACTGCACGTAGCCAGGAAACAGGGCCGAGTTGCCGACGGTTAAAGCGGCCAACTGCATTTAACCGCTGAGGAGTATCAACATTTACAAACTGCCTTTTCTTGTCTGACATTATGCTCCAGCTTTCTCTATCATCTTTACAATCACCATGTCTGCTTCTGCTCCGTTAGACGTCGAAACTTTGATCGACCAGCTTACGCTGGATGAGAAGGTTGAGCTTCTCGCTGGGCAGGGCTCTTTTCGAATGACTGGCCTGCCCGATCACGGTATCCCTGCTCTCATTGTAAGACTTGAAATATCAGCGCAGGGAAGGATTTGACTAACGTCACGGGTAGACATCTGACGGTCCTCATGGAATCCGTGGTCGGCGATCGTTTACTCGGGTAAGTGCCAGGTTGTGTCTTTTAGATATAGTGAACTGGAAACTATCGCTAACGGTTCAGCTCCCGAGCCCGATGCTTCCGTCTGCAACGGCCATGGGCGCCACATTCAACGCAAAGTTGCTTCACAAAGTCGGAAGACTGCTAGGTGACGAAGCAAGGGCTAGAGGCGTAGACGTTCTTCTAGCACCTACGATCTGTCTCCAACGCTCTCCCTTAATAGGCCGTGGCTTCGAGGCCTTCGGCGAAGATCCTTTCCTGAGCGGTATCCTAGGTTCGCGATACATCAACGGCGTTCAAGAACGCGGTATCGCAACTAGTGTCAAACACTATGCTGCTCACGATCAATCCGATAACAGTATCGAGGACAACGTATGTATGACCCAACGCACCTTGCGAGAAGTCCACATGTTGCCATTCCAACTTGCTCTTCGGGACTCGGATCCTTGGACGATCATGACTGCGTACAACAAGATCAACGGGATTCATGTCAGCGAGGACCCTCTTCTTTTAAAGCAGATCCTGCGAGATGAATGGGGTTTCAAGGGTCTTGTTATGAGCGACTGGTTCGGAACTTATAGCACATCGGAAGCTATTAACGCTGGCTTGGACCTGGAAATGCCGGGCCCCACGGACTGGCGAGGCAAACGCTTGAGTATCGCTGTCAACTGCAGAAAAGTGTCCCAGGCAACAGTCGATGAGTCTGTGAGAAATGTGTTGAATCTGGTCAACAGGGTCAGAAGTAGCGAGTCACACAATGATTCTCCTCCCTCCAACACTCCAGAGCAGAGAGCTCTGATTCGACAACTCGTTGCCGAGGGCATTGTTCTGCTTAAGAACGAGAAGCAACAACTTCCGATTAAAAACCCCGACAAGGTGAAATTTGGATTGATTGGAGATCACGTCAAGAACCCTGCACTTTGCGGTGGTGGCAGCGCTGAGGTTGAACCATATTACTCTGTGACACCTTATGATGCCATCGTTGAAGTGGTTGGCGCCGAGAATGTGTCATATGCAGCGGGTTGTCATTGTAAGTGTATAAAATATCCAATCTTGACAGAGTCCAAAAACTGACAGCCTCATAGCATTTAGATTCAGTCCCCTCCTTAAAGGCCTCGCCACTTCGTCCGGAGCAGAGGGATGGGATGTCGAAATCTTTGGCGAGAATCCAGATGATCATCCTGAAACCCCAGCAGTGGTGTCAGTCGTTGCTGAGAAGCAGCTGATCGATGTTCCCGAGAGTCTACACAAGTCTATCCCAACAAAATACTTTGTCAGGGCCCGCGCTCGTTACACTGCTGAAACATCTGGTGTGTTCCGCTTCGGATTCAGCACATCTGGAAAGGGCAAACTCAAGGTCAACGGACAGGAAGTCATTGACTTGTGGACGAGCCAACCCCCGAAAACCGACTCAACTGCCTGCTTCAATCGTCTTTCCATGGAGAGGTTCCACGATATTGAAGTGACCAAAGGACAAGTTCTTGAGCTTGAGGCTCTTCAGGTCAACGAAAATCTTGCTGGTGGTGTTGGTACGGCTTTAACTCTTACTGGACGAGTGGGAGGCTACGAACTTCTCGACGAGGACAAGAGTATCAAGGATGCAGCAGAGCTCGCCAGCAAAGTCGACATCCCGATCGTTATTACGGGTCTATCCTCAGACTATGAGTATGAAGGGAGCGATCGCAAGAACCTGAGACTTCCTGGTTGTGTGGATGAGTTGATCCAGGCGGTATTAAGTGCCAACAAGAACGCAGTAAGTACACTTCATTATTACTCCAAAATGAGAATTAACACAGCCCCAGATCATCGTAACCCAGTCCGGGTGTCCCATAGAGATGCCATGGGAATCACAAGCATCAACTCTGCTGCACGCTTGGTTCGGCGGCCAGGAAACCGGCCACGGGCTTGCCGACGTGCTTTTCGGAAAAGTCAACCCCTCAGGCAGACTTTCCTTGACCTTTCCTAAGTCCATCAAGCATACTCCTGCTTATCTCACCTTCTCCAAGGCCGACTACGACATCGTATACGGCGAAGGAGTCTTTATCGGTCATCGATACTATGAAATGGTCGACAGAGAACCTCTCTTCTACTTTGGCCATGGGCTTTCATACTCAAAATTCGAATACTCGAAACTCGAAGTGCCTCATGATTTCGCCTCGGCCGTCGATCACAAAATGCAAATCTCGGTTGACGTCACCAACAAGGGTCCTTACCCTGGTTCAGAGGTCGTCCAGGTTTACATCCATGATCCCGAGAGTTCCGTTCAGAGGCCTGTCAGGGAGCTCAAGGCTTTCTCTAAAGTTCACCTAGATGTTGATGAGACGAAGACTGTTACGCTTACGCTTGATAAGTACTCTTTGTCTTTTCGGTCTCAGGAAGTGTCCAAGTGGAAGGCTGAAGCGGGGGAGTACACGGTCATCGTTGCTACTAGTTCAAACCCAAAGGATGAAATCATGCGAGCGAGCTTTGTCTTGTCGGAAACCTTTTACTGGAGTGGACTGTGAACTGAGGATAACGGGAAGAAGAAAAGTGGTCAGTAGGTAGAGTACATCAACAAAGAGTGAGAAATGAATGAGCCTGTTGATGACAGAGCAACGACTGGAAGGTATTTGCGCCTCACAATCGATCGTTGACTCTATTAAACGTGATATCTACTCTATGAAATGATCTACTGCCTGGGGCTGTACTGGATTTCCGTAGTGGAAACGATATTGATCCCCTTTGCCGCGTCCTCCTGAGAGTAAGAGTGAGTCCGCACCTTGGGGTTGTAAGAAGTAGGGAATGGCTGCCTCGGCGCAGAAACCTGAACAGTATGACCACCATCTTCCGCCGTAGGTCGAGGCCAAAGCTTAGCTTCGTCATCATCTCCAATCTTTCTCCCCGACTCGGAGTCGTCTCCAGATTCGAGTTCGATGGCATCGGATTGTCTGCGGCTGAGCTGGCGTCTACTCCTGATGGCGTGTGATCCCTTTGTTGTGGGGTGAGAGGGACCGCCGTAGCTGGCGCCGAGAGAGCTGAAGATTCCAGGGATACACTTCTTGAAGAATGGTTTCAGTGAACTAGCGGAAGCGCAGATGATACAGCCAGTGAGCTCTGCGTACATCCAGCACAGTTCATATGCCAGACCCCAGGTGTAGTTAGGGCTGCTGAAGAGCTTGATAGTAAGAACGCAGTTGTAGATGGCGACAATGATGACACTTCAATCGTTAGCATGATCCAAAGACGAGTTTCAAGTCTTCACTCACAATCCACCTGTCGTGAACAGCAGCAACAGGGATAGCTTTTGACGCCGAGGAATCTGAAGGGGAATGACGATCCGCAGAGGAAGAAGCAAGATGACGAGATCCATAACGACATTGGCAACCGACGCAGCCAAGAAGAAGCCAAACTTGTCAACACACTTGCCCGTAGCCATAGCGACAAGATCCCAAGAGGCGTTGATGGGTTGACAGCCAAAGAGACTGATCATGGCGTAGACGACGGCGTATGTGACGAAGAGACCGGCAAGGACTTGGACGATTCTGCGGAAGACTCTCTCAGGGCAGAGACGAAGGTAGAAGAAGAGCAATGAGATCTTGGCCAGGTCTGAAGAGAGCATGTAGAAGATGTTGACGGGGATGGTCCACTGGGAGCTGTTAGGAGTTGGCTATGATGGTGGGTATGTGTGAGAACGTACCTTGAGCAAGATTTGGTACTTGGCCTGTGATACTTGCCAGAAGTTGATACCACAGCCACCTTGGGCAACCACTATGCATGGTTAGTACTCAATCACCAAGTCGACATAACCATACTTACTCCCCATGGTACAAGCATAGAACATCCAACACGAGAACAAGGCAGCGCCAGTGAGGTCTGCACCCAAAGTCAGCGACGAATGTCATATCGAATGTTGAGATGTAACTCACAATCATCCAGACGCAATGCGTTATTCATGATCCCAACTCGTGTATAGATTCTCAACCCGTAAATAACAGACCCGAAAGCGAACAAGACGGCGCCAATAACCACCTGGGCCGGCGCCATGGATCCCGCAGCCCACCTATCCTCGCCATCAGGCGGAGGCATCATGTAGACCGTGTCAGACATTGTGTCGAACGCTCACAGTAAGCTTATCGGGCTCGTATTGTCGTGGGATGAGGTTCGTTGGCGACTCGGGGCCTTTATTTTCAACGTTTTCGCTTCACCGGACAAAACATTTCATGGATTACCAGCACCCTTCTAATAAGGAATTTCAGCAGGGCAGGATCTGCATGTTAGATGTCTCTTTTCACAAAAGGGTAAAAAAAAGACAGGTCAGGAGCTTTTTTCCCTTACTTTTGGTTCCTCACTCCACCTTTTGACCCAGTGTTCAAGGATTGTTCTTACATTGTACAAGACATTCCCCGACGCAGGAACAAGGTCTTGAGGAATAAAACAAGGTTCCGCAGGAGGATTTGCCACCTTGGCATAATCATCCAGTTTTTTTGCAACTGCCGGCAGGTGTTTTGCTCTCCAGGCAACATGTAACCTCGGCTTCTCAAGACCCAACGAGAGTTATTTCATCTCGAGTGTTGCACTCGTTCTTTTCTTTTTCTATAATATCCAATGTTGGTGCTGACCAACGGCCACGTATGATGGCGAAATCCACGGTGGCCAGTTCTGTGGAAACCAAAATGGAGAGCTGAGACTGCATGGTCCTCTAGGCTGCAACGGTTTTCAGGGGCTCGTCGTTTCTTGGCGCATCCATCAAAGCAGATCTATTCCTTTTGGCCCATCTTTGAAGAAATCATGTTTTCTTTTTGTCATTACAAATGGCTTACCAGTTGCATGACTCCGGTCCACATTAACAGGGATACAGCATGAGAGGAGGATTGTTCACCCGCAGCATGGTTTTACCCCTTGCAGAGAGCCCGACGAGATGGGATTCCTTCTCGTTTGAAGATACTCTTTTCAGAACTGAGCTTTCTTAATGTGAACTGATTTCGGGGAATTCCCCTACTGACGGTTTTGCCGATCTCGCCCGAACCGTGTGTCGAGCAGGGTTATGCGAGTCTTGTCCAGGGGTTAGCCCGGGAATATGTGGCCATATTCATTGGTCTATTACCGAGCGAGCTTCACCAGCAAGTTTCAGTCATAAAATCTGACAGTTCCTCGCAAACTCGGCTCCAGCAGGTATTTCCAAAAGGATGGTTCTGTAGAGACGATCATCACTTCATAACCGACCGATTCGCACAATACGAGGTTGGGCATGATTATTCCGCCTATGCTTGTTCTCGACCATTATGGTCATTCACGATATGTCACTTTTTTCTTTTTGTCCAATTCTTTTATGCCTCGTTGTCTAGCGCTCTTGTCGCAACACATCTATTCGTCCAAAGTCAAGACCCCATTTCCTGTGAGGGTCTTTTGACCGAGAATTTTTCTTCAAAAGAAATAATGTCGGAAAATGTTTATCTAACGTTGTAGGAAAAGCAAAAACACTCTTATCCATGCCAAGATGTCTCCACAACATAGCCATACAGAGGCTTCAACTGGCTGGAAGCAATTCCGTTATCAGCGGAAAACCCGAGACAATCACGGTTCGGACCGAGCGGAGAGGGAAAACCGTTGTCTCCCGCAAGCGCTAATGCCAGTATCTCACCATGAGCTCGTGGATAAAAGAAAAGAAACGTTGCGAGGATGTAACTTGGAACCAACACGATATGTACTGCAATAAGCCCAGCATTAGACGACAATGTTTTTCTCTCTCTTCCGAGCAGTCACATGGATCATTAGACTTTTGCTGCATTCTTTCCCCTGCTGCGTCCTTTTTGCACTCCGCCAAAATGTGACTTGACAATTTTCTTCCCGGTGGAGATTTTTCACAAACCCGAGATCATGACCCGAGACCAAGGCAAAGGCCAAGATTTGGTGAAACGATCTTCTCTGCAGGTTCATTAAGCGATGGAACGCGACACGATGATCTTGACCATCGTCGTGGGTGCGAGCTCCCTCCGAGGGAAGAGTAAACCCGCGATTCGTGGTGGATCCTTGCCCAGAGAGGACATTAGTCAAGATGGCAAGGATCTGACTCCTCATTCTGGGTCTGTAGACAAGGAATTTTGCGTTACTTGGTAGCTGGACAATGTGAGGGTATCATGCGGTGTTTCGATTCCCCTGAATCCCCCATGGCACCACAAGGTAGCAACCATTCGTCCGTGCCGCAAAACGTGGATATAAATCTATAACAAACTCCCTAGCACTCTATGCATGATCTCAGACACACACATTTCCCCCAACTCCAAATCTTACTCGCTTTCTCAAAATGGCAGAACAGTACCCTTTCAAGGACAAGGTCATCGCCGTGACTGGCGCTAGCCGGGGAACTGGCCTGGCACTCACCCGCTATCTGCTTGTTCGGGGTGCCAAGGTTTCAATGGCCGCGACGTCGGAAGAGAATCTGAACAAGGCGGTTGCTGAGATTAAGAGGGAGATCCCGGATGTTGAGGACAGGGTCATCAGTTTTCCTGTCAACGTCACCAACCCCACGGACGTAGAGAATTGGATCAATGCGACTGTTGAGAAATGGGGAGAGTTGGATGGTGCTGCTAATGTTGCGGGTGAGTTGCTTGCCGTGTATGGTTGATCTACTACTGACGGGTGAAAAGCGAGGATGAACAAGAGCATTCATCCTATTGAGGATCTCGACCTCGAGGAACTCAAGGAGATGCTTGACGTCAACGTGATTGGTACTTTTAACAGTATCAAGTACGAGATGAAGAACATGAAGCCAGGCGGCAGCATTGTCAACTGTGGCAGCCAACAGGTCAAGTACGCCTCTGGAAACATGGGAGCGTACGCAGCCTCCAAGAACGCGATCCGCGGCCTCAGCCAAGTTGCCGCATACGAAGGTGGAGCCAAGTACCCCAAGAACCCCATCCGAGTTAACCTCCTATGCCCGTACGTATCGTTGATCCCCCGTGCGTTCCTTTTATTTTCTGACCGTCGTATCAGGGGATGTATCGATACGGACATGATCCGCCAACCTCTCCACCTGCCTAACGGCGCTGGAACATGGACAATGACCGAGGGTGACCATCTTACATCGATCATCAAGCGATACTCCAAGCCAGAAGAGATTGCCGCCACAATCGCCTTCCTCCTTGGAGACGAGAGTAAGTTTGTGACGAAACAGGAATGGTACGTGGACGGTGGATGGATGGAGGCAAACTACGTAGCGTAATCCACGGTAATAGATATTTTAATCATACTTTTTTTTTAAACGACGTATCGCTTGCAGAAATTTTCATTTTGGCAAGGCTGAAGGGGGGTTGAGATAAACTCTAGTGCATGAATGTCCCACCCGGGAGAGCAACGCGGCCCGAATCAAGGGGTTAGGGCTGACCTCCTTGTAAGGGGAGATGGAATTTGGGCATGAACCGGGGTTGCCCTTGTTTCTGAAGCGAAAAGAGGAATCCGAAGGAGTAGTGGAATACTACTTTGGGTTTGAGGAGTCCACATGTTGGGAAGGGTGTCGCCTACCCGAGAGATGGCGATCATCAGCCAGGTTACTCAACGTAATGGTGCATGTAGGCTTCAGGTCAAGCTGGAGTCGGGCTTGTAAATAAAATGGTCGCAAGATTTGCCACTTCGAGCTTCATGTGATCAACTTGTGGCAAGCAGGCAGTTTTGTCAATGTGTTTCTAAATGTTTGCTCTCATAACCACACCTGACCTACTCTTCAGCAACATCCCAGCAGCCATTTGCAAATCCATACAATAACTTCAAGATTTAGAGTAGAACCACCAAGTTCAATACCACCACTTGGATTTTGCTGCCTTGATAGCACTCAAAATACCATCGTATGCAGGCTTCTTCTGGAACTCCTCATCCCACACCAGAGCAGCACCCTCACCCTGGAAGGTGCTAGGAATCCACGAGTACTTGTCCGAAACACCCTACTCGAAGTCAGTATGTCAACTTATAGAATAATTAAAAGAGATTCGTACCCAAAGTGTGATGCCGATGCACTTCTGGACGGCCATGCAAGACTCCACGACTCGCTGGTAAGCCTTTGATTGCTCCTCAAGCTTTTCCGGTGTGGCAGGTGTCTTCATGCGAATGTCAACCTCGGTGTACTCAACAAAGACACCAAGATCGGTAAACTTTCTCAAAGCTCCTTCGAGAGTCTCGCGAGTGGGTGTGATGGTTGGTTGAGTCGGTGTGGGCTCCACAACAAGATGTCCCTGTAGGCCAACACCGTCAATCTTGACACCGTAGGATTGAACAAGCTTGACGATACGTGCTGCTCCGTCCGTCTTGGCGTTGTTGTACTCGAGGTTGTAGTCGTTGTACCACAACTTGGCATTGGGATCCGCCTTGGCGGCGAGGCGGAAGGCCATGGGAATGTAAGCTTCTCCAATGGTCTTGTACCAGACGGTCTGACGGTAGCTTCCATCCTCATTGAGAGCTATTCGAAGTGAGCACAAAGCACATCGATTAGATAGCATGACTTACCCTCGTTGACAACATCCCAGTGAGTGCATTTCCCCTTGTACCTGCCAGCAACAGCATTGATATGATCCTCCATAATCTGAACCAAAGTCTGATTATCAAAGTTCCCAGCCTCAACCCAAGGAGCAAGCTGACTATGCCAGACAAGAGTATGGCAACGAAGCTCCTTGTTGTTATTGACGGCGAAATTGGCATGTTGATCAGCAGAGCTAAAGGTAAACTCGCCACGTCTTGGCTGGACAGACTGCCATTTCATGGCATTCTCGGGAGTGATGGCGCCAAGTTCTGATGCACCTTTGATGATGTCCTCCGTGCGGGAGTCGCTGCCGAGAGTGAGGGCTGTTCCGACGTGGTGCTTTCCTTTGGCTTTGATGGCACTATCGAGACCTTCGGCTCTGTAGTGAAGTATTTGTTAGTGATGATTGACCCTGTGTACGTGTGACTCACAAAGCTGGCCTGGCAAGGGCCTCGCTGGCGATAGCCAGGGTCAAGAAAGCTGCCTTGAGAAGCGAATGCATGGTGAAGGTAAAAGCTAATGATGAGACAGTGATGAGGTCTGGAACATGAGACGTGGAGGTCGGATACCTCTATATATAGTGAAACAGGCTAGTTAAGACGCAATCATGGAATCAGGGCATTTGTGTTGTATTCCAAGGTTTGATTGATCTGCCGGTGTACGGAACTTGGCTCAATTGCCGAATTGGGATTGATGGAGGAGCTTCCGTTCTCCAAGACGCTTAATTCAGGAACACTTCATTTTACCCAGCTAATGACGACGGACCGGTTAAATGAGTGCTTGGCCAAGGGACCTACCCCGCGTAGCCAGCTGTTCATAGCTCACATGGCTCATCTTGGCTAAATAGATTGCCCAAACTGGTCAGTGGATGTGTGTTTCAAGTGAAGCTTGCTCCAATGTGAGAACGACGGCTGAACGGGAAGTCTATCGTCCAAACGCAAAGTGGGCGGCTCTTGAGTATCAAGGTAGTCATAATAAGGTTATCTTGATGAGAAGAAACAACAGCCAAATTGGTAAATGCAGATCAGGCACTTCAAGGATGAAGTGAAGACATCGTGACCTTCTTCCCCGCACCGGATTTGCGGTCCGTTCCGTGGACATACGACCACGTTGTGGCCTCATGGCTCTTTTACCCGCCTGGTATAGAGCACGGCATTTGCGTTGGAGAATAGAGTATTTTTATAGCTAAAGGATGCACACGTTGAAAGAAACTCTACATAATGACGCGGTCTGCAAATGAGAACGATGGAAGTTATTCTTGACCAACCAAATCAAACCCAAGCAAAGTCCATAGCCTAATCTCCATATAAACACCCAGACTCGGGAGACTGCCGAAGATCCATATGACCAAGTCTACTTGGTAATCACAAGCTTGCCATCGGGATTATGGTTAATGACAGCTGCGGGGCCGCAGACAGTAAAGTCGACAACGAGGGGCGTCTCGGGAAGCTTGGCGCCATCCAAGAGCTCACCAACCTGGAAAAACACTGTCGTATGTGACGTAACAGGTGTTGACAGGTTGGCTCGGGCTTTAAGGTGACGGTGGAGATGCTTGGGGGAGCTGGCGAGGTCGATGAAGAAGTTCCCTGTTTTTGCACGACGAGAGAGGAGGAGGCTATTGGGGATTGAATATTACATACCCCCAGCATTGCTCCAAGCAGACAACCCAGGCGGCGCCCTTCTTGAAAGAAGGAGCCACAACATTGACAACAGCCAGGTTGAGAGTAGTCCCTGAAACATCACTATCGTCACCATCCTTTGTACTAAGAGTAACAGATGCGATTTCTCAAACTCAAGGTCTATCAATCATCTGCCTTGCGCTCAGTTCTATGCCACTATGCCACATAACTCGGAGACCCAAATTCAAGGGTACTAAGATCCATTTTCGTCTCCAAGGCTGAGCTCCTGCTGCTTTAAGCTGAGCTATCGCTGAGCTTAGGCTGGGGAGGTCAGAGCCTGGGACATGTTTGGGGTCCCCAAAACCGCTCCAGATTCGTGTCAGGATTTTAGGACCTTAAAATACATCGCACCCCATATAAGATAGGTACTAGCCTAAAATCTAGACTAGTACGTGATCTCCTAGTATATACTCCATCCTACCTAACTTATTCTATTTCAGGCTATTTGATATCCTAGGACGCTCCACCTCAGTCTAGTAGATAGTTATTCTTATGTAAAGCTGATTTACTATCTTGCCTGGGGATGTGAGGTAGCGAGCCCCGTATATGCAATCTTCTGGGGGCTTCTTCTTATTGATACCTACTGCAATTAAGCCCTTGCTCTGTGTGAGGGGATTAGCGATGAAAACTTACGCCTGTGCACAACACACCAGTACTCCGATTGAGCCACGCATCCAACATCTCTCAAAGTTACCATCCTAGGGTTTTCGGGAAGCAGCATGAGTCAAGGGTGAACTACACAGCAGCTCGTGGTTTGTGCAAATGGCTAAGCCGATGTACATTTATGAGAGGGCTTTGGACCCAAGCCAATCAGAGGTGCGGATTGTGTCAATTTTGCCAGGTTCACAGTCAAGCACGGTCAAATGCCGCCTTGAGACGGTCTCTTTAGCCCATGAGCCAACATTTACGTGTCTTTCTTACACGTGGGGAGATCCATGCAATCTTTCGACGATCGAATTAAACGAGCATCCCTTCTCCGTCACCAAAAGTCTTGCCGTTGCTTTGCGTCACTTGCGAGACGAAGGTCAGGTTGTCGTAATCTGGGCCGACGCAATATGCATAAACCAGCAGGACCTTGACGAGAAAGCTACCCAAGTACCCCGGATGACAGAAATCTACAACAAATCGAAGAATGTTATCATTTGGCTTGGAGAAGAAGCCGAGGACAGCTGTTACGCGATGAACTTTATCCATGGTATCGATCGCCGCTTGGCTTCTAGGGCTCCGCAGTTACGAGAAGACTATCTTGCCATGGCGCAAGCTTTTGACGATAGAGCCTTGCGAGCGATAAATCGGCTACTCCAACGACCTTGGTGGAACCGAGCCTGGATCATCCAAGAAGCAACATGCGACAATGAAACCTTTGTTAGGTGTGGCAGAGATGTAACCGATTTCACAGCATTTGTGGCGACCATCAATTGCCTGGTATATCACGTCGTACGGCTCTCTTTGCGAGGTCATGGTATTCCAGACATTCGGCACCTGCAAAAGGTCATAGCGTTAGACCAGCTCAGGGAGCAGCGAGGGCAGTCAAAATATCGCCCCTACCTGCTGGACATGCTGGACAATTTCCGTACGTGTGAAGCATCTGACCCACGCGACAAAATCTTCGCTCTATCAGCGTTAGCTACCGGGAGGGGAAAAGAAGCAGCGACTCCAGATTATTCAATCTCTGTTGATCAGGCTTACAGCAAATTTGCATATCTCTTCATTCAGTCAGAACGAACTCTAGGCATTCTAGGACACTGCCAAGTCGCAGTTCGAACTATTCACTCTTGGTCATCGTTTAAACTCATCACCCCTGATCTTATCCCCAAAAGCGTCCTGCCTTCTTGGGTTCCTGATTGGACCATGATGCAGGAAACAACGCCATTTGAAAAACACCAGAAGCCAGGCGTCGACCAATCTGAAAGGGTGTATAACGCAACTGGGTCATTCCTTCCATCGGTTCACTTTACTGGGGGTCTTAACACATTATTTGTCCGTGGCTTTACTTTTGATAGGATATTATTTATTAGCCCCGAAGCTTCTTCGGCACAGCTTACGACAATCAAGTCTTGGTACCTTTGGGTCGAAAACAAGATTGGAAGCACCTATTCGACAGGCGAGTCGATACGGGAAGTTTTCCTTCGCACTATCGTAGCAGACGTTAGGGTGTTGGAGGGGTGCTGTGTTAGAGGGGGTCAAGCAAAATGGCCGGTTCAAGATGGAGCGGGAAGCTTAGAAGGGTCGTTCGATTCGCAGTCACTCATTCGGAAAGCAATTCATAGTCGGCGGTTGTTTGTTTCGGAAAATGGCTATATGGGTCTCGCTAGGTTCGACGCAATTACAGGAGACCAGATCTGCCTCCTTCACGGTGGATATGTACCGTTTATCCTGAGGCAAAAAGGAGAAATGCACCACCTTTTCAGGGGTGAATGTTATGTTCACGGTTTAATGGACGGAGAAGGAATGAGGTACCCAACCATCTGGAGATATTTTGCTCTTTATTGATATAGAAGTTAATTTTGTATTTTACCACTACAGCTACAGCAGTTTGTATAACTCTATAAATCTAAAATGTTAGAATAAAATAATAACATAGAAGACTTAACTGCTGTGTAATAACTTGATCATTAGTATAGGACGTAATATTATAGACTGTGTTAGCATTGGGATATAATGCTATGATGTGTTGGAAATGTGTTCTTTATTATAGTTGAAGTCGGGATAACCGATGAACAAGATCGAACAAGACAACAGCGAGTGGAACTGCAGCACTGGGCTCCACGAAAAGCTTCATCCTTTCCAGAATAAGTCTCGTAGCCTTGAGAATCTGGTCCTCTGTCACGGCATACATGGCTTTTACAAGTTTCCTCTCGTATATAATACTCCAAAGGAGAGATCCGACGACGCCGATTAAACGATCGGCGATGGTGCTTGTCTTTACCGATGTGATTCTTTTACCTCTGATGAACCCGCGTCGTGCATCATCCACGCCTTCAAATTCTGGCTCGCAGCCAAACACCCGAATCGGAGTGCCCTCACAACTAAGCGCGATTCCGGAAAGCAGGCCACCACCGCTACACGGTGCAATAATAGCATCAAGTGTAGTATCAAGCTTCTCCACCTAGTGTTGCAGCTCAAAACCTACCGTGCCTGCACCAAGTATGACATCGGGATGGTTGAAGTGAGGTAGAGCTAGCGCCTGGGCATGATTGCCTGGTCAACGCATCAATAAATGTGTCCAAGTGTGAAGGGAATATTGTCTATACCTGCGCTGAGTCCAACAACTCCCTTCTTCATACCATCATCAGCAATCCATTCAGGGTCCTGCTTGAATCTCTCGATAGCGTGAAATGCACCGCGAGTTTTGAAAGCACCCACCCATGCGCTGCAAGTTCTCGCATTTGAACCAGAGTCGGATGACTGGCTTTGCAGGTCGAGCATTGCCTGGTAATTAACTCCCTGGGAGTCGAGGCCATTCTGTTTAGGGTTTTATTGGGAGTTTCGTGGATCAGAGGTTTGATCAGCTCATGGGCCTTGAAAACTGAATCCCGAGTCAAGGGAAGACATCTTGACAGATCTGCCATGCATGCCGGTTAATAATTTGAATGAAGAACTGCGAACAATGTTTTCTGCGCAATCATTGGTAAGGATACACCAGAACTGCAGGTCTTTTTGTAATCGAGGACAATCAACATTGTGAGACGGCTATCATCTACCCAGTCGGCTACTCGGCTTACAGCCTTTGTTCGTAGTTAGCTTCTCCGAGCCGGTCTATCAATGCCCGGCATTCAATCGGAATCCCGGCAAAGAAGCGCGGTACGAGATTACGGATCATCAACACCGGGTCGGCGAAAAAGTTGATGCGCCGAAGCCTAAGCTAGCCCAAAATTCACTCATATATTAATCATCCAGAGGATTCAAGTCAAGAGAATCAGTTGCTCACACATCTACTCTTTTCAATAGCAGATTTCAAATCTTCAACAATAATACACTTCATCATGTCCTCAAACGGAGACGCCGTTATCCTACCTGCTGGAAGCGCCAAGGGCCTCGCCAACTACCCCCACGGCCGCCTCATCCCTTCAACCGGCACCCGAACATTATACATCTCAGGCACATCCTCCAGACATACAGACGGAACATTTGAAGGCTTTGAAACGAACAGCGACGGTACTCCATCTTTCGACGTTGGAAAGCAGACGGCCGCTATTCTCCGCAACATCGATACTATCGTCAAGCAAGCCACTGATGGAAAAGGCAGTTTGAGCAACCTCGTCGACGTCACGGTGTTTCTCACAGATATGGAATATTATGCTGGGATGAACAAGGTGTGGAATGAATTTTGGCCAGATTACAAGGATGCACCTGCGAGGACGACAATTGCGGTCAAGGCTTTGCCCGGCCCCAAGATGGTTGTTGAGATGAAGGCCACAGCAGTGGTATAGTTGCGGTATCTATCGACAGGTTGAGCATGATAAAACATAAACCGACCATCCAATCTAAATGGCTTTGAGTGGTGTCTTATTGTGGTGCTTGAATTCTCCCAGTCCCTTCTTCGGCATCCTTAACGCTGTTGCCGAATGTCGGCTAACGGTGACAAATCGACGGATGGTGGTGCTAACTTGCAGTCAAGAGTATTTAATGAGGCAATTCTGATGGAACGGGTCGACATCGTTGAGGGAGCGAAGCGCATGTTGCGGATGAGCCAGCCAAAGCAAGGATGCTGCGATTGGAAGGCCAGCCGAGCCTTAACCATCGTTGACTAAAGTCACGAAATGGGGGATACGACGGGATACAATTGACCTGTCAAAAGGCGAGCTGAACTTCCGAGGCTGAAAAAATGTAATGCTCTATAGTTAGATACAATACCATGCTTGATTGCAGGGAAGGGATGAGTCTAGCCGTCTCAAACTGAAACATTGAAAAGGGCGAGACAACGTAAGTCACTCGGAGGAACAATAGTAATACAAAGAATGTCAAATATTTAATAAAAGAATGATATCTAAAAACGAATGTTTCACACCACGCTCCCAAGTCATTTCACATCAATAGTACAATAAACGAAAGCGTAAAAGGGAGGGTCACCGGTCCAGCTCAAAGGGGCGCCCCCTTTTGTGTGGAATGCAACCCGCATTCCTGTCCAACAATGGCCATGTCAATAACCATGTCTTTGTTTAGTAAGGCTTTTGCCCGACAATGTTTCCTGGTGGGGAATATCGGGCGACGGTGTACCAGCCGCCCTTGCCGTCGCTGACTGTCGCGATGCCGACTTTGACGCTGTTCTTCCACACACATTGGGCTGAGGGGGTGATTAGTGGGTGAGATGGCATTAGAGGATGGGGTTGAAACTTACTGTAGTGGCCGTACTCGGAAAACTTGCCCTTGGGAATAACCTCGTTCTTGTAGTTCTTTACCTCAGCAAGCCTACACCTTGTCAGTCACGGTCTACGCACGCAATACAGTCACTTACCATCCCTGAGTCCCAGCAGTAATGGGATTCTTGTACGTTCCACTCGACCTATAAAATGTCAGCATACCATGCAGTATCAACCCGTGATCAATCTCACCAAGCATATGCAAGATTCTCCCCCTGGTTGGGTCTATCCTTGCTAGCAGAGTGCGCAAGCTTTCCACTCTTGGCAATCTTCTGAGCCCAAGCCTTGGCAGCAGCCTCAAGCTTAGTATCCCAAACAAGAGCCTTGACCTTCTTCTTCTGTCGAGCCACAGTGTGCAAGCGCAACGCCTCCTTCTGATCAGCTGTCAAGGCTCTGGGGAACAGCAGGCTTCTCTTGTCGGGGGAGGAGTCCTCGGGTGGAGGACGATCGGGGTAGTCGTGGACGCTCTTGTCGATGGGTTTGATAAAGGTCTTGAGGATGGGTTTGTTAAGCTCTACGTCCACGGTGGCATCGGCGTCTGCAGTGGCCGTTGCCCCGACGTACAGAGCGGGCACGCCGATGTTAATGGTGGCAGTCGCCTCAAGGTCAACGTCAACGTCAACGTCCAGGACTGTGCGGTCCTCGGCGGGGGCCGAGTTTGCACCAGCGATGAGGTGGATCCCCATGATGATGAATGAGGGAGCGGTTATTGTTGAGAGGAGCATGTTGATAGTGGAGTCGTTGGTTGTTTGAGTGTCTCGTAGACAATGAGAGTTGTTAGTGTTTAATTGCAGTCGATAAAGTGTATTGCGTTGTTGGTGATGAGAAAAGATGGAATCCAGTGGTACTCAAGCGTTCTTTATATCTCCATCAGCCGTCAATATTCCACCCTTCACAACACCTTCCCGACATCAATAGTTCCTGACGTCTCCGGGTGTGACTTCTCAAACTGTATTACGGATCCAGAAACCTCCGTGGGGATCAACGTTCCTGAAAGACCCCTTGTCTCACCCGCCGCCAGCAACGTTGGAATGAGGGAGAGATGCAACACCCCCTGTCAGCGTTTGTCTGTCCCCTGCGTCATTCCGCAACCCTTTGTTGGCAGATCAATCAAGTTCTCCAGAGAATTGGGAACTGTTGATCTTCATTGTCAAGATCTTGTATTGTGTAGATAACCTCTAACATGATGTAACAGATGTCGCCGCCTGGTGTCATCATATCCGCTTCAGTCCTACCACCATTGCCACTTGTTGCACAAAAGCTTATCCGGAATTGTTTGAAGTAAATGATTTTTTAAATTCCATGCATCTGTTTGATCAAGATGCGCGCGGATCATCTCAGCCCTACAACATCCTGACCGTTCTCTGCATGTTGTCTCACATTATCACTGAAAACATCCCCATTCTCACCACGCACTGCACTCATCTTTCCCCATCCAAACGCAACCTAAAGCAACCTCTTCCGAAGCCACCCGCTCCCCCATGCAAGGGCCAGGTTGTCATCAGCTAGACCCTTCCAAACTCTCTCGTGGTTTTACATTCCAGAGCGTTTCAGCCAGCCAATAAATTGAACAGCGCAAGCGTAACATCCACATTTTCGCCCCCCTTCTTCTGAGACTTGCCGTTTCTGGTTTCAATAAATTCCAAGACAGTTGCGCTAAGGACCAATCGGATGCGTAACGGGGGCGTTGGAGGAATTGTGGCCTGGGGTTGGTTCCCAGGAACGAAGCGGCGTGGTGAGCTATCGCTAACTTTAATCAGATGACTTTGGTTACTGGCTTGATGGGAGAGGCTTCAGCTTAGCTGTCCATTCGTCATTGACATGTTGTGATGGCTTCAGCTACCCACTCTTGGCGCTACTTTCTCAGCATGCATCCTTGAAAACACGAGGAATGATGAAAAACTTAGATTCATGCCAGTATTAACTAACCGAAAGAGTGTTCGTTCTCCGTGAAAGCCGTTGACAGAAGAGTCCCTGACGTACAAAACGTCTCTAGTACGTGAACTAACACTAGTTACTTTGACGAGATCCAGGTATTAAGATGACCAAGACCCTCTAAATGACAACGAAGATGACCTCATGCTCGACACTGTCATTGATGTATCATATCGCCACCAGATATGGCTATCTAAACCTGCTACCACTTACGTGGACCTGGTCATGATCATACAGATGATCGTTCCGTTTATGAGTTATTCACCATTAAGCGAGATTCCATCACATTTCTGCAAACACCAATCCAGGTTATGCTTGACCTTAACGCCTCGAGTTTGATAAGCTTAAAGACTGTGGCTTGCAACCATCGTCACTAGAAGATAATGATTGGGGTGCAGCTGGCATCACTTGACGCATTGCTTGACCAGGATTATGGCAACGTGTAGAACAGGCGGATGGTCTGTCACAGTGGAGATCAAGAACCTCTTCGATGAGGGGATGATGTGACAAAGCCCATGTATGTTTCCGGTTGTTATCACCTTCAACACCATCAAGAGACATCTCTAGCGTAAACCGTAAGGGCCAGTCCCACTCACCAACTATCATCAACGGCCACACATGCCTCTAAGATGATTCAAGTCAACGTAGAGGCCGAAAAATCACGGCTCGAGAGAAAACAGGGAAATCCAATGACTCAATTGATTAAACAATCTGATTTCTTTTCTATTCGTCATTCCAATACCCAAGTGACATCTTGCTCCTCAACAATGCCCCTCGTGACCACCCCCCCAACAATCTACCAAACTCCACTCAAAATCTCAGTATGATAATGTTGGAAGTAAACCATGAACACTTTGAGTAATCATCATCAAGTTCTGGCAGATCAAGCACTCCCTCCATGGTCATGTTCCACACACCACGCCACATCCCAACCATCTGAACAGCAGATTTACGAAGTCTCCCCGCAGTGCGACGATTCGAGAGATCCCAGCCGTGCTCCTTGTCAAATACATGATCAAACCGCGCCGCGTACCCAGGCGGGAGTTCAATCATGTCCTCGACTGTTTCCTTCTTGTGCACCTCACACGGGCTAGTAAAGTTTGGTCGTAGGCTGTAGATAGGCAGATCCCCGAGAAGTCTGTTAGGCAGGTAATCTTTGCCTCTAGACTTGAGGATCTTCTTTTGAATTGCCTGAGGATCTAGAGGCGAGTTCCATTCGGAAAAGGTGACGGGGTAGTTGTTTTCGTTTGTTATCTCGACCCTCACGGTGGGAGGATCGAATTCTATTTGGGAAATCCAGACGTCTAGGTGTGGGATAGAGTCCCAGATTGTGATCTTGTTTTTGTAGAAAATGTTGGGGTCGACGACTTTAAGGGCGCCATATTGCATAGCCGTTGTTTCGGAGAAGAGAAGGGTAGCGGTGCCCATGAAAATTAGGGCCCGAAGGTTAGAACCAATCTTGGGGATCATGGTTGGGTAACTGTGGTTGTGATGTTGATGGTTGTGTTGGTGGTGGTTGTAGTTGTAGTGATGGTTTTTAAAGGAGGAAGTAGCAGTGATGTTGTTGAAAGTGGTTGGAAAGGGGAAGAAAACAAACACTGGTCGCCAGGGGATGTTGTCCTATTTATGTGTATCTGTTCAACTATCCACCGCCCAGGCAGAAGGAATAAGTAAACAAACAATTCAGAGTCACAGGTGTAGTCATGGCCATCATGCATAAGCTTCCATGGGAAAGTAAACCATATTTGCAAAAAAGCCGGCAAGTAAGCTTCACCATGAGTACCCAGAACCTTCTGCAACCTTTCCATGTCTCCCCTGTCCCACATAACCAATTTCCTGCCACACGACCTTAAACTTCTCCAATAATCCCATATCAGGCATATAAGTCCGATCAAGAAGCTGAACCACCTCAGTCCACTTCGTAACCTGCATCGAATCAAACACCCTCTGCAATCTATCAACATACCAAGTCCTAGTCTCAATCGACTTTTCCGCGGCAACGGCCCCAACAAAAAACTGCCAAATAGTCGGCTCAACGGAAGAACACAATCTAACCCGAGGTTTCGATAAAGAATACCTCAGCTCCTCGGCAAGAATACCAAAATCCGTGTCTGGTTTGGATAACCAAGAAAGCAACAGAAAGAGCTGCAGGGCGAAGCGGAGTGTGCGGATGTACTGGTCATCACTTCCCAAGACGACTTCCACTTCTAGTTGCAGGCAGTCAACTTGATGCTCAATGCTGAGGAAATCTCTTCTTGGTGGGATTTTGGTTGTGTTGAACTCATCGAGTGCTTTTCGAAGTTGGGATATGCCGTTGATTATTCTGGAAACGTCCATGGATGTTGGGTTGTTCTCGTTCCGTAGGGCTTGCATAAGCTTTTCGTGGGAGCCGTTGGTTGACGTGATTGCTTGACCGATCGAGTCGCTATCAATCATTTAGTTAAATGTCCATTTCAATCGAGACAAATTCTTACTAGATGATAAAGTCGGAGAACCATGATGGAACTTGAGTAATTCCCGCTGCTCGCCTCAGTCTAATCATCTGAGCCAAGCCTTGGATATGCACGTCCAACGCTCTTTCATCACTCGCAAGTCGCTAATTAAGAGAATGTGAGTAACCGCAGCAACAAAAAACTCAATTTGAGCATCTCACCTCTGCAAAAGCCAATGTAAACACAGCCCCGAGCATACCGTCTGACAAACCAGCGGCTGTGTTGAGTCGTTTGTTGATCATGCTGATGGCCATGTACTTTCGGATATCGGCTTCTCTAGAAGTCCATGGACTTCTATGTCTGGGTGTGTACTTTAGACCAATGGCCATGGATGCTTCGATGAGGGCGGGCTCGGCAACTAGTTGATCGACCCAGACCGTCTCTCTATCTGAACCGGGGTAACCGTAGCCAGCGGGGAAGACGATGGGTCGGAACTCATAGAGTACTAGGTTTATTAGCTGCATCCCCTAAGTGTACCTCAAGAGTACTCACGGTAACTAATCGAATTATGGGGGTCTCTGATGTGTGTTGACAACAGCATTTCAGAACCGGGGTCCAAGGGGGGTACATTCGGCGGATGGGGTGTGGCTTCATTACCAGACATGGGCTCCTCCGTCCGAGCTACCAGGTCTCTCTCATGGATCTTTTGCAGCTTCTTTTGTTGTCTTTCCTTGACAAGCCTCTGTCTTCGCCGGGCAAAATTCGTCTTTGTGATGTGAGCTCTCATCTGCTTCGTCTCCACCACACCCATACCAGGGGCATTACTGGTATTGACAAACGTCAACTGCAACGGCATGATTAAAGTTTCGGTACACAAAAAACTTCGTATTTAGCCCAGTTTGAGGATGTATTCGGAAGAAAAGAAGGAGAGAATCGATCTCGAGATACAATATCTTGCTGACCAATGCTAGATACTATGATCCTGAGCTGACAGGCGGCCTTACCCTTTTAGGAAAATCAGATTGCTTGGCAAATGTGGGGCCTCGGACTGGTCAGCCTCGGACTATCGTCGTCTCCCGATTAGGAAAATGAGATGCTTCAATCATGGCCTCTCATGCTGGAGGCGAGGTTTCTATAATTCACAAAGGCACTATGCTTGTCTGAGAGTTGACTCCATGTACGTCTTCCTTCTTGTCAGTGATTGGATGCCCTACATCAACCCTCGACGTCAACATGTGCACCCCATCGCTTATGGGACTTCAGAGCTGATTAATGAACGATCTCGCGTATCAGCCATGATGAGGCTATTCGACGAAATAGGCAAACAAGATTGCGGGTAAGTCGGACTTCTTTCAAAGGGATTTCAAAGCCTACGATTACCAGACTGGAAATGATGCCTTTCTTGATGTATAAAACCTCAACTTACTGCTTCATCTCTCCCTCCAGAACCACAGATAGCAATCATCTTCATTCCAACTCAATCAAAGTACACTACTCACTCATCATTGCTCTTCATCATGTCTCGTTTTACTTCTCAGCTGACTGGAGCCCACGTCCTCGTGACAGGTCAGTATCTCCCGCTCTTTAGTGCAAACTTGGAAGTCATTCTCACAATTATACAGGTGGCCGTAAGGGTATTGGAAGAGTCATCGTCGAATCCTTTCTCTCCGAGGGAGCCAATGTCTCGTATTGCTCACGAAAGGTCACTGGTGAAGAGTTTGCGACCTTCAAGGGTGCAACTGGTGGAGCACGTGCCGTTGGCACAAGTGTTGATATTGCCGACCCTGATTCTATCAAGGCCTGGGTTGAAAGTTCCGCCAAAACCTTTGGAAGGATTGACATTGTTGTTGCAAATGGTGAGCCTAGCCGTCATCCTCACCCAGTGTTGAGCTAACCTCTCCATAGCTTGCCCACTGTTTACTGGTCCATCTACCGAGGACTGGCAAAAGAGCTTCCAAGCCGACGTGATCGGTCTCGTTACCCTCATCCATGCCACAACTCCTCACCTGGAGAAGCGGGAGGGTGCCGGCTCCATCATCGTCATTAGCTCCCTCGCGGGCTTTGAAGCGAAGCACCCAGCGCACACCGGCCCATACGCGACATTGAAGCGAGCCCAGGCAACTTTGGCCAAGGACTTTTCGGTTGTTCTGGGCCCCAAGGGTATTAGGATCAACTCGATTGCTCCAGGGACCATCAACCCTCCATCGACGACCCGACCTGATGGAACTGAGGAGCCAAGCACCTTTCAGCAGGTCATGACGGCCAACCCAGCCTTCCTTGAGAGTTTACTGCCTAACATCCCTCTGAAGAGAGTTGGCGACGGCCAGGATATTGCCAATGCTGTGGTATTCCTTGGTAGCCGACTTTCGAGCTACATCACTGGTACCACTACGATCATCGACGGCGGGATGTCCACTGCCATGTGAAGAAGGACTTCATTTAAATATGCTTCAAATCTATAGAGCTAGCTAGGTTTACTTTTCTATAGGAACCCGTCTCTTATTTCCAGCAGAAAAGTAGCTTAGGCCAACTATGCATATGTATTCTCATGCAATTTATCACCATGCAATCATTCAGTGTGTGAGACGATTCTTAGTCCATCTTCACATGTCTTCATTCCTGATTTAGTCGACTTGAATACACATGTCAGCCGTAACACAGCGACCAGCCTCTCCATTCCTACTATTGCTGTGCAACATACTGAAAACAAGAGTAAATGAGTGGCCAGTATTGATTCAGGTATTGACGATATTCAAGCCACTGTAATGCAAGAATGTTCGACCAAGCGACCTTGCCGCTGAGTCTGTCCAACTGGAGTGAAAACACGCAACGTCAGGCATGTATGATGTTGATGTCCAACGCAAAGTTAGTGTCTGGCAACACGAGGTCCGTGGCTCAGATTTTCTGGGTCAGCCAATGCCGGCATATCCGAAGCAACGGCTTGGCATGGACAAACAACAAAGACACAAACATGCGACAAAAACAAGATATAGCTAAACATAAGCCCAGATTGCATACGATGGCGTCAAGTACGTAGTAAGAAAACAAACACTAACGAAACAGGAAATGCATCGCCCATAGCATCAAGGCATGGTGAAACACAAACACGACAGCAAGTCTCGCATCTTGGCAAAGTCATTGGCCTGTACCAGACATCCCTGACGCACTGCCCCATGGCGCCAAGCGTGGCAGTTGAGACGCCAAGACGTTGGCAACCAGACCTGAAAGGCACAAGCAGCGTCTCGTCCTACGCGGTCAAACGCGAGGCGATACGTGGCATCACTCGAGCTGACCGAGGCTGTGCTGGGTGGGTGGCGTGGACGGGCATTGCCACGGCGGCCTCCGCCCTTCTGATTGGGTACGTTGGGTATGATGGAGACAGGTCTACAGGGATGGCGGTGCATGGACTGCTTAGTCGACCGCTTGTTTGTACGTACATAGTATGCTCTGTTGATATATTTAACCTAGGACCCCGTCTGGTCGTGAGGGGTTTCTCAACTTTACTTTCTAGACACAATCTACAACACCAAGAATCATCATGAGCTACAACGACGACCGCCAGGGCTACCAGCAGGGTGGCAACTACCAGGGTGGTAACTATCAAGGTGGTTACCAGCAGGGCGGATATGGCGGTGACGACCGTCGAGAGGGTGGTTACCAACAGGGAGGATATGGTGGTGATGACCGCCAGCATGGAGGACATCAGCAGGGAGGATACCAGCAGGGAGGTTATGGTGATGACCGTCAACAGGGCGGTTACCAGCAAGGTGGCCAAGGTGGCTATCAACAGGGCGGTCGCTCTGGTGGTGGCCTCGCAGACACCTACTTCTCTGAGAATCAGCAGCACCAGGGACCTCCAGGATACGGCAACCAAGGTCCTCCCCCCTACAACCAAGGCCAAGGTCAATTCGGCGGCCCAGGTGGTCCTGATGGCCAAGACGGCGAGCGTGGTGTGATGGGCGCTCTCGCCGGTGGTGCAGCCGGTGGCTTCGGCGGCTACAAGCTCGGCGGCAAAACTGGCCACACCAAGACATCTGCCGTTGTCGGTGCCCTTGCCGGTGCCTTTGGCGGACACAAACTTCAAGATGCCGCCGAGGACTGGAAGGATGACAGAGATGACAAGAAGGAAGAGGAGAAGCGACGAGAGGAGGAAGAAAAGCGACGAAGAGAAGAAGAGAAGCGCAGGAGAGACGATGACAGACACAGGAGGGACGATGAAGGAAGGCATAGACGTCGTCGTGGATCTCACTCCAGCTCGAGCTCCGGCTCGGACTCTGACTCTGACAAGGGCAGACGTCGTCGCGGCGGCGGCAACTATGCTGGCAACTTCACTGCCTCTTCCAGAGACATTCACCTCGACACTCACGGGGACTACATCCTCAGCGCCTCATGCGGCCGTGGCGATGGCTCCCGCAACCACAGTTCAATCTCCCTCAACAGAGTCCTCGAGAACCACCGGGGCAGCTTCCGCTGGGTCGACGGGGGAAAGCGAGGCGGAGGAAGCAACACAGTCACAGTCCAACAAGGCGACACCCTCCGCAGCATTGCTACTCGCTTCAACTGCTCCTTTGACGAGATTGCCCGCCACAACAACATCAACAACCCAGACCTCATCTACCCTGGCCAGACTCTTCAGGTTCCAGGTGGTGGAAGCTCTGGTGGGTATGGAAACTTTGGTGATTCGGCGCGTAATGTGCGTCTTGTTGATGGAGGACAGAAGTTGGAGGCTGAGCTTTCTCATAATGGGGAGTGGTGCTTTAGCTCGGTTGTGCTGGATGAACGGATAGAGAATAGGCGTGGTGAGCTGAGGCTCATCTAGGATGGATAAGATGATTTGGGTGGGTTGGACAGATTGAAATTTCCTTGAGTTTTGCAGCTGTTATGTTTTCCTCCACCCGACGGTCCATTGTCTACGGATCGAAGAAAAGTGATTTTCCTATTATACAAAAATATCAGAATGTCATGCCTGGATCTGTATGCTCAACTACTATTGAACCTGTTTACGAATACTGTTCCTCATGAAATGATTGGGTTGTCCACCATCGCCCTATAACTGGACACGCGTCTTGTCGCTAGAGTGCTATCTGAGACACTAAAAAGCTTAGCGCAGTCACGTTAATGCCTTGACGCGTTTCAGGGATTGCAGTTAGCGATCTAATTATAGCTGGTTTGCCACGGTTTGACTTCGCCAATGCCAAGTTGAGCCCCTGGTCCTGGTCCAAAGCTTAACGATGGCTCAGCCCTGACTGGCGAAAGCTTAACTTCCTTTCCACCAGGTTCCGTGGCATCCTGATGATGCAAACTCTCTCCGCCCTTGGCAGGGGTCTTCTTCAATGTCACACACGAGCGTCCAACGAGGCTGAGCAACAAGCGTTACTAACCACGTCTGGTAAAGGGCTGTTTCAAATGCACAGCTACGGGGTAGAGCTTGCCGGATCTCCGAACGGAATTGTCTGAATGTTTCTCTTCGTGTTCTCAACAAAAGGACAGTGGGAGGATTTTACCCAACATCCACAACAGGGTCCGTCCTTTTAACATTTTTGACATCAATTGATGCGTAGGAAAAGACCAGATGATAGAAATATATTAATTGCCTACTTTTAGACCTCCACCAAGCCTCCTCGATGCAATTCACCAGCTGAAAGTTCTTCCCCTAATGCTGTAGGGTAACTCTACGAATCAGACCACGCGATAAGAACACGAGGACCCCTTTAATTAGTAGTACGACTTTGTGATTGGGGGATGCTACCAACAAAAGATCCACTGATAAACACGCCCGTCAGCAGAGCATCATGGCCAACAGGTCAGAGTCTGCATTCTCTCCTTTCACGATTTTTTCAAGATGAATTCGTGTCTTCGTTGCTCATGGCAGTCATCTGTCTTTAAATTCCTCTTTGTTTTTGTTCTGGTCACTTTTATACTGGTTTTGACTGGACAATATGAATCTGTTCTTGAACCGCCAAGAGTCCCACAGCCTACGATTAGCGCTGTATCAGACCAGGAAAACGCCTACGTCTTTTACGCGACGGATAATACCTACGCGTGCTCAGTTTTGGTCAATGTCCATATCCTGAGAAAGACCCACGAGTCGAAAAGACGAATCATTATTTTGGTATCTAAAGATGTCTCATCCAAGTACCATTCTTCGTTCAAGTCTCTCAATGCAGAGGTCATTCAACGCAAGCCCATGGGGCTCCATCCTGAAGCCAACAAGGATTATAAAAATTCGTTGCTTAAGCTTGAGGCTTTCAGGCTACCTGAGATTGACCCTAACCTGAAGCGACTTTTGGTTGTTGAGGGTGATCAGCTTGTTTTGAAAGATCTCGACCATCTTTTCGACCTGCCCCCAGCAGATATCTACGCCCCAAGGGCCTATTGGCTCCGAGATGAGCTGTTCAGCAGTACTCTAATGCTCATTCAACCAACACCAGAGATGTGGAATGACATCAAGGAGATGGTTCCGAACCTGCAACCGAACCAGCTAGAGATGGACGTCATCAACGATATCTTCTCAGGGAAAGCCGCGCCAATCCCAGAGTCATACGTGGTACTGAATAGTCACTGGTCAGAGTGGACTCTTCCATCGTGGTTCACACCCAGCGCCTCTATCACCACATCAGAAGCAGCCGGGGCAACACCAACGCCCTCGGCAAAACCTTCCAATGAGGAGCTGGATGAGTTGTCTCTCCAGGCTCACATCGTTCACTTCAGTGCTGAAATTGGAAAACCGTGGGATTACGATGTATGGCAGGTTGGAGAGTTGGAATTCAATGCACATCAGGTGTTGCTTCTGCAATGGCAGGAATGGAGAGTACGGGCTCTGGCGTTGTGTCCGGCTGGGGTAATTGACCATGTCTGACCGGAGGTCACAACGACATGGGTGTAAAAACATACTGTATAAATTGTAATTGTAATGAAAAGTGTATGAATAGTTACTTTACAGACCTGGCCCTTATGTGGCCTCGTCTTTGGGATCCATGTATGCCTTGTTCGATGTGCTTGTGCAACTGGGTGGAGATGGTGAAACTGAAGAACTCCTGCGTACCTAACTTTGTAAAGTCCGAACAGCTTCGGCCTTAAGTGAATTCAACACGCTCGGTTGCAGACTTGTTTTACCAGGAAGAGACTCCCTTAAGCTGACTCTGTCCCCATCTTAAGCGGGGTAATGTGAGTCTGCCGAATGCTACCCCCATATTCCACGACCTTGCCCTTGCCAAGTGTCTCGCCCAGACCGACAATCACTTCAAAAGAGGAGTATCAAATGCTGAGTAATCGGACCATCTCCATCCCGCTTCCACCATTGGCATCTTCCTTTGCTCCGACGAGGTGCGGAGTTAGAACGTTGGCCCCCGCTATATAAACCATTAAAAGCCTCACGTAACGTTGCCCTCCATCCTTTCCATCCTCAGGAAATCATCCAATCACTATCTTACTCGAGAATTATCAAGTCAGACCAACACTAGTCACAAAACCTATCCAAAATGGCTCAAGTCCTGGTTGTCTACCCTTCTGGTCCGTCGTTTGACCAGGAATACTACATCAAGACCCACATGCCCCTCGTTTCTGCGTGAGTGATCCTTGAGCTGCGGGAGGAATCGAGAACTGACAGATCTTGGTAGTTCTTGGGGTTCTCTTGGTCTTTTGAGCTACGAGATCCTTACCTTCCCCGCCGATGCTCCCTATCAGGTTCAGGCTACGCTGAAGTGGAAGAGCATTGCTGACTTTGAGGCTGCTGCTGCTTCCCCCGCAGCTGAGAAGGTCTTTGGTGATATTAAGAACTTTACTTCTGCTCAGCCTATTCTTCTCAAGGGCGATGTCGTGGCTTCTGAGTCTCTGGCTTGAAGCGTCCTAGACAGGCATGAATAATGATATGATAAAATATTGAACGCTCTGTTCATACTCAGTGGCTCACGTGCTCTTTGACTACCTAACCCGTGAAGAAAGAAACGGAATCATCATCATTAAAAATGAACAATAGAATAAAGATCATCATTTGGCATCTCTCAACTCCGACATTTGTACCACGCCCAAGCCAATCGTAACAGCAGCTGTAGCAACGAAGGCTGGCACAAATGCATTTTGCAAATCCGTAGGGTTGATACAGACCAACCAAACGGTCACAAAGACGACATTGGAAATAGAACAGAAAATCAGCCAACACAGAAATTTCCATTGCGAGAAGCCCATCTTGGCATGCAGTCCCCAGCCAACCTGTCCCATTTCCTTAAGCAAGGGAGGAGGATTGAGCTTCTTGGGCAGCATCGAGATGATGGTCTTCTCGTCCTTCCCTTTGCTTGGATGCATCAGACCACACACCATCTGCTTTCTAGCAGCTCTCATTTGAACATCGTGTGGTAGAGGGACGGCGTGTGTATAGTCTTGAGCAGTTACAGGAGGAAGAAGCCCGGTTTTCATGGGATCGACCTCGCTGCTATCGCGCCGGACAACACAGAACTATATTTCTTGTCAGTCTATAGTGCGTTAACTGAATTACATGGTTCGGATCTTGTTACCTCAATGAACTCTACTTCAGTGCATCTCTTCCACGAAAATAGCCGCCAAATCCAACCACGGGCTGAACTGATCGCCTTGTTCACTCGACGATACAACGCCTCATCATCCTTCAAGTCGTCTGAGTTTAGTATGGAAAACAAATGATTCTCTGTTGGCTCGGTGAAAATCTTTTCAACACACCAATACATGTCTCTCGAGAGGCTTGGAGGTGGCGGTGCTGTGGAAGTTTGGAACACCCCTCTGAGAGGGACATTACTAGGCGTCTGTCGGCTGTTCGTACCACTGGACTGTGAGATAGCGTTCAATGGTATATTTGTAGACTTCTGCGTCGATAAATTGGGCGGTTGTCTGATCGGGAGAATCGGAGTCTTGCCGGTGGTTGTGGGCAAGCAGATTGGCTTATAACGACTGAGCTCATCCTGAGAGAGCGCCATGCAAAGTTCGATTCCTTGCCACTTGATAGAGAATATTTAGTTAGTAGAGATTCCTCACATATATCCCTATTCATTCTGGAGACTTACCTCCCACGTCATTAGGAATTGATCAGGTCTCAGCTTTGGCCGTGGGGGAGGGAGTGGCCACCAATCTACCCGGCGTCCAATCCACTCCTCGATACTGAGCTGAAGCCTTTCAATTCGCGAGTGAGGGTTCATCTGATCGGCAGGAATAAAATTTGCTATTCGAAAGCCGTCATCGTAGCGAATGTTTGGAAAATCGATCTGTGTCGAGTATGTCAGCAATTGGCGAGTCAGGGATTCATCACCAAGCAGAGACTCGCCTTGATCAACTCCTCGCAAACCTCTCTTATTGTCGGCCTTTCGGCAGATTTGGCCAGCATTTGACATAGGATAGGTTGAAGCTGTCTTGCTCGAGTATCCCTACAAGCCATGAGATCCAGCCACTCAAGAACCTGAGCCTTGACCTTTTCACCATCATCGAAGCGAGTATCATTGAACATGTCAGATGAAATCTTGCCCTCAGTGGTGGTGATGTGGTCCCGAAAGTCGGCCACGCCAGTCGAGCCTCCACACACAAGAAATGCCACCATCTCGGTAAAGACGCTCCCTAGCTTCCAGATGTCATTGGCCAATAAGTCTGTAGCTGATGGAACATGGAATCTCTCGCCAATCGGAATCTTTGTCCCGACGCTGGGGGACGCTCTTCGACTCTCGGGTGAATCGTATTGCCACGCAGATTGCAGGGCACGACTGCCAACTTCCCAGGTCAGAGCTTTGGAGAGGTCAATAGATAGGCCAAAGTCTGTTAGTTTGAGGATAAGGCCTCCCCCAGGAGATGGTGTCTCGTAAATCAAGATGTTGGAGGGCTTGATGTCGCGGTGGGCCATCTGGATCGAATCATGGAGGTAGGCTACCGCACTCGAGAGTCCAGCAAATTGATCCCAGAGCGAGTCTTGGGCACGTCTCTGAAGTTCAACATCCTTATCGTAACTCCCCCGAAAGAGCCTTTTAAGATTCCCAAAGGCTAGGGGAAACATGAAGTTAAAGTACTGCTCTCCGCTTGCCTCGTATCTAAAGCCAGCGAGTGTTTCGACCATGTGGGGGTGATTCAGGCTTTTGAGTTGCTTTAGTGAGTTATACTCAGCCCAAAACCGCCCTGGGGGAGTATATTGGTGAAGTCTTTTAACAGCAACCTATACTCATGGATGTTAGCGTACATGTCTCATGCTTGATGGTGACTCCTTGTCTAATAGCAGGGTGCAGGATGGATACCTTTGTAACGACTCCGTCCTTCTGTAACCGATTATGTCGACCTACAGACCACGTCATGTGGCCTTTCATGTCAAACACGCTGGATGTCTCGCCGACCTCTAGACGGGACGAATAGAAACCAGCCTGCATCCTGTCTCCTTGTTTGTACGTGTCTGATTGCTCCCATTTAAAGACGCCTTGTTCAAAGTCTAGAGGAATTTCCTGGGACCCTAGCCGGAACAACGGAATATTACGGGTATCGGGAGTGACCAGGTCCGCAGTGCGCTTGGATTTCCCATTGTTGTTGATTTCATCCGCGTCGCTCGTTTTCGTCGAATGGGCTGCAGCAACGTTGCGTTGGGTATTAGCCGTGTTGCTGGTTAAGTTTTGAGAGGACCGAGAGGGTGGGAAAGGATCGACGTGTGAGTCGTAGTGACTGTTTAATCTGATCACTCTGTTTTCTCGCTCATACTCCGAATGTCTGTTTGCTGCCCAGAGTGTCTCCTTCTCCGTCCCGGTAAGATGTCGAGGTATGCTGAGCGTAATCTTCCCGTTCCGGAACTAGACCATTGATAGATCCAGTTAGTTGTTATCTTACTGGTGTTCGGATTGTGAAGTTTATGGGATAACCTAGGTACCGAAATGTGATAGCTGTTGTCGAACAATTTGTTCAGAAAAACCCCGAGTCTGTCTATGTTTGGGTACCGCATGTCGACGTACTCCTTGACGTATTTTGGCGGCTTCCCCATATCCCTAGATCTTTGTCCTTGAAAGGTAAGAGAAGAACTGATGAGAGTGGCTTAGATGAACTGGGTGGCGTGCGTCAAGGGAAGAGGAGTAGGAGGCTTGTTTGATGTAGGTAACATCCTGCGGGGAAGACGAGGGAATTTATGTTCGCGAGCAAGGCCAAATGCAAGGATTAATGCAATAGATATCCGTAATTGGCCGGTTGGGAATGTGCATATCGTCTCTGCAACCCTTCAAGCCTTGAAAGGCCTGAGGCTCTGGTCTTTTCTCTGGAAAGGGACCTGCCCAAGAACCTCAAATCGTTCTGTAATCTAGCAGCTGCCATTTTCTCGTAACACTGAACATTTCTGATGAAAGGTCGGTATTCTTAATTTACTGGTCAATGTCAGCAGCTGCATCAGGCTCTGCGCCAGGCTCTCCACCAGGCTTTTTGCCAAGCCGTCTACAGTACGTACCGAATGAGGCTGGCTGATGAGACAAGTCCATTGGCTCTTCAATCAAGTATTGTCGGTTTCCTATTGGCACTGCCTCATTCCTCGTGACCTGCCTGTTCCCTGTCTTCAGCTGGCTCGGGCCTAGGCTGACTTGTCAACTTTCTCCCTCTCAGGCAGTCTCACCCAAACTTGCAGACTCACCACGGACTCGCCATGGACGACAGTTTGCCCGACCTAGTCCGTGACTGGGAGCTCGACACTAAATTTGTCAGCGACAAACAAACGATACACACTACCTATGTCTCTGACCCCGCCAGAGGGAGGTGGCGGAGTGCCGAGGAGGAGGTATGGGATCAGACATCTATGCTAGGTAGAGGCTCGTTCGGCGTTGTCTCGTTACAGAAATGCACCTCGGGCCCCAACTCTGGCAATGTACGGGCCGTCAAGGAGATACAAGTGACCTTAGATCGGTCCTTGGATAAGTTCCTATCTCGGGAGATTTCGGCAATTGTCAAGTTTTCCCACAAGCGCGTGAGCTCAAACACCAGCTACTCACTATCATGCCGAGACTAATGGATTCGACTCGACAGTTTCGAGAATGTTTCGTCCCATCATTCGGCTGGTACAGGGGTCAAGACTCCATCTTCATCACCATGGAGTACCTCCCACTAGGTGATCTACAGTCTTATCTCAACAACCCTCTACCAGACTGCGAAGCCCGAACCATCACGGAGCAAACCCTCCAGGGTATTGATTTCATGCATCGAAGCAAGATTGCCCATCGTGACTTGAAGCCTAAGGTATGTTAGCCCAACCTGTATTTGAACATACATGTTTAATTAACCCTTTCGACCTTGCAGAACATTCTCGTGCAACACAAAGGGCCCAATTGGTGGGTGAAACTCTCGGATTTTGGTTGCAGCAAGCAAAGCGAGTCTACCTCCCTTCGCACCATTATTGGAACTGAGCCATATCTGGCGCCCGAGCTTCAAAACATCTTTGCCCCATGGGATAGGGAAGACTTGGAAGAAGACGATCCAGATTCATCTGAGGCTCCAGGATACTCCCTTGCTGTTGATATGTGGGCCCTTGGCGCCATCACATTTCGAATTATCACCGGCCGAGTTCCCTTTCCATCGCCAGTGGGGAGGAAACTATCTCGATACGTCGCTCATGGAGGCTCGTTCCCTCCAGATGAACTTCTGAGCAGCGAATGCATGAGCTTTATCGTCTCCGTTATGAGCAGGTCTCCTCGAGATCGTCCAAGTGCAGCCAAAGCCTTGAGAGATCCTTGGATCCTTTACAGATGCGCCCCTGAGGACGTGGGCTCAGAAGATGAGCCTAGAATCGCCACGAAGCTCGATACAGATCAGGAAACCCTGACAGACAACCCACAGACGGCTTTCAAGGACGCTTCTGGAACGTGGTCTACAGTCATACATAGTCCTCCCCCGCAGCCGAAACCTGTACCTGACGAGTTGCACCCAGATGTTCATGAGGCTTCTGGAACATGGTCAACAATCCGGCCAAGTCATACTCTGCCGCCGAGACCCCAGTATGACATATCTCAGCCACCTCATCCAACTCACCTTGAATCCCCAGATGTCAACGAGGCTTCTGGAAAGTGGTCTACAATCCAGCAAAGCCTTCCTATACAACCAAAACCTCTGCCTGACAAGTCTCAAAAAGCTGAGTCAACTCAAGTAACTCGGTCGAAACCTCCAGATGCCACGCAAGCTCCTGTACCAAGGCCTACAGTCCAACAAGATCATCCTCTACAGCCCAAACCCGCCTCTGGAGGGCCAGAAACAAAGAAGCCAACACGTCTCCAAGTTCCAGACACTGGGAACGGTTCTGCATATACGCCAATACCTGACGGGTTTCCGGACAAGATCTGGCAACTGCCGCCAATACAAATCAGGTCTCCGAGGTCTTTCTTCCCGCGAATGTTTTCTTTCCACCTCACTTCTGCGCTAAAGACGGCAAGACCTCAACATTATTGGAAGAATGCGGGATTTCAAGGACCACCATCAGACTATGTCTTTTCAGCGGACGACAGATTTATTGTTTCAGTCGGCAAGTATGGCCCGTTTGGAGGAGAAGTATTCTGCGTTTGGGAACTCGACGGTGGCGGCAAGTTCCAAGGGAGAGGCGCGTACTACTCAGCTGCGCACAACAGGCGTGTCAAGATGGCATTCTCACCAACCGCTAAACGCCTTATCGTGTTTAAAAACGGCGACCGGGCGAAGATGCATGAAGAATATTGCTCGACTTGGAAATTTGGCCCCGGAGATGTCATCAGGCCTGTAAAAGGGTTTGGGGATTCCCACCAGAGACGCGCCGATTCTTGGGCCATTTCAGCAGATACGGATCGCCTGTTTGCAGCTACGAACACTGATGATAAGAGTTGGCCATGGGAAGTTACCATAAGCAAACCAATTTCGCACGACCAGTTTGAGAGTTTTTGGTCACATAAGTTCAAATCCAAGGTTGAAGACATTGCTTGTTCTCGGAATGGGGAGCAATTCGTGGCTTTTTACGACAGGACCGGCACCATCTTCCATTCATATGGTTCACCCGGTTACGAGGTTCAGCTTTGGCCTACGATAAAGCGTGCGAGTGTGAGAGAATGGGTTTCTTCTGCCTTCTCGCCAGACGGACAATGGTTTCTTGTTTCAGACGACCAAAATTTCATCCTCTACCGAGCTGATGGGTCTGGGGGATGGATATTTAGTTGGAAGGACACGTATGCAACCCGGGCTGTTGTATTCTCACAAGATTCCAAGAGCTTCGCGCTTGGTTCTCTTAACGGCACGATATGGATCTGGAGGCTTGGCAAAGAGGATGAGTTTGAGGAGGACAAGTTGTTGCGTCTTCCCATTGTGGGCCAGGTACTGTCACTTGTGTTCTCGCCATGTGGCAAGTTTTTGGCAACCGCAACGGAGAACGAATTTGACGTCTGGGAGATGTTTTAAGTGTTGAGAATGGATTCCATGAGACCTTCTGAGACTGATTGAAGCTCAATATAACGTTTGATGCGGTTTTCTTTTTAATCCGTGACTTGTTCAGATAAGTGCGACTAAGCATCTGTTTCACGCCGCCACCCTCTTAGCCTCTGAACCTGATCTTGCCCGACAATTTGGCCGCCGTGTCATCTTGACGATGATATTAATCGGGTCACTATAGTTAAGAAATACAAGATCTTTCAGCTGACTTATTATGGCTTTAACTATAATAAAGAACACATTTCTAACAAGAAATAAACAAGATAGTGGGGTAATAGAGAGTCTTAACTAACTTATTAAAAATAATATAATAAATTTTATAAAAGCATTTATGAAATATAAAGAGATTTAATAAATTATAATAGCAATTTAGAGCTATTTTATGTAATTTATTGTCCATTCTTAGAGAAGGATAAGCGAATCTAGCCATCCGGCGTCGGGCATCGGGCATCGGAGGAATCGTCGGATGTGGGTCCCGGCGCCGGAACTTGCGCGGAGGGTCTGACCCAGGGTGGACTTGGTATAATTGAGAACATAAACATCATCAGATATGAGAAGACAACTATAACGGAAACAAGGGAAGGTACTATTATGAGCAAGGATTTGAATCCGAACGTTCATTTTGAGCTTATCTCGATCTTCTTTGCTGTTGTGAGAAGGAGTGAGCTCCCGTAGTCCTCCAGTCCACAAATGACCTTATCCGCCACCTCGCCATGCTTGCGCTTGTGCTGTTCGATACTTCCGGAAGAAGACATAATGGATGGCTGAATGATGAAATAAAGTAAAAAAAAAGTATTTGAATGTTTGTAATATGTATTGATTGATTCGTGAATGCTTCGATCTTGATGATTGTGCAAAGAACCTAGGTTCCCACTCGAAGGACTTGACCTTGGTAGACCATATGGTTCGGCGGAAGGTACAATGTCGCATCAAGTTCCGTCTGTCTGGCAGCGTCCACAGCAAGAACGTGGGCTTGGGTTTGGGTGGGTTTGGGGAGTCGTGCCTTCCCTTTGTCTGAACCTGCATGACTAACACCAAGATCGACCCGGACCATTGCGAAAAATTTTCTCTTCTTCAACCATCCATCTTCAACGACCTGCTGTAAGTCCCTATCTCCGAATAGAAGTGTTTGATGATTGGCAATGCTAATATTGATCGTTGCGTGTCATAGCGACCAGCTTCGCTTCTCTCGTAGGTCCCCTATCTTACCATATTGACGCCCGAGGTTGCTGACACTGTCTCCCAAAAATACACAATCAACAGTAGGTGTCGCTTCCTATGGAACTATGGACCTTTGGCGCTGCTGACGTGGGTCTCTTTGTGCAGAATCAAAAACAATATAAGTGTTCCAATGCTCATTTCCTTTTGATTTGCCGTTGGTACCAGGAGCTAACCACCCTTTGCGCTTGCTCTAGATCTAGCAACATGGTCCGAGTGAGTACTCCTTTTCTAGATTTAACCCCGTTGTCGGTGCTAACCTGCCTATGTAGAATAGTTACCGTGGTTTTGTAAGCCATCCTCATCCTCGCCATTGACCCCGATCATCGCTCAGCTCCCTGCTTTCGGTCCAATAAGCACCTCCTCCTGATACGACGCTCTACCTATGCTACCCGAGTCCTTACATGTCGGCTGTACACTTCGAGCCGCGATCGCATAGTCGAGAGGCGTGGCGCAAGGGAACCGTCATGCCCCGACTTTCGTTTCCACCCATACACACTATGATCAACACGAATCAGTACCAGAGGGAGGCTGACATAGGTTATAGGGTGGGCAGGGAACTCGTCCTGGTGGTGGCTTCGGCCGTGGTGGCTTCGGCCGTGGTGCTCCCCAGGGAGCCAAGGTGAGTAGTGCACAAGCCCCCTCCTAAAGGGCTAACCGCTGACTTCAGCTCCCTTCAGCGAAACTTTTCAACTGTAAGTCCACCTTAGGTTTATTGATGACCAGCACTCTCACAACGCCAGTTTTCGAACCAGTCTCGGGCCCCCTCTGGCGTAAGGATCCTTCGGTATCGACTACGTAGATGCGTAGAACTAACTCTCGCGGACTAGCAACAACAGCCTCAGCGGCAGCATCAGCAATCGGGGCAGCCAGCCCCGAAGGTATGTCACCCATCTTCTTAATGCCTCATCAGGCCAATGCTGATATAACCCAATAGAAGCGAGCCGCCTTGGTAAGTGCGACCTCCATGAACCGACTCTGGGACATGATATTGATGCCTAGGGTAGCCTGGAACTCGGGAGGAGGCGGAGGAGAAGATCGAGTACTGGCAGCACCAGGCCGAAGTAAGTTCCACACAGATTCCCTTTCCCTCAAACTAGTGGTTGCAATGGCTAACGGGCGATTACTTTGCGATCAATAGTACCATGCCAAAATGGCACAGGTGAGTCTTCATCCTATTATTCTTATGGCTTTGTTCACCTTCTAACTAGTAGTGTGTATAGGACTACGAGCACCTCTTGGATGTATGTTACTCTTCTGTTGGAACTTGATTCAATTTAGTTAACCTATGCAATTTAGGAGGCGTGTGAGCATATCGCCGTGAGTGAGACTGAATAGTATTCGGTGTATACGGTTTGAATATATACTGACTTGAAGGCCATTTGCAGAAATGGATTCTAAAGAGAGATGTGAGTATTATTCGTCTGATGAATTTTGTTACTGACTAAATGATATAGGAGCGCCCCGAAGTCCCTGTAAGAAACCCCTTCCTTAGAAAATCTGTGTTGAGGAATTGCTAACTTAAATAGGAGCTGAAGGGAAAGATCAGCGTAAGTTTCCTGACCCAGAGCCCTCTATATAATACTAATGCTAGACAGAACGAGATGCAGGTTTTGCTCGCCCGCAAGCCGGCCGAGGAGGAGCCCGTCGAGAAGTCCTCTGGCTCTCTCTCCAATTCCCCTGCCGTTGTGGTGAGCATATGTATTTCCCTCCATGTTATGTGACTTGAGATGCTAACATTATCTTTATTAGGAGAAGGCTTAATTTATTGTTCTCGCTACCCCAAAGTCCAATTGTCCACCTGAAACGCGGCACCTTGATCATTTGCAGTCTGTGCCGAAAAGAGCATGTCGTCGAAGCTAATTACTCGATCCAACTGCATGAATCCTTGGTCCATCAAGACGGTAGAAATGGCAGACAACTCGTCAGGTGAATGCTGCTCGGTATTCTGATTGGTAGGAGAGGCTTGTATCAACGAGTTGAGTTGACCCATCGGCATTGAAGTTGGACCATTGTTCACGGTCGAGCCAAGCTGTTGCGGCTGAGGAGCTGGTTGTGTCTCTTGGGGCTTTGGAAGCGTGGCATCTTGGTCTTGAGGCGTCTCGTGACTAGGGTTTGTTTCGGCATCGGTTGATGGGAACCCGTCGGTAGAATATCCGAGAACATCGAGTGAGAAATCCGGGTGCTCTTCGCACTTCTTGTGCAAAGCACGCAGTTGAGCACTATACTTCCCGGCTAACGAATGCTTGTGTTTCTCTTTTAGGATTGGACCGACCCAGCGTTTGGCCATCTCTTCAAGGCTCTCGACGAGTTGCCAAAATTCGGGCGCCAAGTCTGTCTTGTAGTACCGCCAGTGAACTACTTTCGTCAGAGTCAAAGGGTACAAAGTTTTGTTATTGGAAACTTACCAAGAAGTGAACGAGCACTGACAAAGACACAGAACGAAAACTGGCTGTTGACTGGACTGTTGTTTGGGGTATACTTGAGATACTTTTGAGTGATTGTTGCCGTTTCAGAGGCCGCTATTTGGCAAGTCTCTGCGCTATGGGCACTAGGCATTCGAACGATGGTTGTCCACTGAGGTGCTGGGTAAGCGATCTGCTGATGGAGGAGAATCATCGAAGTGTTGTGCGTGATATGAGCGAGAGTCAAGTTGGGATCCATGTTGATGATGGTTGGTCGTCGAGAGATGTTTGAATCCTTCCACTTTTGGGGAAGAAACATCTTCCAACTAGGATAATTAGAGAGGAGATGATCAAAGGCACGTAGAACTTACTGAACGAGCCGCAAGTCCAGCTCTTTGAACCTTGTGAGCCAATTGCTGACTTCCTGACGATCTTTAAAGTTTATCCTCTGCTGGAGGAAGTAAGTCGTGACTTGGCTGAGGGACTCTGTCGCCTCGATGCAGTAGGCAAATGCCCCCACGGTTGACATATCCACTGTCGTAGTTCCTTTCGGCACAGTTGGGGTCGTCAATGGCGTTTCTGGGCCCGGCGGTGCGTCTGTAGTTTGTTCGGGACTTGGATAATGTGCGGGTAGAAAGACGATCGAGTTGCCGATTCTGGCGGCGGAACGATCCCAGATGCCGAAGTATGGAGTCAACACGGTTTCTTCCTTATGCCAGAGGCCTCCATCGGCAGGTAGCCTTCTACGAACATCATCTGATGTCAAACTAGTGTTCCATCTATAGTTGTTAGCAAAGGCCGGGTGCGGAAGGGGAGCTGCAAGGAGGAAAGTACCCAGTCATGACGGAACAAAGTCTGCATTACGGATTAGCGAGGAAGTCAACTTCAGGAGGAATAACACTACCTGTCCAGGTTGAAGATATTCCAGAATACTCTCCGTCGTTCTTCATCTTGCGTCCAATTCTTCGAAGGTGGTATTGAAGGGAGAGGCTTCAAAAGCGGTCTCTCTTGTCGATCATCAGCTTCGACGCTGAGCTGCAAATATTCGACGGTTCTTGTGAGCGAGCCAATGCTGGGCCAGGCTCTCGAGACATCACCACTACCCATCTTCAAGGTGTTAATTGGGTTCGGTCCACGGAGGAGAGTACTTACATCACTGAAGGCTATGATGCTCAATGCCTGTAGGTTCTCAACGGAAAGTCCATCCATTGCAGAGAGTATGACAATGCTTCTAGACCTCGCCATCCATATTTCTACTTCTTGAGCGGACAATTGATGGCTATCACAGTCGACGAAGCGGATGGCGGCGACGACAATGGCATGCAAGAGGACAGCCAGAGGAGGCAACTGTTCATGGTTGTAGAATCGGCTTCTGAACCGGGTTTCGTGCAGTACGGGGATCCATGGTTGAATGAGGTTGAAGTAGGCTGTGACGATTTCTTCGAGGAGCTCTGGAGGCGGTAACTGACTTGAGCTGCCGCCCAGTTCACCAAGCTGACTGGCCAATTCGATGTTTGGGTTACCGCAACTGTCAACTCTCCTCCTCTTCCGAGAAGGTGGATGGGTAGAATGAGGTTCTCGATGACTCGGTGAGGCAACTGCTACCTCAGTCGCTGAAGACAACTGCGCTGGTGTCGGAGCTGCTTGATGCAATGCCTCGGGTGATGAGTGGATAGCTTGCAATGGTGCCACAGTTCTGGGAGCCGAAACAAGACCTCGCAATTCCTGGATCAGACTGGAGAATGCTCCAACGATCTGCGAGGCATCCGATAACGGGGCATTTGGCAAGTCATCTGCATCTCGCCGTGAGCTGTCATAAACAGTGTTTTCAAGTGCCTCTTTGTGGGGTTAGCGAAGGAAGAGATAAGCTGTTCGGTTAACCCACCAACTCTCCGACTCAGGGACTCGATGACGCCGGGTTTCATCCCGGGCTTGTTCTTTTTGGCATCATAAACGCAAGGCGACTCTGTTTCAATTAGCTGAAGTTAGACCTACAGAGTCTTGGATACTCACCTAGTCTTTGGCAATGATTGCAGGTCGGTTTGTCACGCGAACATCGAAGCTTTCGACGACGACACCCCTGACAAGACGGGATCTCGCTCTCCCCGCCGGACCCAACGATAGCAGACGCGCTCATGTTTGCTACTGCTGCGCCTTCTGCATTGATACACGAAGCGTCAGTTGAATGCTGCATCTGAAATCCGACGGATCGCCCGCTGCCCGAGGAAGATGGAGAAAGGCTGAGTTAAACAAAACCTGAGTCAGAAATGGGGGATCGAACTGCATAATCACCCCAGATTTTCGGCACACGTTCCCCCCGCACGCGTGAACTGCTCCAAGCAGGGAAACGATTAGCTTCATACGGGGTTCATGACAAGCGGTCCAATCGCTTTCATCTTGCTCGGCTGATGACCTCGGCTGTGACTTGGTCCGATGCCCGAGCTTTCAGGCCAACCGGAAATGGTCATGGGAACAAAAACGTCCGAGTTCTGAGGTAATAATTGCTACATTTATCCCAGCTCAAGTTTATCCACCATTGAAGTTGTTCTACAGTTACGCATTTTACAGTTTCTTTTCAGTCAAGTGATATTTTTCAATATGCCACCCCTTGCAGGCTTTTCAGACAACCCTTTTCTGACTCGATCGGATTTGATTCGAGCGACTATTGCTCTTCTCAAGCCTTTGACCGGTTACTTTTCACCCGAAAAAGCTCGTATTCGAATCCCGATTAGTACTGGTACGCATTTCGATGAATCCGCTGCTCAACTTGAGGGTTTCGCAAGACCTCTATGGGCCATTGGTGCCCTGCTTTTCGGATACGACTCAATTACGGATCAAGAATTGGCATCTCAAGTCGATGAACTTGTGCAACCATGGGTAAAGGGATTCATTTCAGGGACTGACCCTGAACATCCTGAGTATTGGGGAGCGGTGCATGACATGGATCAAAGAATGGTTGAGGCAGAAATTCTCGCTTTTGCGATTCTGTCTGCCCCAAAGAAGATCTATGAGCCATTGAGCGACAGACAAAAGGAGAACATTACGGAATGGTTCAAGTCGATGAACGGAAAAGAGATGCCCCCAACTAATTGGCGATGGTTTCGTGTGTTTTCCAACCTCGCTCTGACCAAGGTCTGCGGTGTATCGTATGACACCGTCAAACAGGAGATGAATGCCGATCTTGAGATCCTGGATACATTTTACCTACATGATGGATGGTCAGCAGACGGTCCTTGGCAGACACCTGAGCAAGCAGAACGGGAGTACCAACAGACCTTGACAACAGGACGTCGAGATGCCACTGGAGTAGGAAGACAAGTTGACTACTATTCTGGCAGCTTCGCGATCCAGTTTAGCCAGCTTTTGTACTCCAAGTTTGCCAACGACTTTGATGCATCGAGGTGCGACATGTATCGACAACGTGCACGTGAATTTGGTGCAAACATCTGGAGATATTTTGACGAGCAAGGTATGTTTCAATCACACCCTTTCATTCACAATGCTAACTGTATCTCAGGATCTGCTATCCCTTTCGGTCGATCCTTGACATACCGCTTCGCCTGCGGAGGCTATTTTGCTGCTTTGGCATTTGCCAATGTTCCCGATATGCCCAAGCCACTTGACTCGCCTGGCGCCGTTCGAGGTTTCCTACTCAGGCACCTAAGATGGTGGGCGCAGAACTCTGAGGACATCTTTAACGCGGATGGAACCTTGAGTATCGGATGGTTGTATCCGTAAGTTGACTGATCTCAGTCGTGGGCAAAACTGACAGCAGTACAGAAATATGTACATGGCCGAAGACTATAATTCTCCCCAGTCAGTCTACTGGGCTCTTAAGACACTGATCGCAGTGGGCCTACCCGATGATGACGACTTTTGGGCATCAGAAGAACTTCCGTACCCTACTGTCGATTCTGGAGCCAAGATCGTTCCGGCTCCTCAACAAATACTTTGCAATCACCCAAAGGGTAGCCATCACTTCATGCTCACACCCGGCCAATTTGTGGCATGGCCAATGAAGGCGAATCAAGCAAAGTACTGCAAGTTCGCATACTCTTCCGCGTTCGGCTTCTCTGTTCCTACCGGGCCTCTCATCCAGCAGATAGCTCCGGACAACCAACTAGCTATCAGCAGAGACGGTGCTGAGTCGTGGACAGTCAAGTGGAAGAGTGAAGAAGTGAAATTTGACATGGTGCCAATCAATACGGGTATCCCCATTGCCAGTGTTGGTTGGTATCCTTGGGGCGATCGATCTGTTCATGTCGACACAATTTTGATCCCGCCGACTGATCGCTGGCCGGACTGGCATGCTCGCGTCCATCGTATCAAAGCTTTGAAGAGTACAGCATCGATTCATACTGTCGAGGGAGGATTCGCCATTTATGGCAGAAAAACAGCCGACGGAACGAATCTTTCGGCGGCGGAACTTACTGATGACGCTGTACCTGGTCAATTCGAAGGGGTTGTGTCAACAGATACCTCTACTCTCATTGCTTCTCAAGATGGAGTCAGCGGCATTGTCACTGAGACAATCATCGGCAGCGAGAAGGCCGTCGTGTCCACCTCTGCATTGAAGCCAGATGCAAACACCAACCTGGTGCGGCAAAGAACTCTCATCCCGACAGCATCTATCAGCGTTCCCGAACAGCTCGCCGAAGGTACAGAGATGATCATCATGACATCCGTCTTTGCAATTTCAACACGCTCGGATAGAAAGTGGGAGAGTGACGGGGCCTCTTTGAAGCAGAGATGGCTTGATCGTCCAAAGCTTGATCTTGAGGCATTGAAGCAGAATTTCGATCCAGCAACGATCGTCTTGGGCGAGTGAGAGGGAAGAGGATTCCATATAGTTCAGATAGGCCGCGTGTTGAATGTTAACAAACAAGTCTTCCTACTGGTTCTGGGTTAATCTCTGTGGCTTTGCGAAGGGCTGAGGCTCTCCTGATCTTCCACTGGTTTCGTCCCCATGTTCCGTCATCCCTCTGTGCGGATTCATTGTGAACTACCTATAATGTATTCTTTTCCTATAAGCTACCTTTCCAATCTGCTTGACTTCGTCAATATAGATCTCCGCCACCGACACCGGTCCGATTACTTTATTATATTAGCTATTCTAACAGATAAGAAGAGGATAAAGATAAAGGCATTAATAGCTATCTAGAGGAGCGGGAAGGAATGTCGCTTGGAAATGCCCTAGTTGACATGATGCATTGATGTCACTCCATACATGGTTCGTTTCCTACTTTGTGTGCGCACGTTAGCTTGATGTGACCAGTTGTGCGAGTAACAAGAACAGACAACGTAGATTGCGGACTCGCCTCTAAATCCAGATCTATAGCAGTCCACTATCCGTCGAGATCCGATGCACGGAAGGTGAACATAACCTTGCATCGCAACTTAAGAGGAGATGCTAAACGTACTAGAGTTAATATTTCTATATTAACATCTATATAAGACGTCCCCACTTCCTACATCAGCCACTCCCTCAGTCCTCAAAGCCAACCATCGTACACCCGAGACATCCCTCCTATCTTCATACTCCCTAGATAGAAACACTACCACGTTACTAATCTTGGTAGTAGAAAACTAGTCCCAAGCCATGAAACCCTTGGCTGTAAGCTCAATCTTGTCGCCGTCATTATGGTAGTATGTGTTACGACACTCGGTGCTCGCCCGGAAGTCACTGCCGCCATTGCCAGCCCTCGGGAAGCCCCCAAACCCGCCGCTGCACCTCACGTCGATGCGCTGCCAGTCATCGGTGTCGAATTCATCCCAAAACTGAGCAGTGCCTCTGCCAACCTTGAAAGACAAGGCCTCCTTCATTTGACCATTGCAGTCCTCTGGCCCAACCGCGCCGTTCTGAGTGTAGTACCCACAGGTAACCCCCTCGGGAATCTCCCAAGCCTCGGCACCGAGTCCAACGCAGTAGGTCATTTTACCAGTGCCCTTGAGGACGTACTAAAGGGGATTGTAAGTACCGCCTGCACTGAATCTCTGAGGCTAGAGTGATTACATACGTAGCTAAAGTCGCCGTCATAATCGTTGCAATCTTTCTGGCTGTACATGGTAAGCCTCCAGCCGAGGACCGCAGGAGAAAAAGCGAGGAGGGCTGCCCCGAAAGAAAGACGCATGATGAATGTGTGTCAAGGGAAAGATTTTTGGATGTGCTGTGATTGTTGTGTAAGTTGTTGGTGTGTTGTGACGGTAATAGTTGAGGCTTCCCAGCTACTTATAGTTGAATGGCCAGCACCCACGTCTTCTAACCACACCGGTTCTTTGGGAACTTGTCCTCAAAAGGCAAAATCCTAGCCATTGGAGCTAGTCAAGGAGTGAAACTACGCTATGAGGTCATTGGCCATCGATGCTGGTCCTTGGGCCACCAGCCTCGACTGCGCCTGACACGGACAAAGGCCGTATGGAACCAGTAATACATGATATCGGATCCTTGAATAATCTACTCACCTTGAGGGTCACTCGATCATACTCTACTGCAGTCACCCGGCCAGCACTGACCGCTTTGACAGGCGGCGTTCGCGCAACTGGATCGACATCTGGAACTTGCCAACAACTTGCAGTACAGCATCACTTGAGGAAGGTTTACAAACACATGGCGCTCGAAATTGTATTCATAAACAGATCGAAATGACTTGATAACACTTCTAAAAGCCTGCGTGTTTACTTGATAGGCCTTCGATATGACAAGTGGGAAAGTTTTGTGATTATCAAAGGAGGAAACTCAGCCACTTGGAATGTGACTACACTTCCATCCTATGGCCTAAGCACAACGCACAGCACCGCATACTCAGCTTTGGCAGGATTGACAGGTGTGACAGCTCAGGCCATTGACAAGCCAGCTGAATACGTTAAAGTGTGTAGCTGAGCCCCAAATCCACTCTGTTGGTTCCAGTTAGATTGATGTTAAGGCTTGATGAGCATAGCCATGCATGACGCCGATCAAGCTACCGGGGTGCTCCCTGATTATCCCAAAACGGTATACATCACGATCTACAAACCTTGTCACCGGCACTTGCCTCAGTGCAAGGATTGTTTCGCACTCCTTGCCCCAACTACGCATGAGCCTTCTTGTCATGAGGGGTTTACTTTGTGGCCAATGATCGGGGGGTCACTGGTTGTTCAAACCACACAATCAACGTCACTGACTTGGGGAGATGAGAAATGAGCGAAGCAAAGTACAGAAGGGAAGAGTATATTGGATGTTTAGAGGGATGGGAGAGAGCGGTGCGCCCCCAACCAAACCATGTGATAACAACTGGTCCCGCGCTCTTCGTCAAAGAGAGGCTCCATGAAATGTAACACCGCTGTTCTTCTCTTGTTGAATCATCAATGCCCGATTGCACTGTGAAATATGCTGGCTTCGTCTTTGCGTGACCTCGAATGACTAGCAGTTTCTTCACCACTAGGCATCGAGGCCCAAAAGGTCATTTGACACTCTCTGGATCAAAGTCTTAAAAGGTTCCAACGGTATATTCACTAGGCTTTATCTGGAATAACTATAAATAAAGTCGAGGTTGTATATAGCAAGCATCCTTCTACCATGGGTTTCACCGAAGGCGTCGCTGTGCAGAGTGATTTAAACCAGCAATCTCACACTCTTCAGGGATCTATCCTTATTGTTATTAATTATATAAGTTTCACATCAATAGTGAAGCAGAGTCTAGTAGCAATGGCCTTGTATGGGTGTAGTCCGAGGGGGCTTAGCTTGATCTAGTGTGGAGGTATTCCGATGTATCAATGTACAAGTTTCCGATGCTTCCCAATTCACGGCCTCCTCCACTCTCGAAGAATTCTCGCAATTACAAAGTGTTCCTTTCCCTCCGCAAGCCTGGCAGCGTCTTGGCACCTCTCTTCAATAGTCTCCAGATCTTGGTCATTCTCTAGCAAGAGATAAACCATATCCAGACGTCCGCGTTCTGCGGCCCCCTCTAGTGCCGTTCGCCCCAGAAAAGGCGCTCGTTCAGCGTTGACGTCCGCCTGATTTTCGAGAAGTAGGATTGCCATTTCGATATTCCCATTAATTGCTGCAAACTGCAATGCTGTTGCACCGGCCTCTGAGGCGGGAGGAGCGTTGACGTCGGCGCCGCATAAGATGAGCTTACGGGCAATGTGGATACGGTCTCGCTCAACTGCAAGTTGCAAGGCGGTTCTTCCCCCCCGTGGGCAGGCAGGCGCGTTAATGTCTGCACGCCGTGAAATGAGTTCTTGGATGATGTGGATATGACCCCCCTCGACTGCAAGTTGCAAGGCGGTTCTTCCCCCCCGTGTGCAGGCAGGCGCGTTAACGTCCGCACCCCGTGAAATGAGTTCTCGGACAATGTGGGTATTACCCCCCTTGACTGCGAGTTGTAAGACCGTTCGTGGGTGGAAGATAGGAGCATTGATGTCGACGCCTCTGTCCAATAGCATCCTCACCAATTCCCAATGTAAATCTATCTTATAAACGGAGCTTCTATCCCTTGATAAAAGCCTTAAATCTGCCCCAGAATCGAGGAGTAGCTGCATTGTGCTCTTCGCTTCGTCATAGCAGCGCAGACTCAGTGCTAACATGATCGGATAATGGTCCAAGGAACATGGGTTGTTCACATTAGCACCATGTTTGACCAGGACTTGAACGATTGAGAATGACGGACCCCACGGATCATCAAGTGCCGTGACTAAAGGAGGGTCGACGCGGGAAGGAGAACCAAAAGACGAGCATCTATTAGGGTCGGCGCCGGCAATCAAAAGAATGGAGACCATTTCCAACTCCTTTTTAGCCACCGCAATTCCCAACGGCGTGGAGTGAACCCCGGGAGGGTTGGGGTCAGCGTCGTACTTCATCAACAGCTCAAAGAATTCATGGCTTCGCCTTGAGATTGCAAGACATAGAGGGGTAAGTCCATCCTCGATCTGGTTGACAAATGCGCCAGCCTCGAGCAGCATTTCCGTCAGTCCAACATGACCGCTGCTGACCGCTGCTGATAACGCGGTTTCGCCTGGGGCGTTTGTCTCGGCGCCATGCTCAAGGAGCATTCTCGCGATGTTTTCGTTCCTTGAACCGGCCGCGGCTTGTAATGCCGTTATCCCTCCATGATCACAGGGAGGGGCATTAATATTGGCACCTCCATCCAAAAGAAGCTGGACTAGGTCCATGTCTCCTAGCTCGGCGGCTGCCTGGAGAGCGGTTCTCCCAAACCAAACTCCAGCCGCCGCATTCACGTCTGCTCCCCGACTCAGGAGCAGCCGCGCCATCTCTAGCCGATCGAGGTATTCAGAGCCGCACGCCGCCTGTAATGCAGTTGGGCCCAAACAACCACCCTCGATATTAGCACCTGCGTTTAGCAAGATTTCGGCCATTTCAAAATGCCCGGATCTTAAGGCTTGTTCAAGTGCTGGCGGAGATAGCAATTCGTGAATGCCATCTTCCATGTGCTTCTCACACATCTCAATTGATGTGAACCATGCGCCATCGATATCAGCCCCCTCTTGAAGCAATCGTTGAACTATTTCCTTCATGCCATGCCCAGCCGCCACTTGAAGTGGAGATTTGGGGACACCATAGAGTTTACTAACTCTGCAGAACTTGCGATAGCCCTCTTCGAGAGGAATGTTGACATCCGCCCCGGCCTGAAGCAAGATCTCGACCATTTCTAGGCGTCCCATTTCAACGGCCACATGAAGCGCTGATATTGAAGCATCGGCCATATTATTGACATCTGCACCGGCATCTAGAAGGGACATGACCATTGTGATATCTCCGTGTCTGATGGCACTGGAGAGAGGAAATGCATCTTTGAACTGGTAATCTCTCCAAGCGTTCTTTGGGTTGAGATATTGACCAACTTGGCGGCTGGAATCCGAGGTATTGACGGCAGTTAGGTGGTCTAGTAGCAGTTGGACTATCCCAGAGTTTCCGGAGCACACCGCAGTTTGGATAGCATCCTCCGGTAAGGCATTGTCGTTCTCGGGCCTGGCGTCTCGAGTGAGGATGGCGCTAACCAGTGCCGCGTTTCCAAGTCGAATGGCGCTTAGAAGTAGTTGACAAGCAAAAGCTTGACATGTTGATTCTTTTCTGTTGATGATCTCCTTCAACGCCCAGATGTTTCCGCTTTCGGTCACCCATTCCAGAAAGTTGTCGCTGTGTTTGTCGCTGAGAAAATTGTTGGAAGAAAGGTAGATAAACTGTTGAACCACCTGCAAGAAAGGTTGCGCCTCTGAAAGATGCTGAAGCTGGACATGCGTGTCATCACCCGGTCTCCCAGACATGGCCACCGAATGTCGTGACAACAATTCAGAAAACCGGCTGTATGATCCCTTAGCCTCAAGGGTTCCAGTCCAAGTTCGCTTTGGAAGTGAACTCTCTGGAAGTGTGAGGGACTGTGATGGAGTTCTCTGGGAAACTGGCCACCCTGGATTGGAAACGGGCGGGCTTCTTGGAATGACTGCATATTGTCAGTCCTGAGACAGTCGACCTTGTATTTTGCTTGACATCACTCACTTATGCTGGCGAGGTAGTCCTGAAATTGAAACCAAGGGAGGTAATTGGGCATGATGAAGCCGCTGCTGAGGCTGCACGGTGGAGTACGGGCAACGACTCCTTCAAGATCATGATCAGGATCAACTTGGAGAAAACATCAGTTTCTTCTTTTCGGTTGTATTTCTAGGCAGACTTACTTGGCGGTGCCGCTGAGAATGACGGCAAGTTGGCATATCTACCAAACTCCTTTCTCAACCTCTTGGTTGAGATGACCTTGCCGTTCATTTGCAGCTCCGTCTCTTTCCCTTCTGATTTTCGCTTTCGAACCACGGCGGCGGCATGCTCCCACTCCTCTTTGGAAGAGTTCTTTTTGAAAGCCCAACGTTCGAGCTTGCGCACGTATTGTGCCTTGCTATTGATAGGAGGAGAGTCAGCGGGATTTTTTACTGTATAGTAAGAGATTGGGCTTACGTGGGTTGAAACCCATGTTCGTCTGCCATGAGTTTGATGACATCTTCCAGCTTCTTTTCTTGGGAGATGTACAAGTTGTGAATGGCGGGTTTGTGCTTCTCCCACTGGGTGTTGGGGATTCTCGGTGCCCGAGACATGTTCAGCCTGGGAGCACAAAGAGAGGGCGGATGTAACGAAGAGAAAAAAAGAACACAAGAGCAGCAGAGACAAATTTGGAGAGGATGCTAGAGCTGGTACTCTCGTCCTTGACTGGGCTTGCCGGTTGTAAAGAGTTATCAACATGAGAAACTTTGACGCAGAGTTCGGTCGGCTGCGCTCCTTTAATATCTTTGGGGTCCTAGCCCGTCATCGGGACACCTAACGCGTAAAGGTACACTTTAGGCATGTTTACCAAAATTTGCAATGCAACAATCCCTGTTCTCATGCAGAGTAACGACTCCTCATTGGAGTAGCGCATCTTACGCGCGCCCGACCAGAGCTGCTTGAATGCGGGCAACCAACACATCAGGCCTCACTCTCAGGGAAAGCTCAGCTCATTGGCTCTGCCCAAAATTTGCATTCTCGGGGTCATGAAAAGTTGCGGTCAAATCCTTGGTCCCCACGACGAGGGCCAAGCGCTGGCCACGCACCCTGTTCAGCGCATCTCAGGCAACTCTCAGAGCTGTGCCAGTATTCCTAGAGGCCGTTGCCATAATTCTCTTTCATGGCCAGAGTGGCTGTGCTGTCGATGCACAGAGATTGGTCAGCTCCAGAATTCTCTAACGGCCAGGGTGTGTTTGCTTTGCGGCTGAGCCGTGTCCAACTGAGATCAACTCCATTTGCCAAAATTTGCAATATTTCCCCTACATATAGCAAAAAACTCTGACTGAGAGCTGAAGAGCTTAACTATGCCCTCCATTCCCCTTTTCTGTCCTCAAACACCACCTTCAATTTGAACCCATGGTTTTGTCCAACGAGGCTATCATCTCCATTGTTGGGGTCTTCGTGGCCATTCCCGCCACCGGCCTGATCCTGTGGCAGCTCTGGAGGAGGTGCAAATCGCCAAAGCCTGTGCCGTTGCAAACATTGGGTTGGTTTCATTCACCCAACCCGTCCACCCCGTTGTGATAATAAGCTAACTTTGGATTTATTGCTCAGAAGCAGGGACGTATCTTAACGCTTACAATCACGACCTTGAGTCCATCTCGTCTCAGAACCCAATCAACGACGTCGTTGCCTTTCGCGAGGCGCCTGATTCTGCTCTAGCAATCTCGGTACCCCTCCAGCATCGAACATCCGGACTACACATATCCATTCATCCAACTAGATGAATGCCGCGACGTCACAGAGCAGTCCATCTTGAAGAGATTCGCAGAGGTTCATTTAGGGCGCAATTGGTGGGGGGAGGTTTATATGCCGAACGGATGTTTTACTAGGCTTGTCCGGAGTCACCCCGTTTCATGCAGGTCCACGTTTTTCTTCTTCTTTTTTGACTTGCTTATGCATAGCCGAACCAAGAGCATCTTGACGCATCTCTCTTCCCCGTGCTTTGGCTCCTAAGCTCCGATATTGTCCATCTGTGACCCATGGCTGCTGCATCCCTGTCGCCTTCCTGTACCTGAAGTATCCCCATTGCTCAGATGCGCGTCTTACGGTCGCCGGGGCCAGTCTCGCACAGATCGATCTTCTAGCTGAGTTATGTCGACTTCAACTATGATAAGGAACACATTCGCAATATATCATAGCATCATATCCCAATACTAACACAGTGGCCTTGATCTTGTAGGCATTGCTTGCAGTCTGGTTCGGTATTATAGGAGTGGGTTTCGGTGCAGTTGTTCCTGATTTGAACTTAGCTTCGGCTATAGGCGCTCACATGCTAGGGAAAGCAGCTCGATCAACCCTACCGACCAGGGTTAGCCATCCTCAGCCTGAGCTGAACCGTAGGTTGGCTAAGGATCGAGCCGCGTTGGCATATATGAGATAGACTAAATCCCCACAGAATAATGCTTCAAGGTATGTTTCGTCTGATTGGCTCTGTTATAAACTCAGAACCCCTGGATCTTTACCCCATCTCTCGTGTCTGGGGTTTTGGCTCATACTAGAAGGTATGATTCGGACCCTTGACCTAAAGAGGAGATCTCCCGATGTCCGATGTGCTTAATACGAGCTTGTACAACTGCCGAGATTCTCTCAATGATTCTGTCAATGTATTTAGCCCTATTTATTATGTATGGTGACCTTGATTATCTAAAATGTTTAGTTTCGTTTTTTGCGTAACCCAGGCAGGTCTCATACAGTCTTGGGGGTGGGGAATCAAGTGGAGGATTGTTTGAGAATTCCACTTTATGGATACTGGGCCACTTTACGGATACTAGACGGTAATTATTGTTAGTGCTAACTTAGCTAGCGTACTTGTGATAAAGCTTATCAACGTTTTATCAATTGCGTCAATTTTTCGCAACAGTGCTGCCCCATCTTAACCTCACAACTCAACAGAAACAATGAGTCCATCTCGAACGGGAGAAAACTCGGAGCTAGAGCTCAATGAGTTTCTCTCAACTTTTGTTCCTCAAGAAAGCCATTCTTCTATTCGAGAATCTGTGATTCCTGAGCTTCTTGCGGCTCTTTCCGCCATTGGCAGGGAACTCAGATCCTCACACCATGTCGCGATTGTCGGCACCGAAAATGCGTTTGGAGATGAGCAGCTGAATGTCGATGTTTTGGCTGAGAATGTCCTGCGAGAAGCCATCAACAAGTGCCCGACGATCTACACTGCGAGCAGCGAGGAAGACCCCGTGGAACGGTCAACAAACGGTGGTAAAGAAGAGAGCAGCAGCAACGAGCGATACACCGTTGCTTTCGATCCCCTCGACGGCAGTTCAATCATCGGGCCTAACTGGTCGGTGGGAACCATTATTGGTATTTGGGAGGGAGTCACTTCTATCAACCAGCCCTCAGAGAAGCAAATTGCATCCATTCTTGGAGTTTTTGGACCACGTACACTCGCCATCGTCGCTCTCCGAATTCCTGGAACCCCGGATGTATGCTTCGAAGTGAGCCTGGATGATACCGACAGAATCGCCATTGTTCGTCCAGAGATTCGATTTGCTGAGCCTCCATTCAAGACACGATACTTTGCGCCAGCCAATCTCCGTGCAGCCGCCGAGAACGAAAAGTACATGAACCTCGTCACCAAGTTTATCAGCGAAAAGTGCACACTTCGATACTCTGGAGGCCTCATTCCCGATCTCTTCCATGCCCTCGTTAAGGGTCACGGCGTCTACATCTCTCCCGTCACAGAAACAAGCAAGGCCAAGCTGCGCAGACTTTACGAGCTACTTCCCGTGGCGCTTGTTATTGAATGTGCTGGAGGTCAGGCTATTGATCCCGAGACTGGCTTGAGAATTCTGGATACTCCCTTGAATGGTTGCGATGATAGGGCTGGTCTGGTTTGTGGAACTTCTGAAGAGGTTGAGGCTGTTAAAGAGGCGCTGTTGGGCTGAAGCTACGGACGATCATGAGTGGGACTAAATAGACTGCATAACGGAATAGACTGCATTTAATAGAATACTGGTGCACATGAATTCGCTCTTGGGCTACTCGCATAACGATTCTTTGCTCCATCTCACAACTCCACAAGAAGTCCCTCCTGAGACAACGCTGGAAGAGCAGGAAAGTTGGGACTTTCCACCTTGACACCCTTGGCATGATGAGCCAATGGCAGCCAGTGCGCCAACAATGCACTAGTACGATCCAGCAAAAGCTCAGCGTTGAGTTTATCTGGAAAGATCTCACCCAAAGAGGTCAACTCAGACACAGAAACCACATCCTTGAGAGCCGCCTCATGATCGTCTTTCTTGGTCTTTGCAAACGTCAAGTGAATCGCAATCATCTTGTCTTCAGGGCGATGCAAGAGCCAGAAGGATGTTGCCTTGCGGTTCTCAGCTCCATCCTTAAGAACAGGATATAGCTGCTTCAGAATCGACTCGGCGCTTTTGATGTCGTATGTCCAGCGTTGAAAGCGACCGATCGCGTGCTCATCGACGGGCTTGAAGTTGTACGCTCCAATGACGTTCCAGGTCCAGTGAGTGACAGATTTGAAATGAGGCTGCTTCCAGTACTTGTTCTTCGGCTCGCCGACTTCAAACTCGTTGCTGGTCCAGTTGCTAAAATCCTCTGCCTCCTCCTTGGTCGTGAACAGATACGAGCCTCCCGTGAGCATATCACCGCTGACTTCGTGGTAGCGGCAAGGCAAGTACTTCAGGTACATGCCCGGTCGTTTGCCCATAATCTGGCTACCGGCATACTGATCGTTCCAGACATCCTGGAGTGAGACGCGGAGCGCGATTTGGATCTCTGCCGTGAAGGCGCCCTTGGCCTTGATTTCACCCTTTTCATAGGTCAGATCCTGCTTCTCGGGGTCTTGAGATGCTAATAAATGAGTATTAGCCATGAGAAGCATTCTCCGATGGAACACAGCTCACCCATGATTGAATGTGAGCCTTTGTTTCAACAAACTGTTAGAATACGCGCAATGGTGTGGTCAGGTTAACCTGGCTGAAGATAGTGCGGAGAAAAGACACTTTATTTACCCGTCAGCATAATGCATAAAATCCGCGGAATTTGCCGTTCTCTGTTTGGTCACGATGACGTGGCTGACGTGATATTAATAACTGTTCAACGTCTGATCGAATGACAGGTCTTGGTTGCCAAAGAGGCTGATGTTCGACCAATCAAGATGATATGGCGTTGTGCAGTTGACCACTGCGAGGCTTGAATAGCGCAGCCAAGTTCTAGGTAGCAGCTTTTTTTTGTCCATAAATACATGTCCACGTAAGACGAAGAATGCTGCTGCCTGTTGATGCACTAAACATAGGATTTGAGGTGTTTGATGCTCAGGGCTAGTGTAACCTTCTAATGCAGCGTCGATCGGTTCTTATCGGTTGTTAGTCCCCTACCCCTCATTTTTCGTCAGGCTAATAAGATCCCAGTCACGGAGGTTAAACCGACAAGTAAATAGTACAGGCATAGGTAGAGAGTCCTGGGCTGAAAGGGAAAGGAGTAGTGTAATAAGGGTTGTATATAAAAATATGTACTGAAAATGATACCTAGTCCTATCAATGATCAAGCCGTCATAATGCTCATTAGAACCAACACAAATGCCTACCCCCAAGATCGTCAAGTTTCATGCATAAAAGGAATGTCCAAAATCCAAAATAAACACCGTCAATGCTGCTCGTATCATCTATACCTCTTCATCTTGTCTATTCGCGTCGTCATGTTGCTACTGCACACTATTCCGACTCGGTCGCGTTGCGAGCAGCTTCTTGCTGCTCCCACAACATCTGGAAGATCGGGGTCTTGACGGGGCATGAGACGCCAGGCTTTGGCAGACGGCCGTTCTTGAAGTAATCGATGATGGCGGTGTATGTGCACACCGAGGGGTTTCCGTGAATGCCGTGCTGTTTAAAATCTGTTAGCTGAAAAATTATCAAAAGGCTTGTACTGGTAAAACTTACACCCTCGCCCTCGTGAACCACAACTCTGCTTCCGTTGAAACGGGTAGAAGCCTCGTAGGCCGAAACCAAGGGGGTAATGGGGTCATATCTGCTGTTGACGAACAGAATGGGCATCTTCGTGTTGACATGCTTGAACTTGTTCATGTCAATCGTCTCAGCCGCCTTGAAAGGCCATCGGGCACAGGTGAGCTCTGACGAAGCACCAGTGTCGCTGAAAGAGCTTTGCTCCGAGTGAAGAGCCCAAGCCGAGTAAAGATCATCAACCGTCTCGGCGCGGTAAGCCTGGTCACCACAGTAGATTCCGTCCAGCGCATCCTCACCCCAGTTCCAGACCTCAGTAACCTCTTCTTCTTCTCCATCTGAGCTGGGGTACATGATCTCATAGACATCCGCCCATTCCTCGTCGATCATCTTTTCGATAAAAGCGGCGAGATCTCCAAAGTTGCTCGGGACATAGAGTTGTTGTTGGATGTGGTTCTTGATCCTCTCCAGGAACGAAGCACCGCCTTGGAAAAAGCTTGCGTCCTCAGGAAGACCCCATGACTCGGGGATCTTGGAAACCTTTAGCAAGTCGGTCCAGACTTCATCGATGGCGACAGTAAGAATCTCGACAGTTGTGTTGGATCCTGCCCAGTCGGCCAGTGGGCAAAGCTTAGGACCAGATTTAACGCACTCGTCGATGAGATGGAGCATGGATCTCTCGGTATCCTTGACGAGTGAAGGGTTCAGACCCATGACGTACTCGTCAATCATGACATTTCCATCAAGGACCATTCGGTCGATGCGATCGGGAAACATGCCGGCGAGTGTTTGTCCAAGGACAGTGCCGTATGAGATACCCCAGTACCTCAGCATGCCATCCTCGCCCAAGGCATCGACAGCAGCCATAATGTCTCGAGCACTGAACGCTGTGCCGATAAAGGCGCCGGTCTCCTTCCGAGCCTTGTAGCACCGCTCTGCCTTCTCACCCAAGGAGTCCCATGTCTCGCCCTTGACCTGAGGCCAGATATTGGCCTGTGGGAGAACATCAAAGCGGCGTGATAGCTTCGACTTGGAGGACTCGGTTTCATCATCTTCCTCCTCGATCGTGCAGTTAAAGGGCAGGGTTCGTCCGGTTCCACTAGAGATAGTCTATTAGTCTCCGGCATAGGCACAGTTGACGAGGTGAAGATGGCTTACCGTGGGTCAACAGCAACCAAGTTGTATTGACCACCCAGAACCCTATGATAAAAGTATTAGCAAGGCTTTGTCTCATTGCGAGCAAGTTTACTTACTGGTAATAGTCCTCTGTGCCGGTCACCAGGTACTCAACAGCCGAATTTCCAGGGCCACCCGGGTTGTAAAAGACACTGCCCTTAGCCGGCTGCACCTTTGCCTTCACTCGGGCGAGCTGCAAATCAATGGTCTTTCCGTTGTCGGGCTTGGTGTAGTCGAGAGGAGCCTTGAGTGTTGCGCACTCAACTTCACCGTAAAGAGCAGCATCGGTGGCCTTGCCCCAGGGCAAGTTGCATTTCCCCCACTTGATCTGTGCCTTGCTCGGTGCGGCCAGTGTCTGGGGGAGGCCTAGGACCAAGCCGGCTGTTACGACGCTGAGAGACTTCATGGTGAGTCCAGATGGGATGGTTGCTTGAGGTTGGATGTTGATGTCTTGGGATTGGTATTGAAAGCAGGATCCATCTGGCCTTATATGGGTTGCTGCAACTCGCTTTCAGCCTCGGACGTTCAACAATGCCTAGCATTAGACGCAGCTTATGCTTACTGAAAATAGGACCAGATGGGTCGCCCAGGCCTGCTTGGTGGACCAAGGCTGTGCTGTCTGTTGATATGCCTGGCCAATAAAGACAGGGGGTGCAGTCTTGGCAGCATCATTTTCGTGAATCTGATTCGCTTCTTCGAGGCATCGTCTTCTGTTGTGACACTTGCCTTCGCCCTGTAGGAACAGGTGCCTCGGGCGTGGAGATCAGTAATGTCCCCAAGTTGATGTGGGCTGTGCATAGCTAGTTGGAGTTTATTAATCCCTTTTCAGGGTCAAGTCGCGCTCCCAATTCTATTTTGATAATATGAACGAAATAGGTTATTATTTTCAATGCCCAGATTCAATATGAACGAGAATATGCATCCATGTATGTAAGCCGCTAAGAGAAGACGCGTGATATGGGTAACACCATGACTCTCCTCATGCATTCTAACTGAGGCTGGGGAGAGGTTGGAAATCAAGAACTGAACCGATACTATCTGCATCTCTCCTCTTGGACCATGATCCGTTTAAACAAGCAGATCCACAAACATCGGTTCGCTCCGAATGTCGGTCAAGTCTAAAACAGCATCATCATGCGAATGTTGGTCAATTCTTATTCCCTACTCGCGTCTCGTCCCGAGATCCGCAGATGCACTGCCACCTGGGACTTTCGGATCCCTGCATTGCCCCAGCGTGAAACAACGGAGGCTGAGTCAGATCCAAGACCCTTATACAGCGGACAGGGCTGAGAACTCTTGGCTCCCGTCTCTCCATTTTGCCCACCTTTGTGGAGGTCGCAAAAAGCTTCCGAGATCGTGCATTGGCTCGGCTATGGGAGCTGGGCTAAGTACTTAGCACGCATTCTTATTCCTATTTGAGATGGACTCCGCGCTCAAATAACCCGCGTGGTTCCATTCCCCCTCATTAACACGGCGATATTGCCAGTGGTGATCGTCATAGCTCTAGTCATGTGTAAAGGTATAAAGTCCTATTCACGACCTGTTGAGGACACGCCGCCATGTGTCAAACGCTGACAAGAGGGTCTCCTTCTCCATCTACTGGCCCATTTATACGCGACCACCATGTCGGGACTTTTGCTCGCTAGCCTCTTCGCTTTGTCTGGCGCTTACGCCAAGACCGTGAGGTCTCCAACTCCCCCCATGGGCTGGAACACGTACAACAGGTACAATTGCAACCCAACTGAGGAGATTGTCAAGGCCAACGCCAAGGGCTTGGTAGACCTGGGTTTTGCGGAACTCGGCTACACAATTGTTGCCGTTGACTGTGGATGGATGACAAACGAGAGAGATGAGAATAATCGACTGCAATGGAATCCCAAGATTTTCCCCTCTGGTCCTAAGGCTCTTGGCGAGTATATTCATGATTTGGGCCTTGAGTTTGGTCTTTACTCTGGGGCTGGGTACTATCAATGTGGCTCTACTGACCTTCCCGGTTCACTGGGTAAGTTTATTGCCATCAACACAGAGGATAGATGCTGATGGATACTTCAAGGCTATGAGGAGATCGATGCCCAGTCATTTGAAGAATGGGGAGGTGATGCCCTCAAGTAAGTCCAGCGAAGCAAAAGTATGTGTTTCGCAATTGACATTGTTTCTCAGATATGACAATTGTTACTCGACTTCCAAAACCGTGATGGTTGATTCCACCTCACCCGAGGCCCAAAGCCCAGATCGATTCATCAAGATGGGCGCAGCTCTCGACGATAATGACCGAGACATTAAATTGTTTCTCTGTCAATGGGGTATTGGCGAGAACGTCCCGGACTGGTATGCTGTCGTTTCTTTCAGTTTGATGACAATGTTCGCTCACAATCGCTCAGGGCTGCCCCCTTGGGCAACACTTGGAGAATGAGCAACGACATCTTTGGTGCCTGGCGAGCCATTTGGCGCATCACCAACCAAGTCACCGCCCATGCCAAGCACACTGCTCCAGGTGCATTTGCAGACATGGACATGCTTGAGTAAGTTGCCAATCATCCATGACTGAGACCTTCTGCTAACCCCACCCTAGAATCGGACTCGGCTTCCTCTCTTTTGAGGAAGAGAGATTTCACTTTGGCCTCTGGTCCATGATGAAGTCGCCTCTCCTCATCGGAGGAGTCTTGGATGCCAAGGAAATGCCACAAGAATCCATCGAGATCATGTCCAACAAAGAGGTTATCGCTATCAATCAAGATCCTCTTGGCAAGGCAGCTGAGCTCGTTATTCGATATACCGAGGAACAGTGGGATGTTTGGGCCGGAAACCTTTCTTCCAACCGAAAGGTGTTGGGTGTCGCCAACTGGAAGAACGAGTCCCAGACTGTGGAGGTCGACTTGAGTCTGATTGGTGTCGGCAAGGCTAAGGCTCGAGACGTGTGGGCTCATACTGATAGCTCGGTCTCTGACATTCAATCGTTTGACCTGAAGCCCCATGAGCTTCGGCTCCTTGTCTTGAGCGACATTGAGGAGGCTTCGCGCCCCAAGGCACTAAGCTACTACGCCGCGAGCGATGCATCCCTCGAGGGATCAGCCAAGATCGTCGACTGCAGCAACACCGAATGTCTCCCCGTCAACAAGAAGATCGGAGACATCGGCGGCAGCGCCAAAGTGACATTCAAATCAGTCAGCGCCCCTCGCGATGGACAAGTCCTCGTCGGTATCGACTTTACCAACTACGACTATCGTCATACCATGTGGGACTGGGAGTCTAACACTCGAAACATGACCATCGCTGTCAACAATGAAAAGTCCAAGCGATGGGCTTTCCCCTTGGGTGGAGGAGACTGGTTTGAGACTGGTAGGTTGAACGTTGTGCTTGATGGGTTCGTCAAGGGAGATGATAACACTGTCACTTTCACACCATCGTCAACTTCAGGATGGGCTCCTGATCTGGTTGGATTTGAGATACTCGAGTAAGGTCGAATAACAACTACAGCTAGGAGGCTTTTGCTACCAGTCCGGTACGACACCCGGAGCAGGGCTACTGCTGTCACATTTCCTTCTTACACTTGCAGTCGCTACCATCTTGTTACCAAGACAGCTCCTTCGTCATGAAACCCAGTCCCAGGCTTCTTTCAAGTAAGCTTGGCTACATAGCATTCGTTAGTTATAAATACTAGCACGACTAACGAAAGTTTGAACCTACATGGATGAAGTTGGCCACCCGTACTGTTTCGTTGTTTTAGTCAAGATGTGAAGGAGTGACTCTTGTTCGTTGCGTTGTTGAAAGAGGTCTCCAGCTAGGGCAATGGCCATGCAAGCGATACTAAAGAGCTATCAGTAACAGATACCCCAAGCAATGATGCCTAGACGTACATGTGAGCAGGGTTGACCTGACTAATTGACTCCGCGATGCCACATATTATGTTGGAATCGTTCTTGATCTCGCGCTCCAAAACTTTTAGCACTGTGCAATCTACGTCAATAAAAGAACTCTACTCACATCAATCTTCTTTTTCGCTATCGTCTTGGCAGAGCCTATCTTGGGAAGAGTCGGATTATGTGAAAGGAGGAGGATTCGTGCAAGGTGGTAGTGTTGGAGCCCTGCTGCCACCGATTCGTTGTATACCCAGATCTCAGGGTACAGTTGTCCATTAGATGGTTGCGAGATATAGATGGGCGTGAAGGAGTCGGGTTTTGAATGTGTCCAAGTTGTCAAGTCGTCCAGAAGAGCATCATAACGTGAGTCGTCTCTGTTGTTTCCGAAACAATACTCGATAATCTCGGCAAGCAGTAGAAGTATTTGATTGGCCCACGCTCTGTCATCGTCGCTCTGCAGGGACTTGTTAAGATGAGATGAGTGCAATGTCGGGATGGATGATGTCTGGTAAAATATTGCTAAGTAGACCTCGAGCCGCAAGCTGGCCCAACAGATGGCTTCCTCAAAGTCTCGGCGTGTTTCGGTAGGCAGCGGTGACTGATGAGTATCACCGAGAAGATCGGCTGTCCATCCCGTATTGCTAATATCAAGAGCGGCAGCTAAATGAAGAGGAAATTGTCAGTTAATATCTAGACAGATGTGGTGAGATGGTGCAGGAATAAACGCAGTATTACCTTCCATAATTTGCCCAAATCTGTGAAGCAAAGCCATGTCCAGCTGGTCTCGTTTAAGCAGGGAACGTGCGATATCTCGGTTGTGAGCTGGTCTTGGAGATCCATCCAAAACGATTCCACGTCTCATTAATGATGCATTGGAGCCCAAGTGTATCGCAGATACCAATGCTATGAGGTCAGTAAGGTTGTGATCGGCTAGGGCGTGTTGGGCGAGTCCCTTGGAAAAGGACTTGTCTGGATCGCCAAAGTCGAACGCAGGGCTCAAATTGAAGATGAAATATCGGAACAACTCTACCCTTTCTCTTTCCACTGCGTGGGTGTGTGGCGCTTCAGGGTATGTCCTGACATGGAGTGGGAGAACATGGTCAAGGTGAGGAAGATGGCCATCACCCCAGGTGTAGCCAACTGATGGTTCGATGGAAATTTGCGGCGGCAGTTCACATAGGCCATGAGGGGAATGGTGAAGAGGTAGGGTGGTGTAAGTCAGTGGACTTGGCTGCTGAGTATTGGCCAAACCAGTGGTCAAGGGACTTGACGGATAGGCATGGGTGGGATTGTGAGGTTGACCACCATCCGAGACCCGGTATTCGCTGTCTTGGGCTGTGAGGGAATCTTGACCGTCTGCATCATCTTCATGGGTCTCGAAGTTAGAATCGACATCGACAGACCTCACGGTATCTAATGTCTGATCCACAAACTCAATGTTACTCGGAAGCTTGCACCATTTTTGATCAGTGGAGAAAGTTGGCCGTGATCCACTAGCCCTGGTCTCCGTCAACGTCACTCGCGCAAGGGAGTGATGTTTCGACTGACCCTGTATGAGAGTTATGGCGGAATCGGATCCGGAGAGCGCGATTGCACTCCCAGTTCCTCTTCTTGCACTGCTTGCAAGGCCATTCCCTGTCACCTGCATGAGCATGGTAAGCAGGTCGACACTATACTTAGGGGATGGGACATTTCCTACATTTCAAATGCCTAACACAGACAGGTGAGGTTAGCTATGACGTACCTATTCAAGGGTCGGAAAATGTGTTCTTTATTATAGTTGAAGCCGGGGTAACCGACACAGCAGATCGTATGTCGGTTATCCCGGCTTCAACTATATGCAGGAAATACTTACTTGAGACGGCAATTCTGTTGATGGGATACAATTAGCTGATCAATCCGGGCCCATGAAAAAGGGAATGCTCACCCTGCAACCTGGCCCTCGGTCTCCTCGCCCGATGCGGGTCATGTTTTTGATGAAGTTGGAGAACAGATGGAAAAGGCAACTTGTTACGGCGGGGACGACGAGACGGGCAGGTCAGCACCCAGTTATATAACCCAGCCTAGTCCGACTTTGCGGGGAAATCAGCCCCGGAGTCTAGTTTAGCGGGTCACTGTTAGAGGCCATGAAGCGGGGAATGGTGGCAGGCGAGTCATCTGGGTCCTGGCACTGTCTTTTCGATGTCTTGGGAAGATGTAATGAAGGACAGGAGTTTCATTGTTTCTAATTGGTTGCTATACTAGACAATGTGTCACTGACGTAGTTGATAGAGCTATTTCTTACAGGCTCTACTAAAGATTCTTCTAACCGAGATCCGACTGGCAATATAATCGCTATCTCAACGTAGGACAACAACATGCTTGCCGAGCACTAAGCAGCTTCATCATTCTCCGCCTTAAACTTGGCCTCCAGACCACCCTCCATGCGATGCTCCAGAGTTCCCGCCTTCCTCTGCTTCTGAAGTTCCGCCGCGTAACGCACACCAAAGCCGTCCTTAAAAATGGTCCTGACCTCCTCGAGGGTCAAGCCAGCCGCCTCGGGGTAACAGAAGTAGACAAATACCAGACCGATGAACGACAGGCCACCATAGAACCCAAACGTTCCCGATGGAGAAATGCCTCTCATCATGGAAAGGAAAGTAGACGAGACGATGATATTGGGTCCCCAAACACAGACGTTCATCAGCGTAGTACCCATGGCGCGAACTTCCATAGGGAGGAACTCGTTCGCCTGCCAAGGGACACAGCCGAGTCCTGCAGCATAGAAGGCGACAAACAAGATCATAGAAACCAAAACCACGATAGCTGGCCAGCCAACCTTGCTGGACGTAAGCTCGAGAGTGTTCTGGTCCAGGGGAATCCAGTGAAAGACGATTGCGGCAATGACCAGGAATACGGGCATCCCCCACATAGTCCACAAGAGCAGCCTACGGCGACCGACACGATCGATGAGAAAGATGGAAAGAAAAGTCATGAGCCAGTTGGTTCCAGCAACGACGGTACCGACGGCGACGGGATCATTAAAGCCAACAATCTGAAAGAGCGTACTCGAATAGTACATCAAGGTATTAAAACCGCATAGCTGCTGCGTGGCCATCAGTCCACAGGCAACAATCGCAGCCCTTCGGTTAGACGGGATAGTCCAGACACTCTTCAGGGCCTTGGTGCTAGAGATTTCTTCGTTGAGAGCCTTGGCCTCGGCGACGCCCTGCTGGATGGACGCAACCATGCGATCGATCTGAGTGGTATCGGCCTTGGGGTACATTCTCCCAAGGACAGAAACGCATTTGTCCATTTGATCGTGAAACAGAAGCTGGCGGGGAGACTCGGGACACCAAAAGAGCAAGGCGCCGAGAAGGATGGAGGGGATTCCGCCAAGGCCAACCATGTACCTCCAGCCGTGGGCGACGTTGGCAAAGGCGGCGTTGAAGGCGTAGGCTAGCAAGGAGCCAGTTCCGAGGAAGACCATGTCGATAGAGATCATGCGGCCACGATACTTGGCAGGCGAAATCTCTGCAATATACAGGGGAATAATCTATATATCAAGTCAGAGACAAGCACGAAACAAATGTGTCAGTTGTTTGTCACTCACCATAGAGGCAGATCCAACACCTAGTCCCACAAGAATGCGGCCAACGCTCATCTGAATAATGGAATACGACGCAGCTTGAATCAGAGCCCCAATAGTAAAGAGAACCGACGCAAACCAGATAGCTGGTTTACGACCATATTTATCCGCAGTCACGCCTGCAATAATCGCTCCGATGAGGGCACCGCCCGCACAGAGACCGGTAATGAGTTCCTTTTCCCAATGCTCAAGAGGCCGACCGTTGAGATCAGAGCCGATAACGACCAAGACGCCGGAAATAACTCCAGTATCGTAACCGAAGAGCATGCCGCCGATGGCTGTAGCCACGACGCACATAGAGAGGAACAGCCCAGGGGCCGTGTCTTCGATGAAGTCCTCGTCGGTAGGGCGGTCTGCAGCATGTTCTGCGTGTTGGGGTTGCGATGTTTCCTTGGTGAGCGACATTGTGACGTTGGAGAATAGAGATGAGTGAAGAATGCAACAATGAGAGGTGCTGAAAGGCTGCTTGAAGTCGTTGAACGGGGCCACAGCAACGCTTTATATCCTCCAGACGCGACTTGGCCGTCAGAATGATTCATGTCAGAGCAGTTCACCCTCTCCTGATGCTCTGATTACCTCGTCCAGCTCACGACTCAGGCTTGGTCCTTGCTTCGAGGTTTCAACACCAGGTGCCAACCAATGAACCCCCAGATAAATCAGTGTCCATCTCCCCATGGGGGAAGTAGAGGGCTGGGGTAAAACCCCGTACCCCGGATGGTGCTAAAGTTGGTCTCTCCATGCTCTGGGATGGGCTTCTTGATGTGGTTGAGGGTTTTTTGTATGCGGTAGGATTTTCCGGTGTTGCTGTTAGCGCCGGAAGTCCCCCCCTGGATTAAGCTCAGGTCAAGGGTCCCTAGTTTTACAGTTCGCGCCAAGGGTGATGCTCGCAAAGGACGACGGATGAGATCCGGCTGACCGAGTGGCTTGGGCCGTGATAACGTATGGAGTGGATGAAAAAGAAGGAGGACGCTTCTAATCAGAGGTACGTGTCAATGGAATGACTGGCGTCTGCTAAGCCGACCTACTTAAGCTCAGACTCCGCGACGCTAGGGTCTAGGGTATGTTCATGGGGTTCGAACATGACAACTTGAGTGACACCTGTAACGTGATGCTCGCCTTGTTAAGTGATTGATATCACGATAGCGCCTAGAAGGAAATATTATTCATTACCTTTATACTTCACGGAAAATGGTTTGTATTCTATTTTCGTTTTGTTGCTCCGCCCTGTTAGAGTTAAAGTATCTTGCCCATTTTCCTGTTGCTCTGCCACCACGAGTTGGGCTAGACCAGCCAACGAAATAAATGAGTTAAAGGGTACTTCTGGGAATGTGACATTCATTCTCTGAGAGAAGTACACACTAACATAGGCACCACATCCTTCGCATCCACAGATCTTGGTTCCCATCATGATTGTCATCCATAGAGGCTATTGTAGAGGAAGAAAAAAAAAAAAACCTTTTTAGCTTCCCATAATGACCAAGACCACAATTAGGAACACAGAAATCGTGGAGGTTTCACTCTCCATCGTCCCTTGGCTGTCTCCTTGACGCGAGGGCGACTAACCCCACTGCTAGATCACTATCTAGAGTCCCCGGCCATTTGATGAGAACGCGTTAAGATCTTACCGCGATTTGGTCGGGAAATCAAGGAGATGGAACATGGTTCCTTGAGACCATTGCTTTTATTCTAACTTTGTCCATACGCTCTGAATCGACTACCTGCCGTTCCCTTGCAATACCTAATAACACCACGTCCCGTCTCATACCTCAGCCGTAACGGACCTCCTCCGTAACGGACCTCCAAACCCTAACAGGCATATCTTTGAGCAGATGGTTCATCGTCTCCTCTCTCTGCAGCTCAAACCCGCGAGGAAGTTCAAATTCATACCGATGCACTAAAGAAGCAATCAACACTGTCTGCTCGAGGTACGAAATGTTGCGACCGATGCAGCCGCGCGACCCTGCGGAAAAGGCAATGAACGAAGATTGCAGCTCTTTGCCCTTCTCCCCGAGGAATCGCTCCGGGATGTATCGGTCCGCGTCATGGAAAACTGATTCGTCGCGATGGGCTACGAGAGCAGAGATGCTGACTGTAATGTTTCCGGGGACATAGTGACCCATGACATTGAGGCCATCCGGAGGAGTCTTTCGAGGTAGGCCATGTGTCGTTGGTGGGAACAGGCGGAGGGATTCATCCAAGCAAGCTCGAAGGTACGGAAGATGTTTGACCTTGTCATACGGGGCGATAACCTCGTCAGGCTCGAGGGCTGCATCAAGCTCCTCGCGCAAAAGGGCCATTGCTCGAGGCGTTCGGATCAACTGATAGAGGGCGTTTGTGAGGGCAATCGCTGTCGTCACGCTACCGGCGTTCATCATGATATTGACCTCGGCAACGACCTCGCCCCATTCCAAGTTGTGAGGCATTCCATTGCGATCTTGCATCAAAGCCTGAAAGAAATCGTCCAGCTTTTCCATCCTTCGGTAACGCTCAAGGCGCGAATTCGAGAGTCGCAAGACTATGGCGTCCCATCCTTGGCTTGCCTTAGCCATGCGCCGATAGTATGGGATTAAGTTGGAGAGCTTATCGATGAACTTATAATAGTCGTAACTCCACAGTAGCAACGACTGTTTCCGAGCCGTAGGGTACAGACACTCGCGAAGGTTGAGTTCATATCGAGAACCATCTTTGCCTTGACCAATAACGCAGTCGTTGCCCTGATCAAGGAACCCTAAGCGCTCCGACAAGCCAATGTCAGCGATGGCGTCGAGGGTGAAGAAGTTTGTCCAGGCTCGAAAGTCGAGGGCCGAATCTTGAAAGCTCTTGGGATCTTTGTCGTAGGGACTGGCACATCGCTGATCAAACTGCTTGATCAGCCTGTCCACCTTGTCGGCAACCTTGTGCTCCCACTCTTCAAGATTCTTTAGAGCATATGCAGCAGACAAGACCTTGCGCTTCCTCGCATGTTCCGGCTTCTCCACAACGTCTGCGAGATGGAAATGTGTTGCGGCAGTGAGCACATAGGACTCGTCCTTGTGGCATGGACTACCATGACCGTAAATGTCCTTTATGGCTGCCACTCTTCCGAAAGAAAGGGAGTTGGGCCCTGTGCGGAGGACGGGTTCGTCTTTGTGGAGCTTGGCGAGGTGCGCTGACCGGGCTCCGGTATGGGCCAAGGCCATGAATGGAAGGTCTGACATGCCCGAGAAGGTCGACATGTTGGGGAACCTGCGAAGACCTGACAGTTTTTGACATGTTAGTGGTGTTCTTATCAAATTGATTCAAGACGAACCTTTTGCATCTTTGAGATAGGCAATCCATGGATAGACAACGAAGTAGACGAAGAGGGAAACTGCCAAAGCCGTGGCATAGGGAGCAACACCGAGGAGAGCTAGCATTTCCTCCATGACGAGATGTGCCAGCCTTCACAACAAGGCCAGAGAGAAGGTGTCTGTGCGGTTGACCAGGACCAATGCGGATTTCGACATCCATGCTGAGTTTTGCTTGACCTTATATGCCTATACTGCGAGAGTCTCATCACGGAGACCGCTTTCTAGGTTGTGCGCAGAACATTCACGGATGGCAACTTGCTATCAAGTTGGCCTTGATCAAGCCCGGATCGCCCTACCTTGTTTATTTGAAGAAGAAAGTGGAACATCCCCCGCCGCCGGAAATACTTGCTTGTTTGGAATGGTGATGGTTGTGCGGGGAAGATCACACGTTTGTGGCTTGTAGTCTGGGGTTGGAACATGGTCCAATGAAATCGGGCACTAATATTACAGAACAACCTAAAGGCATAGACTGACGATTCTCTCCCGATGATCAATCCTTCGGCCGACCCAACTTGAGACTGCAAGTTTCTATCATAGGAAATGGAAATGTCCTTGGGCCCGACCATCCCGGCGTCCCTCATTCCTATCGGAGCTTCGGCCGAGAACGAGGTCGTCGACGACAACCAGTAGGCATGACAGTTACCTCTTAGGGTGTAATAACTAACATACGACTGGTCAAGACCATCTCCGAACAGTTTCCCCTTGTCACCTCAATCATCCATCAGCCCCTATGGCTTTGGCTTCCCTCTCAGCAACCGGGAGGAAGCCCGATATCTGATGCATTACATCCAAGAGTTGGCTCCATGGGTATGTTCCCCCACGCAGTTGATGAGTCTGAAATAACCAAAGGAGCAGGTAGACATAACAGATCCTGCACAAACATTCGCTCTCGAGGTACCCAAACGAGCACGCCAATTTCCACTACTGGCGTACTCCATCTTGGCCTTTTCATCCCGCCACCTGGTGCTCATGACGGGGAAAGAATGTGGGGATACTGAAAGATACTATAGTTGCGCACTGCGGATTCTCATACCTATCTTGGATGATTCCGATGTGTCCATCAATGAGAATCTCCTAGCTGCAGTCGTCCTCTTGCGGCTGTATGAGGAAATGACAGGTGGGCATCTCCCTTGAACTTGGGCACTCCATCCTAACCAAGATGCCGTTTTAGAGGTCGATGCCGGCATTCACCTCCAAGGTGGTTCGCGACTGTTGAATGACGTATCCAACTTTGCAGCCCGAGGTGGACTCGGAGAAGCCGCAAGCTGGATCGTCCTCAGGCAGGACTTGCATGTTTCTCTCATCAGGTCCGAGCCGATGCGGGTTAACCTCAGCAGCTACGAGCAGGCCAAATCTTTTGAGCATCCGAACGACGAGACCATTACTAACCGGGCCGTTCTTCTCTGCTGCCAAGTATTGGCTGCTGCGTTCGGCGGACTCGATACCAACACTTGGGCACGACTTAATGATGAGGTTACCCAATGGCACGACAACTTGCCCCCTCACTATCGTCCACATTATTGCAGCGCAGGTACTCCAGACAGTAAGACTGGGTCAGTTTTCCCGATCATGTGGTTAACACATCCCGCGCATGGTTAGTTGATTCCTCCCTACTTCGATGCAGCCCCCTAACAGCAGTAGTTCTCGGCTTCCAGCATTATCATCTTGCTCGCATGTTTCTCCAAATATTCGAGCCTAGGCTGTGGCTTCCGAGTTTACATACGGTTGAAGAGCGACTGATGGTAGATGTACGTGCCCTCGTCAAGTTTGAGAAATCGGGGGTTAATGCATGTGCAAAACAGAAGTCCGTCCTGAGTCACTTACGAATGGCAATTGGTCTTGCGATTCACAATGCATCGGTTGTTGGTGCGACGTTTACCGCGCATCATGTTCTTTACGCATGTGAGCATTCATACCTCATCATCCCCCTAGACCTCGGGCTGACTTGCCTAGGCGGTATTTACTTTAGCGACTTTGCAGAAAGGCGAGAGGTTCTTAGTTTTCTGGATGGGATGTCAACATCAATAGGGTGGCCTACTGGTCGGCTGCAAGCCAAGCTGAACAAAGTGTGGTTTACAAACGATAGATAGTCCAAATGCGTAGTTATACCTCTTCATAATTGCTTACTTGCTTAATCACTGTAACAAGTAGTGGATCAACATATACACATAGTCCACCGTCTCATCATCCTCATTCAGCATAGAAGATGCCTCCACCGCCCACTTGTCCAAACTCCTGAAACTCCTGACATGCAGATCCTTCCATGTTGCAGTCGTGCACTTGCCCAGCATCTCCATCTTGATGCTTCCATCATCAGGCTTGCTAAAGCCCTGAACCGATAGTCCATTAACGAGCTTGCTGCTCTGAGAGACGCAGACAATGTCGCGGACCTCAAGCTTGGCCTGTTGTCGTGACCAGAAAGGAAGACGATCCTTGAGATTGCCCAAGTCCATCTTTGACGTTGCTTCTTCGCCAGAGTTCTTTTTTGCTGCGACAAGTCGCGTGCTGAAACCGTACCACTCATTTACAAAGTCATTCTTGAGATCAAACATGGCCCAGAAGCCATCTTGTGTTCCCTCAGTCTTGATAGCCTTTGCAGTGTTGCGCACGGCTTCGTTGGCAGTAGCCCGTAGCAGAGCACCGCCCTCTTGAGCCGTGTACTGGATATGAATGAGAACGTCACTGATGCTCTCGTAGTCAAATTTGCGAATCTCTGTTGGGAGATCGAGACGCCAAGATGAAATGACACCGGCAACTTCGAACGGCATATACTTGGGCCCCGAAAAGGCGAGATCAAAGACAACTGTGTCTCCTCCGCCGCCACTGATGGCAACTGCTGAAATGGGAATGTGGTCTGTTCGGAAAGAGTCCTTGTCTTGTGCCATGTACTCCGCAGCCTTTGATGTAGTCATCGAGACACGGTAGCGATGGCTTGTTGACTGCAGTGTCGCGTTGATGTTGGTGTGAGGACCGACAACAGCTGGGATAGACGCCGCAATGGATCGGATGCGCATGTAGTGGCCGGGAAAGTCAATGTCGAAAAGAGACTCGTCGAGGGAGAAGCTGGCACTGCCGTTCAGACGGAGCGACAGAAGAGCAAGGGGGTCAATCTGTCTGAGGGAAATCGTCTTGGACACCTCTAAATCATGATCCCGGGCATCAAAGTGCGCCGCCTCGAGCCTCTTGAGGTCTAGATTGAGATGATCTGCAGCGAGCAACCCATCATGAGAAGAGTCCTAGTAGCCACTAGGGCGAAGCAGAGAAATCTTGCGACCTTGCTCGAAAGACAAGGAGCTCTCTGCCTTGCGTGCAGTGTTGAGAGCCAGAGAGTAGGCTTGATAGTAAAGACTCCTCAGGCTCTTTTTCATCCATGAGTATAGTTGCTTGTTGGTGTATTTCGTGCGGTACCATTTCTCAGCTTGGATGGCGTCCTCGATTTCCGCGTGCTGCATCTTGATCTCGTGCTGAGCAGATTGAACTCTGATCTTCTGCATCTCAATCTGCTTGTCAATGGACTTGATCTCTCTTGAATGTTGGCCTGAATTCTGCGATCCTGTAGTTGTTGGACGAGCTGGGCCTTGCGAGAAGCCTGACCGGCCTCGTCTCCGGACATCATGGCCATCATCTTGAGATAAGTTGAGCCTGCAGAAGTGGCCATGGCAATGTTCTGGCCACCGACGGTGACACTTGCTCCAACACCCATGGGCGCTCCCATCGTCTCGATCTCCGGTATAGCGCAAAGGGGACCGACCAAGCCGTCAATACCAGTGGCGACCGTGTTGAGAAGACTGGCCGCAGTTGTCATGGCCATTTCCATCTTCTCATAAGACGACATTCGCAGATCGTCCTTGGTTGGAGTATCAATGATCTGCGCAATGTCTTCCCAGTTGCTTGTGGGAGTGGGAATGACGGACTCAGGTTCGCCGATGAGGGCGAGGTAGAACTTGAGTTGCGAAACTTGGGACTCTCGGTTGATGAGGAGCGAGTCAATTACCTGCTGTGCCTCCTTGAGCTGCAAGTTCTTGATGTCTAGCATCATCTTCTGAATCGCGACGGCGTGCCTTTGACGAAGGACACTGAAAGACTCGATCTCCTTCCTCTCGGTGGCGGCGAGTAGGCGTTCTCTTAGAGAGCGCAACTCGCTACACAAATCCAGAGCTCGATGGAGAAAAAACTCAAAGCGTTGGCGTGGGAGAGGACTGTTTTGGTCAGCCAAGGCAACGGCGATGGCTTCAGACATGCCCATGCCTGGTGTCATTAACGCGCCCGGGTCAATGAGAGGCTCAATAAGAGCGTACGTAACAGGCCGTCCTTGAATGTCGAGTGAGTTGCGAATGTTGTAAAGACGCTCATTCAAAAGGGTGCGAAGCTGCCTGAACTTGGGATTCAGAGGTACACAGAAGTATGTGGTTCGAAGATAGCACACTCTCTGTTCTCCCTTGGGATCTGCGTCTAGCTGTTGCTGCGTTCCCTTCTTCGGTTGCGAAGAGAAAGGGAGTCCAAGCTCAAGTTGGGCGTCTTCCTGGCTTAGGTTGGCAAATGTCCGTGGCTTCTTGTTGCCGAGCTTGGGGACCTTGGGTGGTTCGGGTCCAAGGATGTGTCCGGCCTCGACGTAACGTTGAATGGCAAGAGGGAGACTCTCTAGAGTACCCTGACGGAAATGCGCGTCTCCAGCAGCAATAAACATCTTGGCATACTTCATCACGATCCACTTCATGTATGCCTCTGGTCGTCCTCTCGCAGTAGCATGCACGAGGGCTCCATGCGATCTCCTCTCCATGATCGCTAAGTTGAAGTTGCTGTCCTTGGCCAAATCTCCCAACTTGATGTCCACTTCCTGTCTCTCCTGAATTGAGATAGCAATACCCTGGAACGGGGGCAACTTCCAACACGACCGGCGAGAGACCGGCTGGTGGACGCAGCGTGGGTCAGAGGCTGCCAAGTTGACTGTGCAGATCATCTATGGCGAGGATGCACCGGAAGCATCTGATCAAAACCTCAAAGGTCAAACTTGGATCATCAGAGACCAGTCTGGCAAACATGTCAAGAGTGGTTTTGACATTCGTGGCCGTTGCGTTGAGAAGAGTTTTTCTCCAGCAAAGGAGTACAAGCTCCTCCTGGATTGGAACACCGGTCCGATAACCTTGGACGCAATGTGTGAGGCGCAATCATACACACACAAGGTTCAACTTGATAATTTTGACCATGCCTTAGAGGAAGAGGATGCGAAAGGAAACAGAACGTCGGGGAAGTTTTCCCTCTCTGGCCAAGTCAAGCAGGTCACTCACCAGCATGTGGATATGCCTGGTGGGCAGGTCTACCTCCAAGATTCGGTCTACTCAGTCGATGGTCTTCGTTGAAGATGGTGTATGGAAACCAGACTTGCACAGAGTTTCGTTACGACAAGCTTTCAAGACAACTCATTTCCCAAAAGACGACAAACAAGGACGGAACTGTCCTGGAAGATCTGACACACGTCTATGACTGCGTGGGCCGTTGTATCTACACCTACGACGCATCTGAGCAAACCAAGTATTTCCGAAACTCACGGATCGAGCCCAAGCGCGAGTATACCTACGATGCTATTGGACAGCCGATATCCGCGTCTGGGAGGGCACTTCTTCCGAGCACTGGTATTCTTCGCCCGTACAATGCCACGACTGGAATGAACCCCACCAAAGGCATCGTCGACGGCCAACAGGTCTACGAGTATCTCGAGTCGTATGAATACAACCTGGCGGGAAACATTCAGAAAATGACACATGCTGCTGTCAAGCAACCGAAGGCGTCTCAGTGGACGTGCCGTTATTTCTACCATTCCACGAGCCGTTTCAGCACCGACTCCAGAGTTCAGATGAGCAACCGTTTGACTGGTACTGTGTCTGGGTCCCTTTCAGAAGAGTATGACTACTCTGGAGATGGAGGACAAGTAGGCTGCATGACAAGTATGCCTCAATATTCTCAGCTGGGCTGGAATTTTGAGAACCTGCTCGGATCGTCTTCTACACAGTGGACCAAAGATGATACCCCTCAGACAACATACTACGTCTACGGTTATTCTGGAAAGAGAGTTCGAAAGGTCACTGAGAGCTTTGCTAAAGCTGGGTCTCCCGCACACAAGGAGAAAGACACTCTTTACCTCGACGGGCTTGAAATCCAACTCAAGTTCGTCGGAAACGACATGTCTCAGCGCACAATCACCCATGTTACGGGCCATGAGCTCCTGGCTCTGATCGAGAGTGCAACTGATCTCGTATGAAGAGTACTCGCCATTTGGTGTGGTCACGTACTCGTCGATGCACGGAGAAGTCAAAGCCTCTCGCGAGTATCGTTTCCAGCGGTACAAACATGACAGAGAAACTGGACTCTACCACTGCGGCGCACGATATTATTGCCCATGGCTGGGAAGATGGACATCGCCTGATCCATCGGGAGACGTTGACGGACTACATCTGTACCAATACGTCAACAATGACCCCATCAATTTTGATGATCATTCAGGCCGCTCCAAGGTCAACACCAAAAGGGGAATATCCACGCCGCGGGGAACCAAACTTACCAGCGTCAGTAAAGGGTTAGATGATCCAAGCTACGCGGCGGAAAGTCTCCTTGACCGCCTCGACCACATGGATGTCAAGGTCAGCAAACACTTCCGTCCGGGATCGACGAGGAAAAAAACAACCCATCTTCCAATACTCCCTGGCAAGCTTACGGCGAAAATGGATGCAGACTTTGCCCTTACCATCGACTACCTAGAGAAGGAAGGGGAGAACATCATGGGGGAGTGGGGGAAACAAAAGGTCGCGATGGCTCAGGAGTTTAACAGCGAAGTCAGAGAAGCGCAACAACACGTGGCTAGAAAGACGAAGCTCTTCTACCAACACGCCAATAACTTTTCCAATGCAGTAAAGACAGAGACGGAAAAGTGCCCTCCAAGCGTCAGAGCCAAGGTTCGTGAGAAAAGTCAAGAACTGAAGGGAACACTCTGGGCTTTGAACCGCGTCAGGGATGATCCACCATCTCAGTAAGCCGAGATGATTGTAATGGGACGGGTTCTGGACAAGATCGACAAGGTCGTCAAGGCATTCGGGAATGAACAGCCAGTTCATAACCCCGGTGGAGGAGTGCAATGGATCGAGGGGTACAAGTTCGGCCGGACCCTATTGGCAGACACAGAGCTCGGGGCCACTGCGTTGGATGAAGTAAAGTCAAGGTCCAGGTCTGTAAACCGCAGCATACAGTCGAAATTCGAAAGGGTGTTTGTCCCATTCAAGGGGACGGAGGCCAGCGGGAAACGAGAAGTGGGTAAGTATTTTGAGAAGAATGCCGGATTCATGAAGAAGAACGGGTAATGAAGAGAAGCGAAGCATTTCCTGTGGTGGATGGTGGCAATGGGCTTGGAACTGCAACAGGAGAGGTACAGATGAGAGTAGCGTTAGGCAGTTAACAGGTTGTGACTTGAAATGGCGGAAAGCCTATGTGTTCACAATCAATCATCCCGTGTTCAATGTGCAAACACAGGGTTGTTGGTCCTCAACCCAATGCTGTTTCAGAATTAATTCGCTCTAGGGTAAAACCTCCGGCAAGTCGAATTGGTGAAGAAGAGCGGTGTAGTATCTGGATAGGACACGTCTGAGGATTCAAAATGTAAATATTCGACCAAGACACTTTTTCAACAAGCAAAAGCAACTCGAAGTTGATCACGATCGTGGACTGTCCTGCAAGCGTGAAAATTTGTTTACCTCTCAATTTACCTGAAGCAATTCAGATAACCGTAAACCATCATGTGCATCAAAATTAAAGTCCATCTAATTTACACCTCCCCTCCCTTTCCGCCCTACGCAGGGAGACTCACAAGCCATCATTCTCCCAGAGTAGCAGCCACCAACCAAACCCCTGCGTTGGAAATAACCCTACAATCCGTTGAAAAGCTGGGCATGGGACCGTCGGCAGACATGTCGCCGAGAAGTGACACACACGGAACTCTTGCGATTGGTCTGGATTTCGGATCTAACCCGATAGTCCGAGACATTGTGTTCGGTTTCTCCCTTGTTTTCATGCTGCAGAACTCGTATCGGTGAGGATCTAATCAGCCCAGCTGAATATGCAGAAACCTCCTGAAACCTGAATCACGGCTAAATTATCACAGACACGAGACCAACCTTCTCATTACCGGCCCTCATTATGCTTACCTGTTAGACTTATCCCTTAAGTTGTTTGTGGCTGCATTGCATTGCCCATCCCAATACGCTAGGTCAGCCCCAGTGGTCAGAGTCCAAGACATTCTCAAGGGAGACAGTCTAGACGAGGGCCCTCTGGCAGGGCTAGGCTGGCCCTATGTGGCGTATGGCATCTTAATCCGGGGAAATATCGTATACCGTCAATTCCAAGGATGTTCCCCAGATTCCCGTGGTACCCCCTTCCCTTTCTTGGCATAGGAGTTGACAGTCCGGGCCTCAACTCAACCTTGCGAGATCCGAGTATAAGAAGGGTAGCGATAGTCCGTCCAAATTCGAAATTCTTCATCAGCATCAATCAGCTTCCACTCATTCACAAGCCGATTGCGTCTGCCACTCGTTTAGGTTCGACTTTGGTTTTTCTCGCTCGTCTCGTTTTCTTCCCAACTTTGTCACTCCTTGCCTGAAAGCACAAACACAAAACACAACTTCCAACATTCAAGATGAGATACTCGTTCGCCTTCACCGGTCTTGTGACCGTTGCCTTTAGCTCTGGTGCTTTTGCCCAGACTACCGAGCCCGTTGAGACCATCATCGACCCGGTTCCCACCTCTGAGCCCGCGGTTGTTCCCCCTACCACCACCGTTATTCCTACTGACACGGTTGCCCCCAAGCCCGTGCCTACCGACAACGCTGGCTGCCAGGCTGTCTGCAACGCCGACTACGAGCAGTGCATCGCCCACGGCGGAACCGAGGAGTGCCACACCATCCTCCACGGCTGCCTCGAGCGATGCCCTGTCGACCCTCCCCTCGACCCTTGTCTGGCGGACTGCAACGCGAAGCATGATGCTTGCAACAGTGCTCCTGGTGCCAACCACGCTTCTTGCGCGTCTGACTACGCCAACTGCCTGGGCTACAACCCCTACGCTGGCACTGGCTTTGTTGAGCCCACTGCTTGCTCCAAGAGCATGACCACCGTCCCTGGCCCCAAGAAGACCGAGTCCCCTGAGGTCTGCTGTGTCACTTGCACCACCACCTACAAGGCCTGCTGTGACGCTGCTGGCGATGTCATTGACCACTGCAAGATCGAGTACACCACTTGCTTGGGTTACAACCCCTTTGACATTATCCCTTGGGTCGAGCCTACTGTCTGCAAGCACAACGAGCCCAAGCCCCCTAAGCCTACCGGAACCCCTGAGGAGTGCTGTCTCCAGTGTACCACTGTCTACGACTCTTGCTGCGCTGCCAACGGTGCCATCATCGAGAACTGCAAGGCCGAGTACACCATCTGCCTGGGCTACAACCCTTGGGACATTGTCCCCTGGGTTAAGCCGAGTGTCTGCAAGCATGGTGACAAGCCTTACCCTCCCAAGGGCGGTGACCACAAGGGCAAGGACGGAAAGATCATTGTTGGCCCCCCTACTAAGCAGCCTTCTGGAACTCCCGAGGAGTGCTGTGTGACCTGCACCACCACCTACAAGGCTTGCTGCGACGCTGCTGGTGATGTCATCGACCACTGCAAGATTGAGTACACCACCTGCCTTGGCTACAACCCCTGGGATATCGTCCCCTGGGTTGAGCCTACTGTCTGCAAGCACGGTGACACCACTGGTACCAAGAAGGGCGGCGACCACAAGGACAAGGACGGCAAGGACAAGGACGGCAAGATCATTGTTGGCCCTCCCACTTCCCAGACCGGCACCAAGACCAACACCAACACTGGCAAGAAGGGTACCCCCGAGGACTGCTGCATCGAGTGCACCACCATCTACAAGAAGTGCTGCGATGAGGCTGGCGACGTCATTGACCACTGCAAGATTGCCTACACCACCTGCCTGGGCTACAACCCCTTCGACATCACCCCCTGGGTCGAGCCCACCGTCTGCAAGCACCCTGACGATGATGTTGTCATTGTTAACGGCGGTGAGAGCCTCCGACCTGCCCTGGCTCTCCTTGCCCTGGGTGCCATTGCTCTTCTCTGTAAGTCCCCAACTCCCTCTAAGAGATATTCAACTGCTAACCACATATCCAGAAATGAGCACATTTGGCGACCCCAGCAGTCGCAGTCTTCTTCTCTTCTACTTCTGCTGACCCTTCTTACCACTTCGACTCTCTTCTCTTTGTTGCCCCAGGGTAATCCCTGCAGTTGTGTGTGCCTTTCTCAGGCGGGGATAAAAACTTCTTCTTTTACCATTCTCATGAATCTTATGCTTTATGGACTTTGCCATGCTCTCTTGGCGGGAAAACTTTTGTGCTGAACGACGACGTATGTAATTAACAGCTATGATTGGATCGAGCCCTAAGCCGGGTGACGGCACTGGAGCCTTGGGGCCAGCTTAGCTTTAATGTATTGAATAATTCGCTTCACACTCAATATACGGCTGATCTAGTTGGCTTTGTTTGACCGCCTTCCTTGTCCTTGGAATTGTGCTCTGTGTCTCCTCTTAACTGACTCTGCTATAAACTCTATGCCACAATGCGTCAGACCGCAACTTATTAAGGGGCAAGCAACCAAACGTAACTGCTGTTTCCAGCCTGACCTTTTACTAACCGGTTTCAAGGTAGAATGATGCATGAAACAGATATATCCCAATCCTTGGCGGAACATTCCCCCCCTCGTCTCCAATAGAACATGACCCCAGATTAATCCACCAACCATGCCCCCATCCCCGCATTGAACTTGTGGAAACAATGCCTGGATACCGGCAATTGACTTGAAACGTCTGAAACCAGGGCCTCGGAGGACGTGGCTCCGGGTGAACCGAACGATCTTCAAGGCTAAACTCGTTGCTACCTCGTATTTATTCCGTTGGAAATTGCTATTCTCCACCAATCACGTTTAAACTTTGTTACGTTGCACTTATATCGGATGGATTTCTAGAAGACGGCAATGGGAAGTTAAAAAGAGCTGGATGACTTGATCAAAGATAGTTATTTGGATCAGACTACTCTCGACTTTGTATCAAGTAGCCAAGATGAAGTTCCTCGCTACCTTGAGTTTTGTTACTGCGGCTTTCGCTGCTAGCCGGACCACTGCGCCAAGCGGATGTCTCACTGTGCGCAAGTCCCCGTCAAGTGGTCAATACGGCACTATCCAAGCTGCCGTCAATGCTCTCTCCACTAGCGCTAGCGGCTCTCAGTGCATCTTTATCGACCAGGGCACCTACAGCGAGCAAGTCCTCGTGCCTAAGCGATCTGCTCAGTTGACTATCTACGGATATACCACCGACACGAGCAGCTACAGTGGAAACAAGGTCACCATCACTGCCAAGAAGAGCCAGGCAGATGGTCTCAACAACGATGAGAGCGCTACTCTCCGCGTCAAGTCTCCCAACTTTAAGCTGTACAATGTCAACGTTGCCAACACGTACGGCAAGGGTAGCCAGGCTGTCGCCTTGAGTGCCTACGCTGATAGCGGATACTATGGATGCGCCCTCACCGGATACCAGGACACCCTTCTCAGCAACGAGGGTTATCAGCTGTACTCCAAGTGCCTGATCCAGGGTGCCACTGACTTTATCTTTGGTCAGAAGGCTTCGAGCTGGTTTGAGAAGTGTGACCTTCGTGTCGTCAGCGCCTCAATTGGCTACATCACAGGTAAGAGAGCGGCGCGAGAGTAATGAATACGTACTAACCTTGAATAGCCAACGGCCGTGACTCTTCTTCCGGCCTCTCTTACTACGTCTTCAACAACTGCAACATCGCCGCAGCCTCAGGCAACTCTGTCACCAACGGCGCCTACTACCTCGGCCGTCCCTGGAGAGAGTACGCCCGCGTCGTCTTCCAGAAGACGAGCATGACCTCTGTCATCAATTCTGCCGGATGGAGGATCTGGAACAGCGGTGATGAGCGCACCAGCAATGTTCTCTTTGGAGAGTACAGCAACACTGGTGCTGGAGCTTCTGGCACGCGAGCTTCTTTCTACACTAAGCTTTCTTCGCCTGTGTCTATCTCGACTATCCTGACTGGCAGCTACGCCTCCAAGGGTTACTATGATGCCTCTTACATGTGAAGCGCATGTTATGCATAAGCGCCTTGCACTGTGTGCGAGGTAGTTGGCAAAAGGGAGACGCGACGTTGGTTCGCAGCTGACTTCATAAGTACATATTCATGGCTTGATATCGCCAGAAATACGAATATTCTTTCCCATTTCCTGGTTGTCTGGGATAAATAGTATGCATTTAACGGCCCCATATCACGCCTTATCAACTAGCATTGCGTGATCTCAGATCCGGCCTTTGCGGAGCCGACTTTTCAGGGTCTCACTCGCTCGATAAGATGGCGTTAACGCTGTGCAATTGCCGCGCTTTATTCTGAATGCATGCTGTTGAAGCAACCCTGAAAATCTAATTTCAACAATTATTCCAGCTGTAGCGCTCCATTGGACCTTCGTTGCCATCAATGTCCCTCGACAGCGCTAATCCCGAGACATCGCCGCATCAAGATGGAGCGAATAAGCCCAGTGCGCTAGCATGCACCGAATGTCGCCGAAAGCACGTCAAGTGTGATGCCGGATCCCCTCAATGCATGCGCTGTCAGACTCAAGGGCTACGATGTCGCTATGAGCCATCGCGACGGGGCTTGAAGCGACGAAAACTCCACCATTTCGCATCGCGCTCTCCAGGAGACTTGTCAGTCGCTGGACCTTCTACGGACTCAACTCTAAGAGCCGGTCGTCAAGAGCCGGAGCAAATCGTCTGGGATTCCGCCGATCCTCACAGTGCTCTCGCGGATTTCCAGCCCTCCGTGGATGGAAATGGCTACACATGGAGTGAGCCGAGCCTTGGAGAATGTCTTCTACAAAACGCGCAGACCGCCGGGGATGACGAAGAGATGGTAGAGGACGACACGCTTCTCATCAACTTCTTTTACGCCAATTTCTTCCGAGGGCATCCTTTCCTGGTCCCTCGAGCATTATACACGGCCCAGAATTACCCATCCTATATGAAGCTCGTCATTCACCTCATCGGCTGCCATTACACAGGGACGATATGCAGCGAGACAATGCAAGGCCTAGCCGACGATGCACTAAAGAAGGCACGGGACAGAGGTGAGCGCAGCTTTGTGCTCGTCCAAGCCCTTCTCCTCTTTTCCATGATCCTTCATGCGCGCTGCGTATACGACAGGTCACGTTCTAGTCTCTCACAAGCTGTCTCTCTTGCCCTGGAGCTCAACATGCATCGCAAATCATTCAGCGTCGCACATTCAGCCGGATCTCCTGTCGTCAGGGAGAGCATTAAGAGGACATGGTGGGAGCTTTACATCACTGACGGTTTCATGGCCGCTCTCGATCACAAGGTCAACTTCCGATGCAACTCGGTAAAGTCAGACATGCCTCTTCCATGCGAGGAATTTCTGTACTCAGGCGAACCACTCCTATTTGAGCCCTCAACTCTCGAACAGTTTGAATCGAGGATATACACCAACGACGACCTTCCCTTCTCGTCCTTCGCCTATCGCATAGAGGCTGCGCAGCTCTTCGCTCGCACGCTGTCGATAGCCTCGACTCATGAAGTCCATCGCGACCAGGTTCAGAATGTCGATAATCTATTGGTTGCCTGGCACCATCACCTCGGTGTCGGTAAAGCAGAGCCTATGGATTCTACAGGGGGCGTAGATCATACGCTCCTCCACGCACACGCTCTCATTGAGTACACCACCATGTACCTTCACTTTCCCCGAAGTGATCTGATAGGCGTCATTGCAGCGGCTTCGGGGATTAAAACTAGCTTGGATCTGTTACCGACCTACTCAAGGTCGATGCATGGCATCAAAGCAGTCGAGGCCGCTAAGCGCTTCATCGATCTGGTTGGCCTGGAATCATCAGCTCTCAAGCACAGTCCCTTGATGCTGAACGGATTACTTCTCAGCTGCACCATTCAACTATCTGCTTCATCATTGCGTCCATCTCGATATTCCGACCAATTCCATAGCCGCCTGTGCCTGAGTCTCGGCATTCTCAAGACCTTGTATCCAGTTTGGGCGCTGGCTCGAGAGGTTTCTGATAGTATCAGGTCGATGGCTAACCAGGCCTTACCTAGAGAGAAAGATCTGACATTGAATCCATCTTTGTCTCTCGTTGATAGTGGGATTAATGTGAGCTCTTTGGCAGAGGTGGATGTAGCTTTCTCTTGGATGGATTTTCCACCGCAGTTACCGGCGATGTCGGAGCAAGATGAACAGAACCCAGAGAGTTAGTTAGTCAGCGGCAATAAGAAAAGATAATATGACGATGGTATTGTTGATTGCCCACTGAATAGACTATCGCCAAAAAGTGAGCGAAATACAGGGTTGTTGTTCTCACTCCGCATCGTGTTCTCGGCATCTGCGGATATCTCCCGTGCCGGATAGTCTGGGACAAGGCTATATACCCATTCTCTTTGAGTTTACCAGGTATAGTAGTGAATACGAGCGCGACGAATGCTCCCGAGTTACCCGGTGGTTTGGAACTGAAGTCCAAGATGGTTTTAGCCATGAACTCTAAACAACGTCACGGGCCACGACACTAACCCACAAATCCGAAAGGATGGAAATTAAGGGATAATTGCAGGGTTCTTTTGTCTTCAGATGGGTGCACCGGAATTGTTAATGACGGAAACTTTTCTTGTGGTTAAGAGTTGACGAGACAAGTGCCATCGAAGACGTCGGCCCTGGTTGTGCATAGATAGTAACGACTATATATACAACAATGTGCTTGACAACGCCAAGTCTTATGACATGAACTCCTCCTCAACCATTGACCAATCATTTTTCGACTTCATACTTCGGCACATACCATGAGACTTCACCTTCTCAGCAACGTGCTCTTACTGAGTAACACTCTTGTCAATGCTCTAGACCTTGCCACCGCGAAGGCCAAGGGAATCATTCCAAGAAGCCTGCAGTCCCACGACAAGATTCGACAGCACCCTCGAGATGTAGAGCACAGAACAAGCTACATTTGGAACGGGGGTGAAGTTGCCGGACCACGCTTTGCCTCAGTAACGGCGGAGGTTGTCATCCCGAACATCACATTTCCCTATGGGTACAACTCCACCGCATACTACAGCTCGTCCGTATGGGTCGGTATCGGCGGAGACCAAAACACGTGTGATGATCCTGAACGCGTCTACAATGGAGGGCTCATTCAGGGAGGGTACTATTATCTCTACGATAAAGAGGGAGACTTTGGTGTCTTTGCATTTTACGAGTGGTTCCCCAACCCGCCGATCTTTTTGGATGACACTCAGGGTATCTTGACTGATATTGGGGATCATGTGCGCATGACGGTGACACAAAAAGACAACACAACCGGCACATTTACTTGGGAAAATTTCACCCAAAACAAGAGGTGATAATCCCCAAATGCTGTTCTCCCCTTGAAGCTAACCTTGCCCTCTAGATTCGAAATCGACCTAACCGCACCAGCCAACGGGACTCTCTGCACGAACCATGCCGAATGGATTATTGAGAGCTTCATGACACCTCAGAATCCAGAATCTTACTTTCCTGACTTTACGGAGCTGACGTTTCACAAAGTCAAAGCTGTTTCGGAACAGGGGAAGAAGGCATCTCTGGCTGATGGTATCATCATCGCTGCTGAGCCGAAGCTAGGCAGTGGTAAGCAGTTGACGAGCTGTGAGAATGTGGATTCGGAAACTACTACGTGCAAGTGGCTTGGATACAAGGGCATTTTTGACTAGATGGCTTCACGTTGTGTCATATAGTACAGTCATATTCTTATTTGAACCACCTCCGGCGACGTCTTAGCCCCAAAGATTTTGCCACTACGGAGCCATTTCGATCTAGAATCAAGTCAAAAGGAAACTAGGCTAGATGGGATTCAGGTCCCCGACACCGAAGCTATAAAACAAGACAAGACGCCGTCCTCGAGCGCAAGACAGCAACTCATCATTCACAAGCAGGATTGCACCATCGCTGTTTTTCAGGGAATCCCTACTAGAACGAGCTACAGTATTTATCTGTACGAAATAACATTCGCCTCCGGCACTTCGATCCGAGTGTACCCACTCCGGAGCCGCATGGCGGAGCCGCGTCCGAACCGCATCCCATCGACGACCTCTGTTACTGTTGCAACTTTCAGTGTAGGCGTTAGAGAAACGTTCTGAGTCAATTAAGTATTACACTTGGCAGATATCAGAAGCAGGCTATGTAGATGCCTGCCTGAAAATATGTGCGCAATTAACTCCCATCAGGATTGTCACCCAGACTTATCATGGGTCGTGATGCTCGTCGAATCAACAGCTTTGTTCGCTACACCGCTATTAACGGCACCAAGAACCAGTCTAGAATCTCTCTCGGGGTCTTGCTCATCATTAGAGTTTACAAACAGTCGACCGTCAGTCGATAGTTCGAGCACGTGTGAAGTGAAGCTGTAGACCAACAGGCTCACATCAAACAGCACCCTTACTCAACAGAGAAACGCATGGATAACTTGATCATACCACGAGAAAAAATAGCCCGCTAACCCAAAAAAGCTTGTGGTCGCCGGCGAATCGGTGACGACTTTTCCTCACGTATCCTCTTTCGTGCAGAAGACGCCGACAACACTTCACCGAGCACGTCAGAGCCTTCTTTGAAGAGATCTGTATTTAAAACAAAGCAAAGACGCGCCAAGATGGATCTCCAATTCGATGCAACACCAGGGCAGATTCTCCACCAGAAAGCAAAGCCTTGAACAATCCCGCACAATGAGCGACGAGAAACACCCCGCCCCAGCTGTGGATGCGAGCTCCAGTAGTTCTCTGCATGACGGGAATGTCATCTCTACCAAGGCTGCTGATGAGACTTTGGAGCTTATTGAGCAGTATGGAAATGATGTTGGCGAACTGACGCCGGAAGGGGAGAAAAAGCTCAAGCGCAAGCTCTATATCCATGTCTTGCTTCTTGTCACATTCATTGACTTTATGCTCTATGTGAGTTTTACCCCATTCAATCTATCTTTTATGTAGATTTGATCCTAGATACTAACCATGCATGCAATAGGTGGACAAGTCGACCTTGGGTCAAGCTACCCTCCTGGGTCTTTTCGAGGATACCGGCCTAAACAATGCTGAGTATAACAATTTGAACTCGCTCTTCTATACCGGTGAGACTCAACAACTAGGCCCGGCTCTCATCTATCGCAGTGTCTAACATCGAGTTAGGCTACATCCTCGGCCAGATCCCTGGACAGCTCCTTATCCAAAAGCTGCGACTCCGCACCTACATCTCCGGCACAATCTTCTGCTGGGCCGTGGTCGTCCTCCTGCACTGCGTCGCCAAGAGCTACGGAGCCCTCATCCCTCTCCGCTTCTTCCTCGGATTCGTCGAGTCTTCAGTAATCCCGGCCCTCGAGATTACGATGGCCATGTTTTTCACACCCCAGGAGCTTCTGCACGTCCAGCCGTTGTTCTACATCTCATGCATCGGCTCACCCATGTTCACCGGATTGGTCTCTTATGGCTTGCTTTTCAGCAAGGTCAGCACTAGTCCCTGGAAGTTCTTCATGATCATCACAGGTGGTATTTCCCTGGTTCTTTCCGTCATCACATGGTTCGCGTACCCGAACAACCCCGCAACCGCCTGGTTCTTGAGCACTGAGCAAAAGGTTCATGCCATTCGTCGCGTCCACGACTCGACCCGGAGTTCTATTGAACAGAAGACGTTCAAGAAGTACCAATTCTACGAAGCTTTGAAGGATCCTGTTTCTTGGCTCTTTGCCGGCTCTGGTTTCACTCTGATGCTCGCCAACAACCTCCCCTATCAGCAGAGTCTGCTCTTTCTCGACCTGGGCGTTTCTCCTTTGGGATCCACTTTGGTCTGGGTTGCTTCTGGTGGTTTCGCCATTCTGGCCTGTATCACAGCCTCTCTCCTTATCCGGTTCTTCCCTGGCTACAGCGCCTGGTGGGCTGCACTCTGGTGTATTCCCTGTATCGCAAGCAGTATTGGCATGGTGACGATCCCTTGGCACAAGACTGTCGCACTTCTCGCCTGTTTGATCCTCCCACCAAACTGCTTTGCTCAGACTTGGATCATCTCCCTCGGCTGGCTTTCTTCCAGCTGCGCCGGCCACACTAAGCGTCTTACACGCAACGCCATGTTTATGATTCTCTACGGCATCTCCAATATTATTTCTCCTCAGCTGTGGAAGACTGGAGGATTTCGGTATTACGGTGCCTGGGCCACGCAGATTGTCGCCAGTTTCACGCTGACGCCTATTCTGTTGCTCGCGATTCGATTCATCTTGGTTAAGCGAAACAAGGAACGTCGACAGTGGATTGCCGAACAGGCTGCCATTGGTAACCACGGAGAGGGTTATGTTGAGCAGGTAGTGGGTGATGAGACGGTCAAGGTCAAGGTTGACGTTTCGATGCTTGATCTTACGGATCTGGAGAACAAGTTCTTCATTTATCCTCTGTAAACTTGATCAGTTCTACATACTTACCATATTGATCAGCGGAATCCGAGGTATTCTAGCTTCAAGGCAGTTAACTAATTGTGAGGAAACCCTATCATTCGGCCGAGATTGCAAATCCGTGACTCCCTGTAGTTGGGCGCTTTGTAGATAGTAGGCCATAACATAAGAATGTCTTCAAATCGGTCTAAAATAATGAAAAGAATTTCGTACTCGTATATAAACACTCACAGGACGCATACCAATATTTACAGACCCCATGTTCATGTGGCCGACGGTCCGAGGTCGGGCCTCACACGCCCAGTGTTGACATGCGTGGGGCTACCAAGTTATTAACATGTCATTTGAGATTTACCAGATCTTATAAATCTCAACCCTAGCCATATCTGACCCATGCCGCTTCTCCTAGTTCTTCCCGACTGTCACCTGTCTTGCGTAACAGTAGTGTGGGGGATCAAGTTGTGTCAAACCTCGGCGGCCGGCGGCCACTTCTTCAACGACATGATTACCAACACCGGCTTTAACTCACAAATTAAACCTAGCAAACCCGTTAGATCATGCGAGCAAATCTTGGCAAGGATTCTCGGCAGAAAAGGCGTTCGTTCGTTCACGCGAGATGAAATCTTAGCTTCCGCCCTTGGTTGACATCCCCATAGACCCACTTCCGCCCAACTTGTACATCCGCCTTAGCACGACAAGTAAGAAGACTAGCGAGCCCAAGCCTCGTTCAACAAGGGCGGAAGACTCCAAATGGCGAGAAAGAGAAGTTCATGCGGTCTTTGGGCTTTTTTGTGCATTAGAATATTTCCTCGGGGTGAGCTACAGCCTCCAAGACTTTCTCGAAGTAAGCTAGAACGCGCATCATCTTGGCATCTCACCAACGTCACGACAACGGAGATAAAGAAAACCAGGGGGTCACTGCGGGGTCCCACGTTCCCTCTCTGGGGTATAAAGGGGAGAACAGGGACTCAAAAAGCAATTCATTATATAACGATTATTCAACTCTTGTCGACAAGGCTCCACCAATCTTCGCCCTAACACAACAAGAGGGTTCGAGAATCGGATGGTGAATTGACTCATCGGATCAGATAAAATGGCTTCCTACGTCTGCCTTTCTAAGACATGTGAGGTAGCAGTACCAATAGTTCGGTGAAGAGGGTCTTTCCTTGCTTCTTTGCAATCTTGGCTTGTCTCTTGCTTTTCTCCAGCCACAACCGCCATCATGGATATTCAAACCAAGACAGAGGCCAACGACTCAGCACAGTCCTCCAAGTCTGTAGATTACGAAGCTGCCGATGATACCCAGCTCGAGAGAGGACTTCATGGCCGACATCTCCAATTCATCGCCATCGGTGCTGCTGTAGGAACAGGCTTGTTCATCGGAACAGGAAATGCTCTTGCCACAGCCGGACCCGTTTCTCTACTCATCGCCTTCATCTTCGTTGGCAGCCTACTCTTCTCAGTTATGGTTGCTCTTGGAGAAATGGCCGCCTATATCCCCGTCGCAGGCGCATTCACAACTTACGCCACACGCTTCCTTGATCCTACTTTTGGTTTCGCCATGGGTTGGGTCTATTGGTTCAGCTGGACAATCACATTTGCCCTCGAGTTGACAGCCGCTGGTCTGATCATTCAGTACTGGGATAAGGACCTGAACATCGGTATCTGGATTGCTGTGTTTTGGGTTCTCTTCACCATCGCCAATTTCCTCCCTGTGCGATGGTTTGGAGAGTTTGAGATGTGGTTCTCCAGCATTAAAGTCATCACTATCATCGGCTTCGTCATCTTTTCCATCTGCGTCAACGCAGGTGTTGGCCAACAGGGCTACCTAGGCTTCAAGTACTGGGGCACACCGGGTGCGTTTGCTGAACATCTAGCAGAGGGTGCGACTGGAAGGTTCATCGGCTTCTGGTCCGTCTTGATCACCGCCGGGTTCAGTTATCAGGGTTCAGAGTTGGTTGCCATCGGAGCTGGAGAAACCAAGGACCCCCAAAAGACAATTCCTTCTGCTATGCGTTGGACCTTCTGGGGTGTCTTCTCCTTCTTCATCTCGACTGTCTTCTTCCTCGGCCTCAATATCCCATATACAAATGAGGGTCTTCTCAGCGACTCTCAAGACGCTTCAGCCTCTCCCCTGGTCATTGTCGCCCAACTTGCCGGGGTCCCAGTCCTCCCATCCATCCTCAACGCGGTGCTCCTCACCGCTGTTCTAACTGCCGCCAACTCGGATGTCTATTCCAGTAGCCGTATTCTTATCTCTTTGGCTGACTCCGGCCATGCCCCAGCTTTCTTGAAAAAGACGAACCGCTTCGGAACACCGTACTACGCGGTCGGCTTCTGTGCCATTTTCGGATTCCTGTCATTCCTCAACCTGTCCAACGACGGCACAGTAGTGTTCAACTGGTTCCTCAGCATCACGTCCGTTGCAGGATTCATCGCCTGGGCCATCATCAACGCCTGCCACATCCGCTTCATGAAAGCTCTGTCTTTCTATCAAATCCCCCGATCAACCCTACCATACGTGGCGCCATTTCAGCCCTACCTATCTTGGTACGGTCTGATCTTCACTGTTCTCATCATCATCACGAGTGGTTTTGAGGTGTTTATTGAGTGGGACACAAGCAAGTTCTTCACGAATTACATCAGTTTGATCTTGTTCGTGGTTCTTGTCGCTGGACACAAGCTCCTTTTTAGGACAAAGATGGTCCCAATTCAGGAGATGGATATCGTCACAGGGAGTGCGTGAAGACGCAGTGTGACTGTGAAAAAACTGCATTATTTAACTACTTATAATTGTCATAATATAACTTCTTGCATCGCCCATCTGATCCAAATAAATCATCTCCTTCTTGACCTCCTAGCTTTCACTGAGGCATCAGGGGTCAAGACATCGTTCTAGGGAGCACGTATACACTTGTTTTATGCATCCTCCGATCTCGCTTTGCTGTTGTGCATGTTTTATACACGCCTAATCTTATCGATAAGATACGCCGAAAAAGAAGTCCCCAGTTAAACAGCGCAATGCCGAAATTGATTGGTTCGATGCCATGCTCAGCATTAAACTTCATCACGTGCTGCCCCACGACCACTCCCAGCCAAGGAGACCTCTGCCTTCCAACATCCAATTCCATTCTCTCGTCTCCTTTGTGCCTCCTGATCCCTTGCGACGCGTCACCAACTTGACAATCTACCGACTTGAGTGTCCTAAACGCGCAAGACTTCTAATCATCCATTCCAAGCCTCTCTTCACGCTGATGTGACGCAGTGAACAGTTAAAATCGTGACACGTCAGACTTGCATCATTCTCTGCCACGTCCCTCGGTGGCTGTCCTTGGCTGACCCTCCAGACACAACTCCCGAGGATCAGGCACGGCGAGTCGGGAGAGCCCCTAGGCCCCCTCGTTGAACCTGTAAACGAGGGAAAAAACACCAAATGTAATAGAATCTCGGTTACGATGCATCACTCACCCTGAACCACCTCAAAGGTCCATGGATAATCCTCTCGCACCAGGCGTATAAAGCAGAGCAAGTTCGATCACATCAATTTCCGCTACCTTCCAGAACCATGCCCCAACCTAAAGCTGCTCCTTCTGGGTTGCCCCCTCCACAGCAGCCAGCCAAGAAGCTCGCTCAGGAGCATACAGCTCAACATCAATCTTTCCAGTGAAGTTGGTCGGATCCGTCAACGTTCCCGCCTGAACAATTTTCACGCCCTTAAACTGGGGCGCCGAAGCCTCCTTCCACATGGTCGTCCCGCAGTCAGGACAGAAGTGGAGGGTGATAGTCATGCCGGTCTCATGCTCAGTATCAAATGACTTAGGCTGGCCACTTTCCAATTTGAACTTTTCCTCTGGGACAATAAAATTGGTAGTGTTTGTCCCTCCTGATACCTTGCGACAGGTGGAACAGTAGCAGAGAGCCTTGTCAATGGTTAGATCTGGTAACGTGGTAAGTTGAGGCGGCGTTACCTTCATAGCAGGCTCATCCGTATATGAGTAGGCGCATGCCCCGCAGAGACAGCTCCCAGAGTTGACAGGGGCCATTCCTTTAATGACAGCGAAGCTGATGGAAGATCTTCAGAAGCTGTCGTGACAAGAATTTGAATCGATATTCAGGACCAGGATGCGAAAATATGTGCGGTTGACCGGTTGATAAGTCGGCGAGAGTCTCCGGTATACTTTTCACAAAACAAGTTTGGGCTAGAATTGGGTCTTGTGACCAAACTCCGAAAATTGACGGAAAGGGGAGAGATTCATGTATGTGCGCCCTCATGATGATGTATTATTTAGACCATGTGGCTAAACCTTCACATAATTCAACCAAACAGTTGTTCAGCTTGGAAGCCTTGATTTCCAAACAAGAAATAGCAGAGTGCTGGCATGCGGTTGAAATAAGCTATTTCAACAAGCCCAACCACCTCAGGGGTCACATGTCTTCGCGTCGTTAGCTCTAGGTTCGCCCGTAGAGATTGTCGATGCATCTCTGCTATTTCGTCCTAGAAGCTATCCAATCTGAAATCTCTTGCCCTCTATAGGCATATATCAGTGCCAAAGCCATGGTGCCCACCGTCACGGGCACAGCAGCCGTCCAGTAGATTGTCTGATTGTGCTCCATGTCCCTTATGTCCATCGTATTCATGCCCATGAAGCTTGAGACGAAGGATCTATGTATGGGTTAGCGACTATCAAAGTAACTACTTCTTTTGGGAAACCTACAGTGGCAAGAAAAAGAGTGTGACGATTGTAAACACTCGGATGGCTTTTCCATGGTTTTCCTCGAGAACCTCGACAGTCTGCTTAACATTCTCCTTCAAGGCAGTAGTTTTCTCCCGGAGCGTGAGCAGATCAGAGTCGACAGTCGCCCGCTTGTTCATGTGTGATCTCGCATAACGGTCCTCGATTAGGTGCAAGTCCATCCGAGTCGGTTCGGGGACATGGAATGACCACGGCCATATTAATCGCATAAAGTTGTTGACAACCACCCATTGGCAATTTCCCATCACAAGTAGCGCGTCTATTTCTTCCTGAACGGCATTAATGTCGAGGAACAGCCGCTTTTGTGGTCGCCGGTTGGCCTGGATGTGCAGCTTAGCCACGTAGTTCTGGTAGGTCTCGACAACCTCCATCTCCCCATCACTCCGGGTAACTTTGCCCTTTTTTACATTCTTGGGGATTTTGAGCGGTCGACTTTGAAGGTTTAACATGAGAGCCAAGACGAGAAACTCGGTGCCAACCGCCTCAGCACCTAAACCCCCGGCCGTTGCGGTAGTGTTGGTGAGTACAATGATGTCGCTCTTGATACCTTCCGAAAGATTCTTGGCAAGATCCAATCTTCTAGACTCCCCCGATTCTGTCTCGGTGATCTGCCTAGAGATGCGCTCTATCTCTCCACTGGCATCTTTCCCGGTGGCTGGCAGAGAGAGCCTGTTCAGCAGGGAGAGATGACTTCCCTTGAGGATATATAAGGAGGCCAATTCCCCAAACAAGGCGCGCAGTTTTTGGGAGTGAGGGGGCGTTTTCTCCATTTTGTCTGTCTTGAACGCCCTTGCCGCAAGGAGATGCAATTCCTCAACCGTCGAGTGCAGGCTAAGCAAATCATGACTAAACTTGTTCACTACATCCTCGATGCGTTCGACACTGGTCCTATCCTGGCCTCCATGGGTATTCGAGTAGACCCAGACGAATGATGGGTCATTGAAAGGCCATACATCCTCGCTACCGCACGTGACTCGCTGGGAATGATATGAATGAAGATGCTGAAGGGCTTCAGCAGCAGATCCGTATACCCTCTCCGATCGGCAGGAGGGGCAGCCAGTCCATGTCTCTTCTCTAGGCCCGAGAGTCGTGGCCTTGTCGGAAAGCGAGGACACGGCATCGAAGTTCCGGATCATGCAGGCCTTGCCTGGGCTGCTCGCGTACGCCCATGATATTTGCTAAAAGACAATTAGTATTCCTCCAGCGTTCGCCGCACCTGGCGCCATGGATTCGAAACTCACCCGGAGGATAGCATCAACCGAGCCCCAAAACCGCATAAGGACCGGGTGATCAAGGGATTTACCTCCGTCTAGTAGAAAGGAGGCAAGGATCTTCAACGAGGCTTCCATTACTTTCTGCTTGAGCTCCTCACAACGCTCGACGGCCTGATGATCCGAAAACTGCTCTTGTTTTCTCGACTCTGACTTGCCTGAGAAGGCTCGCTTCATCCTGGACCTCCGGCTCGGTGGTCTTGAGCTGTCTGACAAATCATCACTGTCCCGAGAAGTCATTGATGCCTCCTCAACGGTGGGTGACAGGTAATTAGAAAATCCAGGCGCTTTCCCTCTAGGTCCTGAATCAATGGAGGTAGGACTGGGTCCGGCTTTTGGTTCGTCCGTGACCTTTATCGTTGGCCCCCTTTCTTGCGAAATAGGTGATGTTGGATTTGAGGCGCTATCTCCTTTCTCGTCGGCTGGTTTCACGAGGGGATTTTCCTTCGAGCTTGTTGATGTTGGTAGATGAAGTTCATGTCGATGGAGAAGATCCTGGAATGCGCACTGGAAAGCATCCAAGTACGATTCCCCTTGACTGCTGGAGAGTGCCTTCTCGACCTGATCGAGGGTTTTGAACAAGTGTCTGTCGCCCGCTTCTGGCGTCTGCCCGCTTGCCTCACCCTCAGGAAGCCAGCTAAAGAACGGTATCCAGTGAATGTGCCCGGATTCGGTATTAGAGGTTGAGGTTGTGGGTGTGGCTCTTTTGCTCTTGTCCTTTTGCTTGGGGGCAGGGCTATGGTTGGGAAAACGAGGTAATACCAACATTCCATTTGGGACCATAGAATGGTGACTTCCGTATTGCCTTGGTGGATAGCTGTAAGGCATTGTGGAAGACATGTTACCCGTTTGCGAAGTGAGCATTGGGTAGCCCGGATAGGCGTAGCCCGGGTTCGACACTATCTTTGTCTTGAGATGGACAACATAGTGATTGATGGTCGTTGACGCCGAGATTTGAAGCCATTTCTTTGCGTTTAGAATATGTCGGTTCCTATCTAGGAGATCATATCCCCTGGCATCAGCCCCCGGTCGTTTCGCTCGAAAGACAGCGCGCCCTAGAAGTTCCTGCGTATGTCTCATAAGCTTTTGCTAGTCACAATACTCGCTGAGAGTTCTTCATACCACGTAACTGCAATCTCGTTGGACAACGAACTGGCAGACACTTCCATCCTCATCAATGAGTCGGATAGTCAAAGGTTTTGCACCCCGTTCCAACGTGATATGCTGACCGCGCAGCTCATCGATAGAGTGCTGAGACATCGTGATAAGAATACCTAGGGAGTCAGAAAATTCGGTCATGGTTAATTTTCCATATTCTTACCAGGTCCAACGAGGAGGCACCATAACTGACCCACATGGAGGACCTCTTTCGAGCTGATGGACATCTTCCGTACAGCTTGATCGTTCTCGCGGCCGGCATCAACATCATAGCCGTAAAGGCATCGGAGAAGAGGCTGAGGAAGTTGGCCAAGGTCGTGTTTATGGTGAGCCTCCACTGGTTGGAGGTTCAAATATTGAGAACTAACAAAGATGACCGGCTTAGTCTTCTTGGGCGGACCACCGTCAGAAGGAGGGTATGACCCAATACAACGGATACTTCCAGGTCGAATGCAGGTGCTATTTCCGAACCTACTGGAGAACTTGTTTTCAACTTCAGTCATTACCTGGATTGCAACAGACTTCATGTCGTTTGACAAAAAGGGACAGTCAACTACGTATTTCTACAAATGTCAGTGCCGTGTGGATCGTGATATCAGTAAGAGGTACAAACCCGGAGGATTGCGAGATCTAATGTGGCCCTTCGGATATGTCTTGAGTTGGCCAACATACCGTGTCAGCCTTTGCCACAAACGGATGACGAATATTCATTTCACTTACAACCACCTCAACTGAATAGACCTCGGGTCAACAACCCTAGTCTGGGGACCCTCAGGACAGACCAAGGCGACTCTGTCTTGATCGACCGAATACTCCAAGGCATTAACATCAAGCCTTTCGGTGGAACAACTGGCATCTACATCTCGCTTCGGTGCGAGCCATTCCTTTGACTCTGAGGTAGTATCAATCTCGTCTTCCCTATCAGCCTTGAGAGGCAAGGTGTTTGCAAGCCCTTCAAGCTCTAGTTCCCAAGAGGTTGGTGGGTAACGCCATGGTGCGGTATTGGGAGGGTATTCCGGAGGAGGGAATGGTTCGTCTGTCTCTGAAGCAGTTTCTTCGTCGCGGCCTTCAGTGTAGCTTTCAGTGTAGCTATCTGAAGCAGCATCTGAATAATAAGGTTCGTATTCAGATTCCGTTTCCGGCGGTGGGGGCACAGGCAGCGAGGGCCTCCGCTGGAAGTAAGAATGGCTCGAGGCATCGATTGAATCCATGTTGGATCGTTGGTGTCTTCTGGCCGCCGTCGTTCCACAAGTCTCAGCTGCGGGGTTTTCAAGCTGACCTCGAGTTGTGCACAACGGAAAAAGAGATACTCGGAAGGAGAGACTTAGGAGGATGATACCAGGTGAAAAAGAAAGACGGAGTTCTAATCCGCAGTCTCTCGTCGTTTAGAGATTTAGATGAGGGAGAGCTTGGAGGAGCTACCTAGTTAAACTTCAGGTAATGTGAGACCCCGTTTGAAGGGCTGCAAGGGCTTAATTGCACAAGCGCTTAATTGGCTAAATTATACAATTAATAAACAGCTAATTATGCAACCCTCCCGGCCAGTCTGACCACCATTATCTTGACTATTGCCTCGACAACTCGGCATCCCGCCTTGCCTCAAAAACTACAAGCTATACGAACTACGAGAACTGTGACAAAAGCCAGCAACTCCTCCAACATGGATTCCAGCAGTTTTGGCCCGCCATACGGCCGCCCTCCAGGGCTTGGCGATGGCAAAACCAGTTCTTGGATGCCAGTCTATCCAGCCAATAGCCAGATGATTCCCTATGGAAACTACTCTCCTAGTCCATACAACCCAACTAATCCCTTCTCTCCAACGAATCAAGGCGGACCCGATATGAGGCCTTATTATCCATCTGGGCCGTATGGCAGTCCTTATCCTCCTCCCCCTCCTCCCGCGACCCCACCTCCTGATCCAGAAAAGCTTCGTCTTGAAGCTGAAATCGCCGCCTTTAAGGTCATGGAGGAGAAGACAAAAGCTGCTGAGAAGCAGAAGGAGGTCGAGGAGAAGATCCGCAGGGAGGCTGAGGAAGCTTTCAGTCGTCGAATGGAGGACATGAGACTTGCCCAAGAACAGGCCAAGAAGGAGATTGAAAAAGCCAGAATCGAAGCTGAAAGAGCCGCTCGTGAGAGGATAGAGGCTGAACGAAAGGCCGAGGAGGAGCGAGCTCGATATCACGCCGAGGTTATGAGGAAGGCCGAGGAGAATGGCCGGATGAAACTTGAAGCAGAAATGAGGGCCGCTGCAGAGCGCCGAAGAGATGAGGATAGAATTCGCAAAATGGCTGAAGCAGAGGCTTGGGCCAAATTTGACATGATGCAAAAGGCCAAGGAAGAGGCAGAGGAGGCTAAACGAAAGGAAGAGGCAGAGCTGGTCGCCGAGATCGAGGAAAAGGCCCGTCAAAAGTTCGAGGCTGAGTACAGGATGAGGTACTTGGTCGCTGAAGCAAAATGGCAAGCTAGATTCGAGGCTGCTGAAGAAAAATGGAAGGCTGAGTTTGACGCGGCGGAGGCAAGACGACGGGAAGAGTTTCAACTTGCTGAAGAAGCACGACAGGCCGAGTTTGAGGCAGCACGACAGGCTGCGGTTGAGACGGCAAAGGAGGATAAGTACGGAAAGAAATAGCATTAGTTAATGTCCATATAATATATTTGTCTAATTTAAAACCTCTGCCTCTGCCTTGCATCCCCTGTGTCTCAGCAGTCAAACATCTATTATTAGCGATATTATCGCCAACGATGATTGTTAGTCACCCAGACACCTTCAGAATGACCATTTTTCCCAGATACGCACCGTCCGTGGCTGCCTACACCTAGAGGCACTGTTGTCCGCTTTCTGTCACCTTGAAGTGAAGAGCGGTCACGGCTCACGGCGGCCTAAGGCTTCTGCAAAATATGCCTGTTCTCTAAAATGATTCGACGATGACACCGTCACAGCAATTTTAGTCTCCTACACAAGGATCGATCCCGAAAGTCGCCGTATGAATTGGAACCACTAACTCATTTTTAAATATGTATGCTTGCCTTGGTTAGATGTCTGATACCAGATAATAGAACTATAAAAGCAGGGCGCATTCCACATCTAATATCGGCCCATTCACATTATCCTCCCGCCCAGAATCCCATACCAAAGATACGCGGAATCATTCAGCGCCACCCACAAAGCTTACATCGACCATGGACTTGGAGCACTACATGGATACTTCGGGGACCGAGTTCACCTGTATTTGGGTACATCCAGACAAGATTCTCTACGCAATCATTAACTAACCTGATGTGCCTGGTACAGGGCGAGGATGATATAACTAGTGAAGAGCATTGGGTCGAGGAGCACCCGCTGTTGTCCTCATCTCACTACCACGATGGCTGTTTCGATGAGTACATGGATGATGAAGAGTAGGGGATAAATAGAAGAGAGGGTTTTTCATTTTGATCGAACAGTAACAGTATTTACCCATCATATCGGGCGGTGGGTACTTAAGATCGGACTGATAGGACACACAGTTTGCATTGGATGCTTGTCTTTTTGAATCGGTTAGTAGTTACTCCAGGGATGTAAGCACAAATGACGACTAATACTCACAACCGACAAGAAAAGGGTGCTTAATACATGAAAGAATCAAATCGTCATATTTAATAATAAACCTTAGATAAAGGGAGCTTGCCCTTGGCAAGTACCGAGCTGAGTTGGTGTGTGGACAGGAATGCAGAACCTACCCTGGAGGGTAGTGAGTTATGGTATGGAATTTTGCGAGGAATTTATTGCTTGGCTTTCCGGTTTCGTAAAAAGCTTGCGATCCCAAGCTTTGTACAATCTCCAATTAACCATAGAAGACGTATCGGACGACTGCAAAAACATTGTCGAATTGCATGTGCTATTGAGTAGACTCACGGTCGCTTCCAAGAGGTGAGGTCATCGCCAAGAACCCCCTGATAAGACCGTTATCCTCGTGTCAGAGCTCCACCTTTCATCCGTACCTGGATCGGCTTGGAATGCGGAATGTGGGCGCTTCCGATTCTCGGTTAAGCTTTTGACTAGGTACGTCATAATTAATACTTGACATATCACTTTCCGGAGTCCCCTCGGCAATGATGATAAAGGAGAGCAATTGCCTTCACATATCTCATTCTGTTATGCACACTAACAAGAGAATCTCGTATCGACGGCTGCTATTTGTGGAAACCGCGTCAGCACCACCCAGCGACTGACAGAGCCTGGTTGATTGGTTGGAAATGCCTCACACGAGACCGCCAATGAGCAAAGCCCAACCCAGCCAGCCCCCCCTGAAGAAGCCGAAGCTACCGACGCGGTTGCGCGCTGGCTGATTCAGCATTTTTCCGATATCATTCTTTTTATCTCCCTGATGCTTATTCCTTCGAGCCTCAACTTGTCATCGCAAGTCAAGTGCTGACCAGGCGGGTTTCGAGATGGAAGGGCGGCGCTTTACAGGCAAGGCGCTGCTGCTGCTATCGCTCCAGTGCCTCTTCTTGTCCGTCCGAGCCGAGACGGAAAAGCCGGATCTCCGATGTCCGGATTATGTGGCTAACTACGGTATGTCACTTTTTTTGTTTGCTGACCGCGTCGTGTTCGACTCATGCGACAACCGGCTTTTACTAACGAGCGACCTTGTTATAGCGCCTCTTGTCTGGTTGCATTCTGAGGATCCGTATATGCCCAGCGACTTGCTTGCACATCTTCAACACACAACACCAACTGTGCAAGGGCATGCGATAAACGGTATTCCTTCAATTGACCTGGGCAACTTGGGGACTCTGAATGAATTTGGAGATGAAGATGTTGCCTTGGTATCCAAAGATGATCCCTTTTCTTATCCGAAATGGATTCTCGGCGAGGCACCAGACGATACTGGCAGGATACACAATGCCACACCCTGCGCCGTCATTCTCGTAGAGAAGAACGAGGTTGACCTTGATGCTTTCTACTTTTACTTTTATTCTTACAACGAGGGACCCAACATCACCCAAGTTCTGGCGCCTTTGAATCGTCTGGTTACAAGCGAAAAAGCATCGGCAGGCATGCATTTTGGTAACCACGTCGGAGACTGGTGAGTCGCGTTTGAATGACCGAGTTAAGCCTGACTGACCTTCTCAAGGGAGCATAACATGGTCCGCTTCCGAGACGGCAAACCTGTTGGCATTTATTACAGCCAGCATGTCGATGGCGAAGGCTACGATTGGGATGATGCAGCGGTTTCTAAAGCCGGTGATAGAGTGCGTTGATTCACAACATGTCTACTCATGGCTGACCGACTTGCTAACAATTTCTAGCCCATCGTGTATAGTGCCCGAGGGTCTCACGCCAACTACGCCACGCCTGGGTATGATTACTTCCCTTGGAAAAACTTCAAGTTCATACTGACATATCTTTTAGCACGCCCGTGCATAATGTGGGTTTGATTGACTACTGTGATGAAGGGAAGAGATGGGACCCCGTCTTGTCAGCCTATTTCTACAAACTCGACACCGACACCTTCACTCTTATCCCCCTCACTCCTCCTAAGCAACAAACTCCGAGATCTTCCTCTAATCACACGTCATGGTTTGAGTTCAAAGGACACTGGGGTGATTTCCAGTTCCCTCAATCCGATCCTCGCCAAGAAACAATCCCCCGCTTCGGAGTTCACCGCTTCGAGACGGGCCCGAACGGACCCCGATTCAAGCACCTCTTGCGAAAAGGTCTTGTCCGAGATCAAGCACGGAGATTAAGTTGGACCGAGTGGGGTGCGGGTATTTACATGGCTTGGTATCCTTGTTGTATAAGAGGATGGAGGAAATGGATTTCTGTCGGTGTGATTATCACTGCTTTCGCTGGGGTCGTGGTTGGCATCATACTTGGCGTTAGGAGGATTAGGAGGCCGAAAACGGTCTACACAAAATTACAGGCGGAGGATATACAGATGGATGAGTGGAGGAGAGATGAGGAGGCTTTGCTGTCATCATCTGAGGATGAGGATGAGGATGAGGATGACCGTCATCGCCGGTAGAATGACTGATCTTTTTCTGTTCTAGGACAAAATCTTGTGATGAGATAAACGAAATTTATAGACCTCTTATGACCCTTGAATCCATCCACCCTCTGCCTCAAAGATTTGGCCAACGGCTTTGCCAACCTTGAGGAGATGACGATCTCTGAAACGGGGCGCGATAAGCGACACCCCGACCGGCATGTTGTTCGGACCCCGAAAGCCCGGGATGTTGATGACCGGGGAATGCAACGCCTACTTTCGTCAGCCATGTCTTGTTCGGGCTCCAAGTCACTTACCGTCCAAGTTGAAGCAAGAACTGGACTTCCGGTATTATCAAGTCCTTCTGGTGCTTCATCCAACACGCTTGGGGCCAGAACTGCATCGTAACGGCTCGCGATGGCGTCAAACTTGGGACGTAGGGCTGAGAGGCCGTCGTATGCCTCGAGCTGATCTTTGTGAGTAATCTTTTGCCTGTTCTCAACCCATCCGATTAAATGATCGTGTAGATCCTGCTTGGCGGAGAGGTACTCGGGGAGGAAAGTAGTGCCGCCTTCAGTCTGGCCGAGTTTGCTGTGCCATTCGACAACACGATCAAATTCGGGACCGAGACTTATTTCTTCGACTTGAGCCCCGTGGGTTTTGAGTAACTCGACGGCCTTCTCCATAGCGTCTATAGTTCCCTGGCCGGCAAGACTCCATTGTATGGTCTTGCACACAGCGATTCGACAGCCTTGGAGATCAGTAAATGAACTCTCCTCATCATCGTGCACGGAGAAGAGATCCATCAAAGCTTCGATATCATCCACATCGCGGGTGAAGAAGCCGATAGTATCGAACGTTATGGCGCTGAACTTTTGACCTTCACGCGTGATGGCGTTCCAGGTAGGCTTGAAACCGTATGTCCCATTGAAAGCGGCTGGACGGACGATAGATCCCATGGTCTGACTTCCAAGAGCAACGGGGACCTGGAAGTCTGCCACAGCTGCACCGGAACCAGCAGAAGAGCCGCCTGGGGTGCGTGCGGTACTGTGTGCATTTCGAGTCTTGGGACCGGCAAAGACAGCAGCAAATTCGGTGGTTGTCGTCTTGCCTGACACATATTAGCAAGAAGGTTCCTAGGGCTTGACCGAGGCTTACCAAATATGAGGCACCCGGCATTTCGGAGGATCGAGACAGACCCAGCATCTACCGTGACAAGATGGTCTTTATAGATGGGTGAACCATGCGCCGTTAGCATATCTGTTAGCATCAGTAAACCGCGTTCAGCCTGCCGAGCCTGTGTTTCACGAACCCTTTGTATAAATGATGTCCTTGACTGCGACAGGCAGGCCATGAAGAGGCCCTCTCTTCTCCAAGGGTACTTGGTCCAGTTCCTTAGCTTGTTTTAGGCAAGCAGCTGGATCAAGATATGCCCAGGCCCTAACATCATCGTCGCGCTGCCTGATCCGTTCCAGCAGAGAAGATGCATACTGCTCAATTGTGATGTTCTTAGCTCTGATCTTTCCAAGAGCTTGGGTAGCAGTTAGGCGCCAGAGTTGAATCGTCATTGTGTATCTCTTGCTTGATCGTGGTCTCGATGGTCGAATTGCGTGTTACCTCTTCCCCGCTTGGTGTTTGGAGGGCGTTCGGGCGACTCCACCGAGAGGGGTTATCGCTTGTCCTTTGCCGATCTCAAATTCGCCAAATATTTACGGCAGTTTGGATTCTTACGTAAAACTATTCTTTGGGCTCCAGAGTAGCAAGAATGACTTGCATACCCCAGATCGAAGGATGGTTACCGTGGAGGATGCGACATGGGACTTCATCCTGGTTTCTAGGATGTTATTGTCAAGGATCTAACAGAAGAAAGCGGAAAAGGATCACGCACGGCACATCGAGGGATGTAAGCCATGACTGATAAGCGTATAAGCTTGGCTCTATAGTTATCATGCTCTTTCATACAATTTTTTACCGAACCCCATTAGCATAGAGGGTATTATATCGGTCATGGAAAGTTACAGAACTCATTTGCTTATCGCTACTTGTGGCCCCCAATCATGATATCGCCAAGCTGCCCAGATACACATGTCTTGTAAACCCCGAAGAAAAGGCGTTTTCTTACGCCAATCGGTTTACTCTTTTGGTAATAGTAGACGTCATCACATTGTAACGTTGTTCCAGATTTGTCACGAGGAGGTTGAAAAGAGGGGTTGACGATGAGTGCAGAGGACTTCATCTATCCACCTCCAAATTCTTTCCGCTTTTTGACTGACTACATACTGTCAACATGTCTCGACCGCATGCCATCTACCCCAGCCTTCGTGACAAGATTGTGGTGGTCACAGGCGGCGCAGAAGGAATAGGTGCTGCTACAGTCGAACTCTTTTCTCTCCAAGGTTGCCAGGTCATCTTCCTCGACATCGCCGGGGAGTCAGCAGGAGACACCAGCGACCGAGTCGTTGCCCATGTCAAAGATTCTAGTGGATTCGCGATCAAGACACCCATCTTTTACTTCTGCGACGTCTCTGACCTGGGGAAATTACAAGCTACCGCTACCGATATCCTAAAGCATCACGACACAGTACATGTTCTGGTCAACAATGCCGCAGGTGCAGGGAGTGCGTGCAGACTCCGTACAGAACAAGTGACGCCTGAAGCATGGGATATAAACATCAACGGAAACCTCCGACACATCTTCTTCCTAAGCCAGGCTTTCATCCCGGCGATGAAGAAGGCTGGAGGAGGTAGCATCATTAACTTGGGATCCATTAGCTGGCGGATTCCCGCAGCGGGTGTGTCAGTTTATGCGGCCTGCAAAGCGGCAATCATGGGCCTCACACGGACGCAGAGCAAGGAGTTTGGGCAGTTCAACATTCGGATTAATAGCGTCATGCCTGGCGCTATCGCGACGAAGAGACAGAGGGAAGAGGTTTTGACTCGTGAATATAGGGCGGAGGTCATGCGGGGACAGAGTTTGCAGAGGGATTTGGAGCCCGAAGAAGTGGCCAAGGTGATTGTTTTTCTGGGGAGTGATGAGGCTAGTGCCGTGACGGGAAGTTCGTATGTTGTTGATGGAGGCTGGTGCAGTGACCCTTGACTTTGTCTGTAGCACAGGTCTCATGTTGGTTTTTGGGAGGATTGGTATGGGGATATCGGGGACGATGATGATGCCTCTCGTTGTTCAGAAAAGTCGAAGGATGTCCTCTTAACAGAGATTGAAGGAACGGCTTGCCTTTAACGTCGGCATCCGGCAGCTGAAGAGGTGTGATGACATCCCATTCAAGAATAAGTTGATCTATTTTTCGGACCTTGACTACCCTCCATGACAAACAAACGATATAAGGAAACATCTATTTGGCCATAACTCCAATATTCTCCGGTGGAACTTCTATAGCTTAGCCTTGGGCCTCTGCGATGGCACAGCCAACGGGTCATACACAGCCGACGACAAGTTGTCAGCCGGAACGCCACCAGCGTGCGATGACAAAGCCCGACAATCCACAAGGCTTGGGTTGAGGTCTTCAACCTTTGCGCATCCAATCAATCTCATGTTCATCTCCATCTCGTCCTTGAGAAGTTGCATAGCCCTCTCCACTCCTTCTTGGCCATAAGAGCTCATGGCGTACAGGAAAGGTCGACCGATACCCACGCCCTTTGCACCGAGACACAGGGCCTTGATGATATCAGTGCTTCGTCGGATACCTCCATCGATAAAGACCTCCATTTTCGAGTCAAGCCCCTGTTCACGTAGAACCGGCATTGTTTCAGCTAGAACTTCGATAGCTGATGGTGCAGTGTCCAATTGTCGACCGCCATGGTTTGAAAGAACAATGCCTTGAACACCCATCTCAGCGGCTTTGACAGCATCTTCGACACGTTGCACGCCCTTGAGAACGATGGGCATTGATGTGACGCTTTGAAACCAAGGAATGTCTTTCCACGAGAGGGCAGGATCAATGAAGCTTGAAATAGCTCTGGCAGCACCTTGGCTGTTATCGGTTTCGTGGCCGCTTTGAACATCGCTGCCGGGATCAGTGAATTTGCCTCGCATATCCTTTTCTCGTCTTCCCAATTGCGGAGCGTCGACCGTGATGAAGAGACCCTTACAGCCTCTCTTTTCAGCATGTTGGATGATCTTCCTCGTGATTTCCCGATCCTTGTTGACATAAAGCTGTAGCCACTGAACCTGGTCTCCTTGTTGCGCATCGAGGATTTCGTCTAGTGAACAGGATGCAAGCGTGGGAATCATCTGGATCACGTCGTGTTTGTGTGCTGCTCGGGTCAAGATGACTTCGCCTTCTGGATGACCGAGTTTTCCAAGGGCTGTTGCCGTGACGTAGAATGGAATCGAGCATTTCGTTCCTAACATTGTCGTTGAAAAATCGACGTGTTCGACATCGACGAGAACTCGGGGGCGGAACCAGACGCGGTGGAAGGCGCTGTGGTTCTCTCGCATCGTCTGGGAATAGCAGTCAGAAAAAGTCCATCGACAACAAAACGTGGAAGGGCAAGGCGAGGATGGTGGGAATCTCACAATCTCATCATCAGCACCGCTAGAATAATAACCCCAGGCTGTCTTCTTCATCACCCGTCGCGCCACAGCTTCAAAGTCGAGTAGATTGTAGCATTGAGAAAGCAGTGGCTTCTGGGCGAGACGTTCTAATCGTTCAGCCTCATCTGGGTCTTCTTCCTTCGCTTCTTCCTCTACCGTGGACATGTCGACGGGGCCCAGGTGTTTCGACTTGTCGAGATATTTCTCCAGAGTATCGGGAGGATGAACAGGGTCAAATTCATCCGTTGCATCTTTGCCCTGGATGTAAGGTTAGTGATGACTTTAGACAGAAGAATGAGCATCGTACGGCATATCGGAGAATAATCTTGGAGCCTCCGGGATGCTCTAAGAAATGTCAGAACATGATTGTCGTTATTCGCCTTGATGCTGCCTACCGGGGAGAAAGTCTGTTACGTCATATGCCTTGCCATGAACAATGACCCAGCACGACTTGGCGCTGTTGTGCTCAGCGACTTCAACTCCTTTGAGGGCCATATTGACGAATCTGAGAGCACACAGGCTGATTCTGAGAGAGGCCGTGCTGGTCAATCAAGATGATGATGTCGAAGTGCGAATAAACATCCAGCCAGGTCCACCAACTTCAAGACAAACTCAAACAAGGACACCCCCAAGCTTAAATGTCCGACCAGCAACTTCCGTTATCCCGAGCTAAGATCATCCCCACGGGGCCCTAATCTGGGGAAACACAAGGAGTGGATAACATCTCTTCAATGACTGGCTGTTTCTGCCCGGTCAATGCCCCGAGTAGTTCGGCGACGACCAATCTCCGCCATTATCCGGTTGAATCATTATGTCATTCTTGAGTGTGAACCCAGAGAGATTGATCTTGATTACCGCTACGAAGCTTGTCATTGGTTCGGTATATGCCCCGAAATCTCGGCCTGTTTCGCCGAAGGTGGGTTCCCCGTCTCCATCCGTCATGACCCGTTCTACCCGTCACCGCTTCCGGTCATGGTTCCTCGACCCTGCATGGCATTGTTGACGAATCAAGAGAACTGATTACCTTCTGATTGCGCCAGAATAATCGGAATTGAGACCCAAGAAACAGCTATAGGATCTAGGGCTTGATTGCAGCCTTTTAAGTGCGCTTCCCCAAGCCGTATCTCGTACCCGAAAAAAAGCCTCGGTCAACTTCCGCCGAACATCGTCACAATGCCATCCTTCTCGGTAAGACCCTCATCAGATCCAATATGGAATCCGCATGCAACTAATACATCGTAGAGACTCGTCAGGTTTCTTGCCAAAGATGACCGAATCTATTACGGTGATGCCATCCTCCCGGACGGCGAGACCAACATCGCCAAGGCGAAAAAGGCGCATGTAATCACCGGCGATGTCTTTGGGAAACACGATGTCACCGATAAGGTTGTTGACATTCGTCTTCTTCTTTCTCCGCTGGCAACAGAAGATGTCGGTACTGTCAGATGCCTTGGTTTGAACTACACGCAGCATGCCATTGAGGTGAGATGCCCACGAGGCTCATATGGAAGACACTATATCTGATGAACTTTATGCAGACCAAGATGCCTATTCCCAAATTCCCCGTCCTTTTTGTAAGTGATACTGATACCAAGGGGCTCACGATCTAAAAACTGATACCCAACCAGTACAAGCCCAAGACGTCGTTGTCAGGACCATCGGACCCTATCCCCATTCCCGCTCGAGCCCAGACCGGCCACTCACTAGACTACGAATGCGAGCTCGTCATCGTAATTGGCAAGCAGGCCCTCGACGTTTCCGAGGATGATGCCCTGGACTATGTCCTGGGTTACTCTGTCGGCAACGATGTATCTCATCGCGAATGGCAGATCAAACTCGGCGGAGGCCAATGGTCTCTTGGCAAGGGCTTCGATGGATGGGCACCTTACGGACCTGGTATCGTGACCAAGGACGCTCTCAAGGACGCTCAGAACCTCAACATCTGGACTAAGCTTAACGGAGAGATTGTACAGAACAGCTCAACTAAAGATCAAATTTTTGGCATCAAGAAGACCATCTCGTTTTTGAGTCAAGGTACTACTTTGGAACCTGGTGATCTCATCTTTACCGGAACGTGAGTTTCCCTTCTTCTTTAATAAGATTGAACAGGCACGCTGATGATATTTCTTGGTTACAGTCCCGAAGGAGTTGGCATGGGAAGGAATCCTCCCCTGTGGCTCAAGGATGGAGATGTTGTTGAGGTTGGCCTCGAAGGAGTTGGGTCGATCATCAACACGGTTGAATTTGGAAGCCCTAATGCGAAGATCTAGTGAGGTACTGATGTCATGTGTTTGAGGTGCGAATTTGTGCTTGCAGAAAGTCAATCAAGTCCGTTTACTATTCTTATCTATTGCTCAAGTTCACAGCCGGACGTGTCGAGAAATATGCTTCGACAGCAACTCATCCACTCCCAACTCACCAGTACGCCAGATAGAACAAATGAGCTTCAAAGACAAAATCGTCGGCCCGAATGCGGATGGTTCTGATACGTCATCTCATTGATCCTCAGCTTCCGAAATTCCGAGTACGTGCTGAACCGCGCCTCGCTAGTGTCCGTGGTTGATTAACTGATCGACCGTGGCTATGTTTGGGCCACTCAACAATTGCTCAATACTCCCAGGTTCCTTGGCGAAACAATGGGGATACGTAGTATTCTCAAAGTCCATGACGTTTCAAGCCCCATATCAGAACTTGACTATGGGGCGATGCCATGGAAGGATTCAAGGCAGCAGTATTTCAATGTTTAGTAGTTGTGTTTTGTCTATAAGGCCATCATAGTGCTGTGGCGTCTCTGGGGATACTAGTAGGGAGCAATGATGTCGCAACTAAAGCTCTGTCTCAAAGCTATCTAGACTTCTGTAGTTAATGAAGCAATTCGATGCCCTTAGCCGTTCGACATAGCAATCAATGAAGGATAGTCAATGTTGAAAGACGCTGGCATGACTCTCCTTCAATTTCTCAATGACGTGCATGAGACCTCCTGTTTCCGATGTCACGCCGTTTACTGCGTTTCCGATCCTTCGATCCACTATATTCCATCGGTACCATCCACCCTCCTCTGTAGATCAACTCATCTCGAAACAAGCTTGGGCTAGGCTACGGCTGAGCATGCAGCCCTGCAGGGCTTGCTATTGTCCAAGTCTCCAGACATGTGGCGAGCATTGCCCAAACTCCACAGAGAATGAACGTCCACTGAGTCTCGAATGAGGAAGACGTGAAATAGAGAAAGGAGGGCGAGAGCTTCTATAAAAGGCTGAATTGCCGACCATAAAAACTTGGCGGATTGAAGACTGATCAAACCACCTCCCAATCCTGACCCTATCCTCCCACATCCCTTATAACTCGGCACAGCCATTGAACAACCAAGTATCACTCAAAATGCAACCTTTCACATCTATCCTCTTTCTTCTCGGCCTCGCCATTGCCGCCCCTACCCAGGAAGCAGGCGAAGCCCCCAAAATAAACAAGCGCTTCAACGGCGGATGGTGTGGCGTTCACGTCCATACCTTCGACGGAGAGAACGCTAAGGGGTCGCATGAGATGAACGTCTGGGTCTATGATGGCAAGCAGCAATTGATCTGGTCCAAGGAGAGTATCTGGGGTGATGGCCAGCTCATGGCTGAGAGTGAGGGCCTCCCTCTGGTGCTGAACATCAACACTCATGGATCAGGTGATGACGTTGTAAGTCTATACTGGGTTTGATAATAACGCTAGGAATCCTTTGAACAACACGCTAATCTCGGATTTGCTAGGCGACTTTCACATATGGCGAGGATGCTTGGGGAAGTGGAAAGTGGGACTCTAACAATGGCCGATGCTCGGTTGGCAAGCAAGACAGCCCTAGTTTGACTTCCAGCACGGTCACCGTTGACCTTGACTGTGGATTCTCTTGCTGAGCGAGTGACAATGACATGTTGAGTCGGAGAGAGGATAGCCGTTACCGAGACCTATCGTCGTCATTCGCTGTGCACGCGAAGATCACGGAGGAAAGGTGGTAGGCTTAGAAGGAAAGCGGCTTCTTGTATAGTATTGAAAGGAAAGAAGGAAATCAACCGGCGCATATTTGCATAAATTTTAGTAAAAAAAAAAAAACATCCATCAAGGTGCATTATTTAAAAGTCATCCCTATCTGCTGGTTGATACGCCAGGTACCGCCCAAACCAGATTACCAGAGGGTCTGTGAAAGGTATCCAGCCCTTCAGAACGGCAAGTCCTAACCGGGCCATCGTAGTGGGCTTGTATTATTCCCTGGCCCCATTGAAAGCAACAAGGTTGGGGCTTCCATTGAGGTCACCGCTGATCTGTCCAGACGTTCCAAGAGCCTTGATGCGCTTGCTCACGGCATCAGGGGTGCTGAGATTCTCCTTGGCCTGAAGGTAGAGAGCAAGACCGGCGACGTGGGGGCAGGCCATAGAGGTACCAGACATGGTCTTGACAGCACTGGCGGAGGTGATACCAGCAGATTTGATGCCCTGACCGGGGGCCATGATGTCAACTTCAGGTCCTATGTATTGTGAGCCATCATTCTCGCCACTTAAGGTTACAAGAACGAACCGTAGTTGGTGAAGGAGGTAGGGTTCCAGTCGGAGGTGATGGCGCCAACAGTGAAAGCGTTGGGAGCATTGGCAGGGGACTGGCCGGAGGCGGGAAGTGGGTTTCCATCGTCGTCACCATTTCCGGCTGCGACAACGGCAAGGATACCAGACTTATAGGCAGACTCGATTGCGGCAGTCCAAGCGTGGGAAGCAGGGCCACCTAAAGGGGGATGTTAGTATAACACGCCTCGCTTGCCAGATACTTCCGGAAGAGGGTGTTACATACCAAGGGAAAGGTTAATCACAGATCTGCTAGCACGCTTCTTTGAGATGATGTCGTTCACAGCCCAATTGAAACCCTCAAGGGTGGCCGAGGTTGAGCTTTCACGTCCCTGGAAGACCTTGACGGAGATGATCTGGGCCTAGTAAAGTTAGTGTCACATCTCGCCCTTGGAGGCATCTCCAAATAAAGGGGGGCGGGGTTGACTAACCTTCTTCGCCACGCCATAGGTCTTGCCAGCAATAGTCCCAGCAACGTGAGTTCCGTGACCAATGGTATCGACATGGGCGCCAGGGAAAACGCTGTGGCCGGCAATGGCTCGACCCTGGAACTCGGAGTGATTGACTAGAACGCCGCTATCGACAACGTAAGCAAAGGACTTGGCGCCAGCAGAAGTATCGTAGGTGTAGGTATCAGAACCAGGCTCGCGGTGAGAAATAGCTCCGAGGCCCCAGGGGGCACCCTGCTGAGTGGTCAAAGCCCTTTTGGAAATCTGGCCTGGCTGTTCCCAGAGGTAGACCTTGCCGTCCTCTTCGTCACCTTGGAGGCGGATCTTGTGGTCGGGCTCGACGAAGGCAACCTGACTGTGTTAGTTATGTAACAAGGCATAGACGGCTATAATTTACCTCAGGGCTGGCCTTGATCTCCTTGATAGTGTCCTCGTCGAATTCTCCAAAGTATCCATGCCAGTTGGTCACATTATAGGTAGACTGAATACCAATAGTGCTTCGCTTGGAGAGGCTGCGACGGTGAACATCTTCAACCCAGTGAAGATGAGATTCGACTGTGGTGACATCGGAATCCTTCTTGAGGGTGACGATGTACTTTCCGGGGATAACATCGTCCTGGAGCTTGTAGTTGTCGGCGAAGGGTGCGGCCAAGACGGTAGGGAGGATAGCTCCCAGAAAGAGAGAGATTTGGCGAATACTGGGCATGATGGCTTAAGGTGGAACAGAAAATACAGGTGAAGTTGAATGAATGACACAGTCACACAGGACAAGTAGAAATGAGCGTAGTGGGTAAAGTGAAAGAATGTAGTGAAGTGAAAGAACTGAAAGAACTCAGAAGAATGTTGTGATGGATTGCTTGCTGAGAGAGGAGTAAAATGTCGAGTCTCAACCAACATTATATACATTGTACCTCGCGGCCCGTTCACATCATCAAGGTGTTGAAATGAGGTTATCACATGGAGGGGACATCTAGACTCCGGCCTGAAACCTGTTGTATGCCCTGTTGGCGGAGTTTCCTGATCGATCTGCAGCCAAGGTGCCCGAGAGGGAAAGGCGTGACGTTAGAAGAACCTGGGACTTCGGAGAACTTCTGTCTAGCCCAGCAGGCCAGGTGAGAAGCTACCGGTAATCAATCAGTTGACTGTTGAATTTTCGGCTTGTAGAGAAGACTAGCGCAGGGGCTAGCCCGCGCCTGTCACATCCACCCATGCATGGGCTGGTATCAAATCTTAAAACCCCATCGCACCAGGTCTCTCCAGCCACTCCCGCGTTGGCAGAGACATATCGGCCCTTAGAAAGTAATCCTTTGACCACTTGAGCCTCTTGTCGACCTTGAAGCCCAGCTACCGACGGTAGTGTAACCGACGTAACGTTAACAAGACCGAGCATAGTGAGGGGAAAGGCCCAGGGGTTTTCGGAGAGATAGTCAAATTGGGTAGGTGATATGCTTATTGACGGCGCGAAAGTGACAACCCAGAAGCTCGGCATGACTCGTGGCACGACTGGGAGCGGTGAAGGGTAACAATGATCGCCTTGGGATCTCGCCGTAGTCCAGAGTGAAGCCATCGTGAGCTTGGCAATAGTTCTGATAATAAAAAAGCCATCGGCCAAGATAACGTAAAACGCAGTTCTTGACACGTGTGGGCAGACTGGGGCCATAGTAGGAACAGCGGCGACAAGACGATTATTTGGCCTGTAGTTTGTTGCAGGCCTTTGAGCATGACATCACTTTAGTTTCCCTTGAGACAAAGCGGATTGCTCTCAAACCAGACTCCCACCAGAAGTGGGGTGAGGCGATTTTCCGTAGCTGGACAAGGATCTCGTCGATCCGGCGGATCACTGTGTGGGCGAGAGATGCTCAATCGAGTCTCGAACCTGCAACGACAGTTTCATGCCTGCCCAAATGTCACCGGTCGGGTATGGCTTGCAAGGGGCAGACTCTCTACTCATCTGCTTACCATGGTTACAAAGCTGAGCAAGTGGCTCATCTACGGCGGTTTAGACCATTTCTTGAGGCGAATTCACCATTTCAACTCACAGGAAGGCTTCTCCAAGGTTATAGATAGTCGAGGGCATCACGCTGCCTTTACTGTACGGTGACATAAGAGTAAGCTCTAAACTGGGGCGGAAGGGGCTTAACTCACATTTACAACTACTGCAAGGAGGTCATGGTCCCGGGTAGAGGCGCCTTAGATCGGGGAAATGGTAGAGTGGCTGCCTGTCAAAGGGTCCCCGACCCACCTGTCTAGTATTTCGACTAGCTTAGACTGGCAGCAGGTTAACCTCTTCCGCGAGTGCCGGGATGGCATCATGAGGATCCTTTGATCATGGCATCAAGCCTGGTCAAGAATAATCGACCCAGACCAGAGCGTTCATTCTACAAGGCGGAAGAGAAGACCGGCATCCAGTATCAAGGAGGCTTGCCACAAACAGTCAAACAGAGTTGTCAATGGCTCAAATGTTGATAGAACAAGGCCTGGCGTGGGTGTGTACCTTAGCCAAGGTGAGTGGAGGGTGAAGGCCGAAGGAGAGCCTGTAAGCTGTAAGGTATGATACCGGAGGAGGCGCCCTGTCACCAGGGCCGATGGTTGATCAATGAGTGAATATTCTAGCTACGGTGTTGTTTGCGAAATTATGGCCCCGGCGAGTTAGTTAATTCAGTCTAGATGGAGATAAATGAGCGAGCGAGCTTTGATCGAGTTTCAAGGGGCTTGGCCATTGTCTTAACCGATCTTTTTCGGGACTCCTTTAGCTGTTGTTGTGCTGTTCCTGTCGGACTGGAACCTCCTGAATCTCGGATCCTCTTGAAGGGAGGGAAGGTTTGGAGGCAACGCGAGAAATTCCCCCATAGCCCGAAACCCGCGTTCATTCAACCTTCTTATCCCAGAATCATAAAAACGAGACCATATGCTTCTAGCCAGTTTAACTAACTTTCCACTTGTTCACTATCAGGACCCAGAAAGCTCGATAGCACGGAAAACATAACCCTTGCCAACACTTCGTGGAATCCCACGCTCCACCCCATTACCCTGCACAGACCTTATAATTCATGGCGAACAGCTGGTCTTTGAAGCGTATCCTAAGTAGCAAGGAGGCGTCAGGGTCACGCAAAGAGTGTCTTATTTATTCCGAGTAAGAGGACGAAGAGGACCCACGGAAGCGACCTGATTATTCTTTTGCAAAACCGCTGGTCGCCCCGTGTAACATGCGTTGCTACTAGACAATTCCACAGACAAATACTAGGATATTCGGCACTTGGATTCTCTGGAACCGTTTTAAAATAATGATGAGATGCCTAGGTAGTTGTTGACTACTTTCCCTGGTCTGTTTCTACTGGTAACACACAACTAACTTGATTTCCTTCCTCACAGTACCCATCAATCGAGTAAGAGAAAACAACTTTTCCCTGACCACACTCTTTTCCTTGATGCAGGACCTTTAATTCAAACAAGCCATCTTCATCGGACATCCGAAGGTTGATAGTCACAGGAATGCGGCACACGACCTGGCTGCCCTCTGCCCTTCTGTGGTTGACCATGCTAAGATCTAGATTACTGATATTGTAACTGATCTCTCCAACGAGCTCGACATCTATGCGCGGCCATATTAGCATCATGGATCGCTCTGGTGCTCTCTAGTTCGTACCGTCGCTCTCTATGGTATCTGGAGCCTTGTTGAGGCTACAAGCGTAGACCGTTATTGAATGCTTTTCATTGTGAGGATATAAAGTTTCTACATGAAAGGATTTAGAGACGTTCCAGTCGGCTTGTAGGATATCATTCTGCTCATTAAAGACTCAGTCATATAGAAAAGATAAGTAACAGAAATACAGACCTTGCCAACGAACCAATGGATAAAACCTGTGAGCCTATACTTTTTCGTGTAAGACTCTTGAAACACACGTCGCTTAGTTTTATCGTAGTTTGGATATTTCAACCGGTCATACTCTTTTGAGCACGTGTACCCGTAGTGCCTTCTGCACCTTCTTTCGGTCGTAATGGCGCCCTCAATGCCTCTGAGTACCGCACCACATACCACGGCTGACCAACTACCAGACAGCATTGATTAGTAGTTGTTTGTAGGGCGAGTTTGCGGAGAATACTTACGCACCGCTCCAAGGCGTCGTCATTCGAATGCTTTGGGAAAGGCACCACTCCTTCAGGCGCTCCTTGACATAAGGCGAAGAGCCAAAACCTCCAACTAGAACCAGGTGATCGATCCCTTTACTGGTCTCCCTTTTCACTCGGTCGACCTGGTCAGCCACAAGGCCAATGATCTTATCCCAGACGGGCTCGAACAAGCTTTCCATGTCCTCCTGTGTAATCAAAACATAACCAAAACGGCGGTCATAGTGTTTCTTGGACGCTGATCTGCCTTTCAGGGATGCCATTGGGAGATGTAATCGATGAGGCCGAGGTTTGGGATGATTAAGACTAAAGTCCCGCTTCGCCATCTCGAATTGATCCATGAAGCGGCTCCCAGGGCCAGTCATCTCAGGACCCAGGGATGTGAAGTCCTTACCAAAGCGTTTTTTCATGAAGGCACGAAAATTGCGGTCCACAAACGTGCCGCCGCACTTGCCGCCGCCACCGACGCAGAGTTCTCGCAACTTGAGCCCGGGGGAAATACTCTGAACCTCATAGCTTGTAATATCCTAGAGAAATGAGATTTCACGTTCAGAAGTCAAGCACAACTTGGTCACTTACCACGGTGCCGCCTCCAAGATCACACACCATCACCCTCGCTCCGACCTGGAAACATGTGAGCATCTTGAAGAGACTTTTTCGTATTACATATACATCAACGTACCTCTATTAAGTCGTGGACATGATGGATGCTGGACCTTAGGGCCAGATGAGCTGCTGCTTCCGGCTCAGTGATTAGACGGACACGATCATGAGGTCGAGACGCGAAGCCAGCGTCCCGTGCCGCTTCCAGTGTGAGTTGCTTGGCCGCATCTGACCATGTTGCAGGCACAGTGAGCCAGAAATCAACAGGGAGATCCTCAAGGTAGTCTTGGCCAAATTTCTCGGCCACAACTCCTTGATACATGGTATTCAGCCCTCGCAGATAAACAGTGACGATCTCCTTTGCGGTACGGCCTGGAGGTAACTTCATCATACCGCTGCCTATGGCCTTCTTCAAGCCTGGATCATCATACTCCGATGCCCGGGCTGAGCCATCAAGCAGGAGTTTCGTCCAAGCATATGATTTCATGCCGGGCTCGACTTGGTAACCCCAGAGGTCTCGGCCGTCCTTTCCCCCATTCTCATCATCAAATGAGACCAACGAGGGGGCCTTTTCACAATGCTCTGATTGGTGAGATGCGGCGCCGGGATAAGCTGTCCAAGCCTTGATGTCTTTGAAGTCGGTGGCCGTAGACATTGCAAAGCTAAGGCCCGAGTAGGTTGTGCCATAATCGATGCCGACGATGAGCCGGGTCCGCTTTTGAATAGCAAAGCCATCAGAAGTAGACATTGAGATTTCAGCAATTGAAAACACCAAAGGAAAAGAGTGGGTGGAGAAGGTTAGGAACACGAGATGTCAGAATAGGTAGGAAAGCACGCACATCAAGAGAAACACGGAAGGGTCCGAGAGGTAACTATGAAATAAGGAAAAAAAGCCGATTCTCCGAGCCTGATTCTACCTAAGAAAAGGTGTGAGAGCGCCTTGGGCGGTTGAAACGCCCCGCCAAGACATGCAGTGTCACTTGGTTGGGATGCAGCGCATACTCTGCGATTGACATTGGCCAGGTTTAGCCACAATTTGATGCAGTTGGGCTCAGCTCTGACGTGTCGGTCCCAACCATGGGATGCAACCTGAGATAGTTTGGGAGCCTGGTTCGCCAGGTGCTGGCGGCCAACACGCCCGGGCGACAATTGCCAGGTGTTTTGCGACATTTGCATAAGATGGCGAGGCTCTCGTTCTTCATCTTTATTATCGGAACGTTTGAACTCTTTACACCTCAGGAACCCATAGCGATCGGTTAGCCTTTCAGCGAGGCCAGTATGAACAGACAAAACAGTGAAGATGAGGGTCGCGATGTTTTCCCACCACTAGCTCGAGTTGCAGATGTGCCAGGCCGGGTTGGAGAAATTGAAAACCCTGTAAGTAACATTTTTCTCTATTCTGAAAACGGTGCTCGTTTTCCAACTTACAGTAACGGTAGGCTTCATATTCGACTATGGCGAGTGTTGAACCAAGCTATGCCCAGGTAGATGAACCTGAACCTTCACAGAGTACATTTGCCAGAATCTTTGGCAGATCAAAAGCTGTCAAACACACAAACATCAGCCAGCACCGAGCTCAGACATATGACACACGGCCATTGGATACGGGGATCACTCCTGTCGGGGGGAGGGCTGGAGACGGAGTGCTTACTGAGAGGCGTTTTGGCCAGTCGCCCGCTTCTCTTCAACAAAATAGGATTGAGACAATAAGCTATGGTTCACGCAGCTATGTCAAGACCACGACCTCAGCATACACGAAACTCGCAAGTGAGAACAGCAGGTGCAAGGCATGCATCCACCAACTAAAAGACGACCTCCAGAGGGAAAAGGCTCGAGTGAGACAATTGGAAGAGGAAATAAGAGACCAAGAGCGTGTCATTGCAAAGGTTCATTCTAACGCCATTGACTTGCTGAGCAGCAATGCATCCAGCAACTTGCCTGACGACAAGATCCGACGAAGTCTTGACAAGTTCTTTGATGGCACTGCTCGCGATTGGTGTTTGGACTGCCACGCAACCGACGACATAGAAGAATATGGCGCAGGTACTTTGCTGATGTCCAACAAGATCCTAGCTGATGATCCTGATCTACCCTCACATCTCAGGATCGATATGTGGGACGAAACAGCCGCTCCGGTGCTGCTTCAAGCAGCGTTGGCCAAGTTTCTTTGCGACAGCTTTCTAACGGAGCCGTTTTTTCTTCAGGACTGGCTGCCTAGAGCCTCTGATGAGGCTTTCAAAGGTGGGTTGTCCGCATAAGCTTCAAGCGTGGCACAGCAGCGACAAGGCAGACTGACCGAACAATAGGCAACAACCTGGATGCCATGACAACTTGGCGGGTCCAAACTGTCGAATACTTGGAGGTGGCCTTTCCACCCTCGAAGAGCTTTTTTGAGGAACGGGCACAGGACTTCGTTGAAACGTATGCATGCCTGCTGCAGAAAGTCGATGAAGACGCGCTGTCGGAGCTCTCAGAACTGATGGAGCAGTTCTGCAAACTGGCGCTGCAACTGTGGAAGCGCCATGTCCTTATCAGCGTCGAAGGCTTGGAGCAACAAGATCTGAAACACTTCCGCTCAGCACAGCCTGACATGGAGGCTGAGGACAGCGTGTTGCTTGGAGCACGCGAGGTAGATCTGGAAGGGAGGCCTGTTCAGGTCATGGTCCGGCCGCGAATTGTGTCACAGCTTGTCCATCAGGATGGTCAGCTTGCAGACAGGGTGGTGTGGTCTAAGGCGGTTGTGTGGGTTTCAAGCGCCTGAGCAAGGCGAAGAGACTGTTCCAAAATCAGTAGGGTAGAAGGATGATCTGAGTGGCAACTGTTTGATTGGTGTCCACGTTGCTTTGTGGGCTTTTTATTGCAGTTGATGGCGGGGGCTGAGTTGACAACATGCAGATTGCCTCGCAAGGCAACCAGCCACGGCGCCTAACTCGTCAGAGTACTTTTGTGACATGTCCTAAAATCAGGCTGTGACTTGGAGGAAGAGTACTCCGTGGACCGAGAGGATTTTAAGCCTTCGGAGTGAATTTGTGCTTTGTCAATATCATAAACGCCCCATTGCACTACTCTACTCTCCTTCAATCGCCGTCACAAGGCTTGACTTCACGCTGTTAAGGTAGACGCTGGATGACAACATGGTGACTATAACACCACAACAGTCAGCCCAGGCAGACGGCTCTTGGAGGGACAAGGGGGATGAGAACGCCAAAGCACTTTCGCTCGTTGCTGTCATGGGGGTTACCGGGTCAGGAAAGAGCAATTTCTTGCAGCATCTCGTTGGAAAGGAGGGAGAGAAGGGACCTGTTGTTGGCCACAGCCTCTCCTCGTGTAGGTTCACTATCGGCGGCTTTGGACGTGTTTCTTACGATGCTTCAGGCACACAGAAAACCGAAATGTACGAATGCCGCTTGGGGAACAAGCAAGTCGTCTTCTTCGACACCCCTGGCTTCGACGACACTTACCGCGGAGACGCCGACGTTCTTGCCGACGTTGCTCAGGTCCTTAGCTCCTCGTATAAGAACAACCTCAAGTTAAACGGCATCATATACCTGCATCGGATCAAGGATGAACGGATGACAAACGCGATTATGCGCAACCTAACCATGTTTCGCAGTCTCTGCGGCGATGCTGCCTTTCAAAATGTCGTTCTGGCAACCACATTCTGGGATGAATTGCAGGATCAAAGCAAAGGCGAGGATCGCGAGCAACAGCTCCTTGCTCGAGGGGAGTGGTGGGGATACATGACTGCCAAAGGCTCCAAAAATATGAGATTTCACAACACTCGAGAGTCTGCGTTGGACATCATCTCCAAGGTCATTGACTTGGACATCGTCACGCTGCAAGTACAGGAAGAGATGGTCAACAGAGGGCTCGAGGTCGAACACACGACGGCTGGTGAGACGTTGAACTCTGAGCTTGTTGAGCAGCGCAAGGCATTTGAGAAGGCTCTCCAAACTCTCCATCAGGAAAAGGAACAGGCGAAACGAGACCACGATGTGCACCTACAAGAAATCATTGAGACACTGGAGTTGGAGAAGATGACACTGCTACAAGAGATTGAGAGCGAGCAGGCGGCCTTGCATGCGGATAGACGAGAAGAGCGGCGTCGGATGGAGCAAGAATTCTACGACGAGAAACTGAGGTTGGAACGGATGGTACAAGAAACCCTTGCGGAATCAGTTCGTATCAAAGAGGAGACCGAAACGGAAGCCAGAGAGGATCGACGTCGCCTAAAGGCCGAGTTTGATGGCAAACTAAATGAATTCAGTGAGCATCAAAGCCAGGAGATGCAAAAAGCTATCCGAGAGTTTGAACAGCGACTTGCCGCGGAAAAGGAAGAGGGCCACAGACGAGTAAGAGAGGCCCTGGAGCATTCTGACATTGTCATCCGCGACTTGAAAAGCAGCATGAACCGCTCTAGAAGAGAAGATCGAAAAAAGTACGAAGATGAGATCAAGAAGATCAAGGAGCGCCAGAGGGAGGTGACGGAGCAGAGTGAAAGGTGGACAGATGACATGGAGCAGATCAACCGCAAAATTCTGGCCATCCAGGTTAAGAAGCGGCATGCGAAGCAGAAGGACCAGAAGGGGATTGAATCAAAGATTGACAAGTTGAAGGAGCAGAAGAAGTCAAAGACTCAGAATTTTTGGTCCCGGATCGGGGCTCTCGCTGGGGTTGGGAGTCTGCTGCTTGCTGCACTTGCATGAGTTTTGTGAGGTATCGTTGCAGGATAGATTTTAGTTCTAAACTGGCGCGAGAGTTATGATACTTGGGTTTTATATAGCATATAGAAAAGGTGAATGTCGAGGGTGGCTCTTTTGATACCTCTATGGTTAACATGCTCATTAAGATCTAATTGCCTCCATGTTAGTGAGTCAGACCATTCATTCCCATATGAAGTCTCACGGAGTTTTAAATGTCAAGACGTTATATATATCTTGACGCTAAACACCTTAACGTGAAAGATCTGTCAGCACGCATCATCCATCAGGAAATAGCAGAGTTGAGCATGAGATTGATATCAGGTGGTTGATGTTCCTATGCCAACTGATGCGGGGCCTGTTTATTTCCAATCGCGCGCGCTTTTTCTTTTCATGCTGTGTTGTCCCCGCAACAAGAACACGTCGACCGACATTGACCACCAAACACCCACAGAGAAATTCTGTCCTTTCCTTCTCATAACGTGATACACCGAGAGAACGTTTTGCTACGGATTAGCCCTCATAATTAACGCTATTCCGAGCCCAACACATATTTAGCTTCACCAGCGCTTCAGACAGACTTGCGCGTACCTAATTTAGCACCGAGCAGCTACCCTTGCGCTGTCAGCCTGGCGGTCAGGCCTCCCTCCACATTGCCCAGCACTCAAGTGTCACGTAAGACATTTTAAATCACCTTCTCAATCATGGACAACTACCAAAGGATAGAGAAGGTCGGTGAAGGTTGTTTCCCTGACCCGACACCCCTTCTCTTTTGCTTAGCTATTGACTCGCACAACCATAGGAACGTACGGTGTCGTCTACAAAGCCCGGGACCTGGCACACAATGGTCGCCTTGTAGCCCTCAAGAAGATCCGCCTCGAGACCGAGGACGAGGGTGTCCCCAGCACAGCTATCCGCGAGATTTCAGTTCTTAGGGAGATGAACCACCCCAACGTTGTCAATCTGCTCAACATCGTTCATGCAGATAGTCACAAGCTGTATCTCGTCCTTGAGTTTCTCGACCTTGATCTCAAAAAGTACATGGACTCTCTACCAGTATCTGACGGAGGCCGCGGCAAGCCTCTTCCCTCCGGATCGTCTGCAACCATCCGAACCCTTGGCATGGGCGACCAAGTCGTGCGGAAATTCATGCTTCATCTCTGTGAAGGCATCAAGTACTGCCATTCTCACCGTGTCCTCCACCGAGACCTGAAGCCTCAGAATCTCCTCATCGATAAGGAAGGCAACCTCAAGCTCACTGACTTTGGTCTTGCAAGAGCTATTGGTGTCCCACTACGGACCTACACCCACGAAGTTGTGACTCTCTGGTATCGTGCACCAGAGGTCTTGCTGGGAGGCAGGCAGTACTCGACTGGTGTAGATATGTGGTCCATCGGCTGTATCTTCGCCGAGATGTGCACCCGCAAGCCAATATTCGCTGGTGACTCCGAAATCGACGAGATTTTCAAGATCTTCCGGTAACTAAAGTGTCTCCATCTGTTTGACCGAGCTAACCTTTTCCCAGTATCCTTGGAACGCCCGATAACGAGATTTGGCCCGACGTAACTTCGTATCCTGATTTCAAGCCATCCTTTCCCAAGTGGAGACGAAACTACGATGCCCCCTTGTGTCCCAACTTGGACGAGGAAGGGCTGAACCTGCTTGATCTCCTCCTTGTCTATGACCCCGCCTATCGCCTGTCTGCAAAGAGGGCATGCACTCATCCGTACTTTGATAAACTCCACTACGAAAATGAGCAAGCCGGCAAATAGGAGTCGCAGAGATGGGGGACGGGCTGATTCTATGGTTTGGCAAGTGGTGGTGTATCTGCTAGCTACCTAATACAGAGTTACATCTCAAGTGCAGAGGCGCATCTCGTAATGGAATATCTGATGAACATGTGCCTATACTTTCGACTGAATGTATTTTATGTAAAAGCTGGTTTCTGGCCAACTCTCTCTACCCTCATCTACTCTCGATGAAGCAAAGTATTGCCTTTCATCCTTGCTTCCAATCGATCCTATACCATTCCTACACCTTCGCAAGGGGAAGTAATGGCCCTCCCTACTGGGCCGATCGCCATTCGACTTTATAGAACTGTGCAATTACCTGGGGGGCCGGCAGAAAGTTTGGTGGGGAAGAAGATTCGAGTCACTTCACTATCTGATTCTGTACCTGCGTGCACCTGGGAAAATCTCTTCATTCCTGTTCGTTCAAGAGAAAAAGTGCTTGTCATGGTAAGTTTCTGTTCACAGTATAGTCTAGCTTCGAACTGCAAATGGCCATCCAAACAAATCCATTCGGTCCAATGATCAACATGTAACCCTTAGGGGCTTATGGCTCGTTGTTCAACGTGGATTTCCTTCCCAACAATACTCTCTCGGCCCGTTGTAACGCCACGGTCAAAGGCGGCTTCAGGGACCTGTCAATGTACAGTAAATCCCATATACGCCGCGGGAATAGTTCCATCCCCTCATTTAACTTTTTGTTGGAGTCTGTGATCAAGATACACCTTCCTTTTCGTGCATAGAGACGAGCCAGATTGGAATGTTTTTGCCAATCCCGAGCAGCCCAGGGGGTCCTGAACTGGATCTTGAATGGTCCGCTGGGGCCTTTACCCAGTACGATCTTTTTGGCTTTCGGAAGATTCAAGGCCACCTCAAGGCCATCCGCGCTTATCCTTGGGTTGAGAGAGGCCATCGGCCCCGTTGAATTGAAATATCGCAGTGCTTGCTCTTTGGTGGAGAAGCAGAGCACCATCCGATACCCATTTAGTCCAATTTCGACCTTGGCCGTGGGTGGTTTGTTTTGCTGGGTCACTGATGTGTCGTGACTTGCCATGGTGTGTTGGAGAAGGGACAAAGTAGGTCGTCTTGGTGAAAAAGAAAAAGAGAAAGAAAAAAAGGCAGTGAATGTAGCTAATATCGCAGTCTGGCTGCCTTTCTAATCATAGGGAGGATAGTGGATTTTCTTTGGTACCGCGGGTTGAGGTTGAAGGATCTAGCCCACTTCTTCGAGGACGCCTGGTGTTTTGTGTGTTCACAGTGTCATACCGAAGTGACACAACTCGGGAACAGGTCACAGTAAACCAATTGTTCCCCAGGAGAGACCTTGAAGCTTTACTGCAAATCAATTAGCACTGTGTGTACGTATACTTACAGCCCGGTCCGCCAGTCCTCGGCATCGTATCTTCAGTTGTGGCTTCCCGCCTCTCCAATCACACCACCTCTGTCTGAATAATACGGCGAGCTCAGCCGCCCCAAAAGCAAGTATCTCATCCCCAATCCGGTTGAATACATTTCAGCTGGCCAAGAAGGTTTATGCAGCTGTTTTCAACACGGCTGTGTTCTTTCCGTTAGGTCGCTAACAGGCCTCCCACGCCCCGTCGAACCCTTGACCAAACAGCTGTTTTCAAGCCAAGTTTCCCAGCAGAAAAGATTTGACCATCTCCTCCAGATTCATATCTAACCCGCAAAGGTTGAGCATCAACAGCTCTCCCAAGTTAAATACGATCCATGAGTTCCATACATCCACAACCTGGCGGCAAGGGCGCCCCCTTGCCGGAGGCACCACTACCTGCACCTCGGATACCTACTGCCGACGAGGCAAACCTGGAATGGATTCGAAGACAATACAGAAATAATCTCATCGAAAAAGTCCGACTCTCCTATTTTGTTAAGAGCCCTCCGGACTTTCATCCTCCAGTCAACTCGCCTAATGCTCGGCCACACAGCTACCGTGTCAGCCTCGCGGAGATGCAGAGAATGCGCATACAAAGACTGCAGTATCAACTTGCCATTCACGCCAGGAATCTATATGAAGGATCTGTGGAAAACTGGGACGACTGGGAAAGTGATCTCCAAAGCTATGGTGAGAACGTCTAAGCACACTCCCTCGCTCAGCCGCTTGGGCCTTGACTAAGCCATCTGAGATCGAGATGCACTGACCGAATATCAACTTAGTCCAAGCTTTGCAGGAGCATGAATACATGGAAATGCGCGGCGGGGAGTCAAGAGACCCCTTTCTAATCACGGGGGAGAGGCAGGTTGATCGAGATATTCTCGACACGGTCATGAAAAACATCAGCCCTCCGGCTGGACGGTCAACACCCGTCCTAAGCTGGGAGACAAAACGCGTCTCGCCTGTCGCTACACGTCGAGGCAACCGCGCTAACAAACGGTTCATGCGTATGGGTGTCGCTGCTGTTGGTGCTGCTTTTCTAATAGCACCTATGTGGCTCTGTATCCTGGTACTCGACACTCATCAGGCGCTATGGACGACGACTATTTTCGTCGCTGTGTTTGGCGTAATGATGGCTTTTGTACTCCATGACAACATAGCGGTTCTCTCGGCTACGGCGGCTTATGCAGCGGTATTGGTAGTTTTTGTAGCCTTGGTGGCAGAAAAGGATCAAAGTTGAGGGGTCAAGTTGTTCATCTGACTACTCGATTCCGAGGCCAAGACTGTAGTTCCAAGATTCCCTAGAATCTCAGTAACTATTGTGATAGCATCAATTACAGGAAATGGCCTTCAGGTCTTTCAACCACAATTTTGAGTTCCACTCCCTCGGCAACATGAAGCAAAGGACCCTCGGATATACCCCTGCACCCTATTTCGATGTCTTGCCTCTATCTTACATGTGCCATTTACCAAATTCCGATGTTCATCGCTATTCGATAGTCCGCAGCTTAACTCCGGAGGGCCTTGAGGTCGGTGAGTCTATGGCATCAGAGTTCTGGGAACTGGCCGATGCGGCCCCGATTATCCCGGACCTAACCGCCGCTAAAATCCGGGAACCGCGATCCTCTCACTTATAAGGCGATGGACATTCTGAACAACGCTCCAACTTTATCAGTATTGCGCAAAGACTTTTTTGCATTCCATCACCATGACTTCCTGGAAGACTTCTAAGTTGACCTGGTTCATCACCGGGGCGGCATCGGGTTTTGGTCTAGAGCTCACTCGGCTTGCTCTAGCCAACGGCCACAACGTCATTGCAACATCACGAAATCCAGCCAAGGTTCCCGACTTGGTCTCTGAGATCGAGAGCAAGGGCGGTCGTTGGCTGACTTTGGATGTTGACGACCCCAACGGTGGTCTCGTCATCGAGAATTTGGAAAAGGACGGCACCGAGATCGACATCTTGGTCAACAACGCCGGTTGGTCCATTCATGGCCCCGTCGAGAGTTTTCCAGAAGATGAGGTTCGCCGCCAAATGGAAACAGTCTACTTTGGGCCATATCGTCTTATCAAGGCGGTGCTGCCTCATATGCGACAGCGACGCCAGGGACTGATTCTCAACATCGGATCAGGCGCTGGGGTGGGTGGGAGAGAAAGTATGGGCATCTACGCCGCTGCCAAGGCTGCTATGGATGGTACGTAACTCTACAGCCTGGCTTTGAACTTGGAATTGATATCAAATAGGCCTTACACGGATCCTCGCCCGTGAGGTTGCTCCTTTCAACATCCGTACCTTGACAGTTCAGCTTGGAGGGTTCGACACCAACTTTACCAACGCTCTTCGGCTATCATCTGTACCATTCCCACAAGACTATCTTGGTGGAAGGACAGACCAAGTTGCACACAGTTTATTGGGCAGTAACTACAAGGCGGATGGTGATCATCGCAAAGCCAGCCAGGTCATCTACGAATTTGCCATGGGGCAAGGCCGAGGAGAAGGGAAAGAGGGTGAACGAGTTATGGCATTGGGAAGAGATATGATGTTGCTCATGGATAATGTCTTCAAGGACATGCAGCATCAGATTGAGATCTTTCGAGACATTGGTAACAACGTCTTTCTTGATGGGAACTAGGTTGGTCTGTGGAATGGTCGCTCATAAAGATAAGCATTTCGGAATACTGAACATTTAAGAGGAGCTCAAAGGGGGATAATGAACCGAGTCGCTTTTTAGTCATGCTATATACTGACTCTATTAAACTTTCCTCTTTGCCTAGCATGCAAACCTTGCGTAAAATCTCGATAAAATCGTTCCAAAGATGTAGGGGAGGCGTAACGCCATATCATCCAATGCACTGGATGTGCATAGCATTGCATGTTTTGGGGTGATAATTGTGCCACGCCCTTTGGCCGTTCTCTCGGATCTACCGGGGGTTAGTATCCCCAACCCACACTTGCACCTGGAATTTGTCCAATTACTGCTTGATAGACTATTTACGGCCGAACTGGATGAACTCTTTGAGAGGAAGATCAAGCCTCTGGCAATTCTCCAAGACGGAGACTACTCCCAAGCGCCTTGTTAAGGATCAGGAGTTAGGAATACCTATCAACGATAATACCCTAAAGCTCGAGACGGATGTACGGTGGTATGTAGGGTCATTTTGACGCGGTGATAATGACGCGGTTACCTCAAGAGCGGTATCGCTCAACCTTCTCGCATACGCTAGTAGTCAAATTACCATGTAGTTTGATCTCGTCCATCTCCCAAGCACATTGAACTCACCAAGTGTCTAGCTGCCGTCGGCTGGACGTCTAAAAGCCGACGTTGCAGCGGAAGGTTGGGCTAACATCTAGAAGGCTCGAGATTTGTGTGACCTTGCATCGCAACGGTCTATGGGCCCAAGGCGGTGCAGCCCATGTTCAGCCCAGGCAACAACTCCATCCACCACAGCCTTGTAGTACATCGGACCGGGCAATTGATATTACGTGAGACCGTGTTGCGGCGACTATGTCGTACGACGGGCTGACCGCCATTGCTTGATTGACTGTGGTTCTTGGCATCGTGTTGAAAGACGTGTTGTTTAGGGATTGCAGTTGGTAAGGTGGGAAATGGCAATTCTCTCTTGTTTCTCGTACGGAGGTTAGAGCAGTTAAATACCTATGTAGATAGGCAGTCTATGAGTCTTCGACTCCTGCGGCTGCAGGTGGCCGAAAGGCTTAAAAAAGGCCACTGTGTTAGCATTGGGATATAATGCTATGATGTGTTGGAAATGTGTTCTTTATTATAGTTGAAGTCGGGATAACCGATGATGAAGACCGATATTACGTGAGAATCCTAGGGTATGACGGTAACCTGCGTACAACAGTACTTCGCTCATCTATTCGAGACCACCCCCTGTAGTTCTTGCAAGAGACTCGGCACTACCAGCTTGATTCCCTGGCCCAAGCAGATCATAGCACTCTATGGTGTCGCCCAAGATATCTTATTGTTGGCGTTGCACAAGCAAGGTATTCCTTAAATAGCGACTCACCCAGCCGCTGAGTCTGCTTGAGTCACTCTCCGACACACCGTTCCCGCCATGACGTTTTTGCACCGGCAAGTTCTGGCCACTGCTCTTTTCCTAGCTTGCGGTATTCAGATTGCCTCCACGTCCAACCTATATGCCTTCTATACACAAAGAAGCATCCAGGTTGCGGCGCAAGACCTCGATACTGGCAAGATCCTGTACAGCAGCTGCAATAGTCTTAATACCCCTATATTCCCAATCGAAAACCCGAATGTGCTTCAGACCTTCAGCAGCCCACGGAATGGGACAGCGTTAACTGCAGCAGGTTGGTGGGATGGGACGCAGATCTTGGTATTTTTTATCAGTGACATCGACGAAAAGCGGATCATGCTCACATTCCTTAGGCCACTGTTTTTTTCCAGAACGAAGACGGCAACATAGCGAACTGTTTCTACGAGTGCGATATGGAGACCGGTCGATTCAATCGCACGGCCGAATCGTACCCTTCGTTGATAGCACGTGTCGACTCGGTCCACGAAAGAACTGGCCTCTCCGTCGAGCTTTTAGCAGATCAAGTTGGATATCGAAAATATCGGCTATTTTATCACAACGCGGACAGACAGATTATGATGATGTCGTGGGAGCAGGGCGAGAAGCTTTGGGTGGACGCGGGAAGGGTTTCGCCGGATACAAGCCTTGGGATTGCCTTGGCGTCAGCTTATCACGAGGGTCAAGCCATTTCAGTGGTTTCTCCACAAGGGTCAAAAGATATTGAAGTTGCTCGCCTGCCACGAGACGATGTGTGGCAGCTCGGTAAGGCATCTCTGACTACTGAATATCTGGCCAAGACATGTCACTAATTACTCCCAGAGAGTTTCCCACGCCCCTTGAAGGGCAACGCCACGAACGAGACCACCCCTGATCAGCTCAAATTTGATGATACATCTAGTTCCGACTTCTCCTTGCCATTCTGGGACCCAGACACTCAAGCTATTGGACACGCATTCACAAAGAACGGGTTACGAGAAGTCTACTATATCGGAACAGACAGGACATTATATCAGGCTCGCGAGTCTAGTACTGGCGGCGAATGGATACTGGGACCCAACGGCAGCCAGTCAACCTGGCCAAAGGCGGATGAGAGAAGCGGCAGGATGGTAGTAGTGTCGCGGCCAAAGGTCCCCGGGGAGGTCTGGATCTACTACTGGGCTGATGGAGCAATCATCCAAGCTTACAAGTCGGCCTCCGGTATCTGGGAGGAAGCAAAACCACTGCCGGTCAAGGCAACCAACACGGATGTGGGAAGTCCGCCAGTTGACGACAATAAAGGCGGGAATCTTGGACCCGGTAGCTGGAGTACTGCGATCAAAGCTGGGGTTGGGCTTGGTGTTACCGCAGGTGTGCTGACGGCTGGAGCATTAATCTGGTTTCTCATCAACCATCATAATGCTCTTGACCGTGGCTTCAGGCCACGCGGCGCTAATACGGAGGGCGGAAGTCACAGCGACCTTCCAGAACTCTATATAGTCCAGAGAGCGACGCCAATCGCTATCCAGTCCTCCAGGCGCTCTGCAGGGAGGCAGCCCGCGGAGCTGGATCAACCAGGTGTAGCTTACGAGCTTGCAGGGCACTGCGAGCGGTGAATTGAACCCTGCACAAGTTTAAGAAAGGCAGTACCAGCTGTTTCTCGTGCTAGCATGACTACGTTTGCCGGTCGAACACTTTGTCGCCCACAGAATATCTGCGTCGTTGTAACTTTCCGGGCCCTTCTACTAATGGGAATGGTGATGATATAACACGAGTCCAAGCCTATTAAACTTGGGAAAGTTCACAAGTCGTAAGGAATCCGAGTAGCTAGAAATCCTAGCGTCATTCATACAGTGACGGTTTGTCAAGACAAGCGGTGAAGCTCCCCAGAGTGCGTAGTTTCACAGCAGTTAGAGCAATGCTATCAGCTCCCGTCGTACAAGTTTCAAGCTAAGCCTGTGTTAGCTCCAAGAAGCAAGAGACACTCATCAAACTCAACACTTTGTCCATTTAGTATCAGTTCGTTTCATGAGACAGATACTGGTCAATTGAATCTTCATGTAAAAGAGCACACTGATAAAAAGAAGCGTTCAACACCAGTCCATGCTCATCTCATCTCTCGTGTCATCCGAATCGTCAATCTCGTTGAGTGCCTGCACCCTTCGTCCACCCTCACATCGCTTATATCGTAAAAGTCTGTCTAGCAACTATCTTTTCCAACAATAACATTCCAGTTGCCCTCGTCACTGAAGAGCTGGCCTAATTCGATTGTTAGCCATGATATCTGAGAATGGTCTCTGTCTCGGCGTACCTTGAGTCATGGGCTCGGACCAGCCACTGGACATGCAGTCCTCACGGATCTTGGCGGCAAAGGGGCCAAGATCCTTGCATGGAACGCGAAGAGGGGTATCGTTGTCATTGCAGAGCCAGATGGCAGAGTCCCACGAGCAGCTGACTCGGGCACACTTGTAAGGACCATCATCGAGGCCGCAATAGCCGTCAATCCCCTGGAGATAGTCGATACCTTCCTTGATGGCCAGAACACCAGCACGGCCCTTGCCTCCCCAACCACAGTTGATCTTTCCGAACTGAAAACCCCAAAGATTAGCTGTTAACCTATGAACCTCGTCAATCTTAGAAGAACTCACACCACGCTTCTCAACTGAGGAAGGGGCACCGAAGTCTGGGTTGATCTCTCGAGCCTTGACTGTGATTTCCTCGAGTGTGCCTTCGAGAGTAATGTTCTCGCTGCGCCTGTCGACCTGTCCGGTCCACTTCATAGGCGTGATTTCATAGCCGTCGATGGGGGCGCTGACCGCCTTTGGAGTATTGCTGGCCTGGGGAATGGCCTTGAGATATGTTAGTGAAACAAGCCTTGGCATGGTAGCTAGTATATAAAGCCCACTGAAGCAAAAGCCATGGCGGCAGAGAAGCTGGAGAGGAAAGCGCTGGCCTTCATAGTGATGAACTAAGTTAGTGCTGAGAATGAAAAATGATGGTAAATTGGGAGGCTGCTTTGGTGACTGTGATTGTGGTGGTGATCTGAATGTTGAGCTTGGTGAAGGAATCCCGTCTCTTATAAGCTGCTGTCCCATCATTGCTCTATCTCACTACCTATTCAACGTAACAATTGCCTGTGTCTGATCCTTTGATTCTCTACACACAGAGTTGTGATCTAATCTTGGATTTTCCAAATACTCGGTCGGTCCATGGCCCAAAACTGCGCCTGCCAGCTCACTTCAACACCGAGCCAACAGGTGGAGCCACAATGAAGTTATCACCAGTCGTAAAACGGCGGTAGCAGCATGCCAGCCGTGTGGGTTATGCAGTCCAAAGCATTGACACAGCCACACAAGTCGCATGTTTCATCCTTCTGGGGCCCGGACCACAGCAATACGACACGTCCTCAGCTGAGGAGCAGCAATGCATGCAGGGCTGCATTTTCCAGAGGCCGGAGTGCAACGTTGCATGACTTCAGCCTCGAGTTTTGCTGCCGGACAGCACACAGCTCGCTGATCTGCGGTAAGGAACTGGGTTGATAAAATCTTAAAAGTGATGGTATTCCCGGGCAAAGCCGAGTGAATACGGTTTCAGATGCACTTTCTAGCATGGTCAGGCTTGTTCAGCCCAGGTTTAGAAATTTGCTATCAAGTTACTAAGGTGACCAACGGTTGAAATGCAGCGAATGTCGCAGGCTATGCGTCAGCGAAACAGGAGTGGTAAAGTCCTAGAGACAGATTTAGCATATCCCAGTAGGCCCAACCTCCTACAGCATTTACGCTCCTTTGTTGGCTGCAATAAAGGCAATTGCGGCACCGCAATGGGATCATGTTCCGCAGACAGTGCTTACCAACGTGACTTTGCGGCAGACGGTGTTTTTCTTCAACAAAGTAGCCCACCAACAAACCCTTATTCAAGACAGACTGGGTTATCTTTCCAAGAATGAGAACAATTTCACGACAGAGGAGGAGAATGCCTGGCCCTCAATAGACCCGTGTGCACCGTCAATGTCTCCCTGTCTAAGCCAACTGAATCATGTGTTAGACTGGCATCCATGTACATCAATGGTTTCTCTAGCTAGCTAGAAGTCACACATCGCTTAGTAGCTACAAGCCCTCGATATTCTCCATCACTGCATCCTTCAAGCTCGTCCATCCTGGCTGGCCTAACATACGAAGCAGATTCTCCGCCCTGTCACGACCTTGAATCTCATGAGGATCATCTCCACCCGAAAAGTCATCTGGAAAGGTTCTGTTGGGATGAGCCTCCCGAAGGAGGGTCAAGACTTTGTCCCAGCTGAATCTTTCGGCAAATGCAAAAATCCTCTCTTCCTTCACATCTGAAAGAATAGCAGCTGCAACATGAAGTCGAGCAGTGTCTTGGGGGTGAACGTAGTACTCTATAGAGACGTCAATCAAGGCTGCAGCGGTTGCTCGGTGTTAGATACATACGACGAGGGAAGAAAGGGTGCATGGGAAATGTCTGTCCTTTGCACAGCAGTGGGATAAACTCAGAGGTGCTCGGGTATCCCTGATTAACTGGATCAAGTGGTTTGCCCAGGTTGGAGTCGGGAAGAACTAATATCAGTTAGTACCTAGACACTCGACAGTAATCAGGAGGGTAAAATCACCAGTATTCACAATCAAATCCACCCGTTCGTGACGGTGCTCCTTGTAAAATCGCCAAACCTCCTTTTCTGCCTGCGTTTTACCCGCCGCGTATACCGCCATCCCTCTCTCTGGTTCATATGGTGGGTCCTTCCATGCTTGCCTGATGGACTCTTCGTTCCAGGTATCTTGCGTCACCATGTCACGAGGTTCATCCAGCGGGTTATATAAGGAAGCAGAGGACGAGGTATAAATAAACCGTTTAACGCTGCCTTCATCATATGCTGCCTTCAAAGCGTTGAGGGAACCGGAGATAACAAGAGGGATCGTTTTGTTCGGGTCTGGATCGAGGGACACGACGGAAGCTGTGTGAACGATGACGGAGACGCCTGTTAAATTTGGTAAGTAAGCTATTCAGTATCGGTGATAGTGTTGTCTTGCCTTTGACTACTTCATGAAATGCTTTTTCAGTAGCCATGTCATCGACCTGGACGAGGTCGAAACGTCCAGCTCCATACTTCTCTTCGAAATGCTTAACGAGCCAGGCATTCTTCTCGATGCTGCGAACGGTACCTCGGACTCGATAGCCATAGTGAAGGAATTGGTCGCAAATGTGTGAGCCCAACAACCCGTTTGCGCCTGTCACGAGAACTAGAGAGTCTCCGGGGACTGCTCGGTCGGTGATTTCCAACATGATGCCGAGAGGAGAGATACGGGTGCAGCCGGTAGTCTTCGGGAAGTGGCAATAAGATGGGATTATGAGAGTTTCTATGGAGAAGGGGGTTAGGGGTACCATTTATGAACACGGGAGAACCGGCCACCTCGCAAACTAGCGCCTCTAAAAACACTCATGTCATCACGTAGCCTTGGAATTCCCTATGGGTACAGAAGCGAGTTACAGGCATGGGTTGAGTCTTCAACACCGTCTTTCTTGAAACTGGCCAATGGCATTGATGTTGCCGAACGCGGTAATGTAACACTCATCCCACCGGCCTCCACTCCGAGACGAGATGGCCGCTAACTACCTTCTTCAGCGGAGGCCTGTTGATAAGCTAAGCTTTTCCTGATTTGAAACCCCGGAACTGTTTCAACGGGGGTGTTCTGATGCCAGGATTCGCTCGATCTGTGTCCGGGGGTTCCATGCGCCAACCTCGAATCTTCCCAAGTCCAAGATGCGGCACAGTCGTAAATCATCATGATGGATGTCTCCTCCGCTCAAGACCCATAACAAAAAGTCCCGGGCGATATTCCGATCGACCTTCCTCGAGCCCCAGTTCCATCTCTCCGAATCACTCTTTCTCATTCCTCGATCCGCCATAAGAGCAACCCACACGAGAGCGCTCCTGGAAAGTCCATGTGGGGGGTCAGTCGCCATGGATAAAGGTAGATGTGTGATACGTCGCATGTGCTCGGTTAAGACCTGCATCATATGCACCAGTCCATCCAGAGTATCAGGTAGACCTTTTTTAACCATTTTGAGGTAGAAGAGGGCCGCAAGACGGAGAACTATGTCAAGAGACCTTTCGGCTTCATGTTCCATATCGCTAGGCGACTTGAACGAAAGGTTGTTGTGGTATGGAGATGTATTGACCCCGCTCAAACACCTATCGAGGGCCTCTAGGCGTGTCTGTATTGGCACTGAAGCCATCAGTAAGCGGTACTCGATGCCATGGTATTCTTCCATCAGCGCAAGTGGATCAAATATTAGGGCGCCTCGCTGTGATGCTGCAAAGTCAATTGTGGCGACAAGTGTAGCCAAAGATGCGATAGTGTCACACAAATCATCGCAGATACCGTCGTATTGGCGAACTGCCAGTCGGACATCGGCTTCGATCGCCATCCGCCGGTCGCGAGGGAGTCTTGCTGAGATTGGCCTCTGTAACTGTCCTTGTGTAAAAAAGGGAGTCGTGACTATTTCAGATGCCCCCTTCAAATCTGCTCTGGAGTGTGTTAGTGCCAGAAGTTGTTGATTTGAGCTCGAGGACTCACTTTTTTACAAGGATTTGTACTGGCAGTGGGAGAACCTGCAAGCCACCCGCTGCCTGCACCAGTAGCTTGAGTCCATTTAGATGGGCCAACCAGTGGTCATACAATCCGAGAAACGTCTAGCATGCCGTGTCAGTAAGTAAAAAAGACACACTTCAATAAAGAACTTACTGCCAGAATAGCCAAGCTCGCAATAGACTGGATTACAACGACCGTCTTGCTGATGGTTTGTTTCTGGTCTCCCAACAGTTTGTTGACCAAGGCACACAACTTTGCCGAATGCATCGAAAACCCTGCTGGCTCCCTTGTCCCAGACTTGAGCAAGAGAAACAAGGCCCCCATAGTCAAGGTACAATTGAGCATCAGTGGCTCCAGCATCAAACGCTCAAAACGACTCTGATCCATTGACAATGGCTGCCATGAAACGACCTGCAACTGCTCAAATGGGTAATGCCTTATGGGGCATGAGAAGAGATATGCGTGGAAGCACTTTCGTCCTTCGTCAGGGATTTCGGCAGGAAGTCCGTGTAAGACCCAGTCTGGTAGGGTAATGCCAGAAGGTGATGGGACATAACGAGTGTCCGCCTCGTTGAGTTGACGCCATGCCTTAGTCAATGGAAAAGAGAGCGATTCCTTAGGAATTCTGCTAGCGACAGACTGATATGGAATCGCCGAACAAGACTCTTTCGATGCGTGTTTGTCGTGATCACCTGAACCCGTTCTGGGTGCAATTCTTCGATTCTCACCCCCCTGTACACGTCGCAAGTCATCATCAGTCACCGGCCTTGCCGCCTGTCGAGGTTTCTGCCGCTTCTCAAGCACGAATTTGAGCTTTGTAGCGGTGATGTTCGAATTTCCTGGTACTTTTGCGACTGTAGTTGCGTTGACAAACGATATTCCTTGATGCTTCTCCCTGGTGACTCGTAGACCGCGTCGGGTCTTGGTGACGGGATGCACAGCGACTTGCGATGGCTCCATGGCTGCATGGACCCAGCTATTGGGAAATTGAAGTGACTGTTATGTGGTCTTTGCCGAGCTTGAATGGAATGATCAGTAAACGGCAGTGATTATGCATGGGATGAGTTTGCATCACGTCAGAAACCCCCATTTTGCTCACCGCGTCAGCACTAGGTAAAATTACCGTATTCGGTAATTCGCATCCTATTGGTCAGGCCTGAGAAGGAGATAAGGTTCAGAAGGACGACAATCCTTCCCCTGATGAATCAAGGCAGGGTCCAAAACATGATGCTGTAGACGATGCGTCTCCTTCAAACGAGCCAGACTGGTTAACTTGAAGAGGCAGTGCGGTATTCCTGTTCGCACGGCAGTTCTCTCATTGGGCAGTCGGCCCGTTATTTATTCCACCTGCTGAATGCCTCACCCTATACCAACAGGCTCATCAGCTTCTGGACCCCTCCTCTCTAACTTGACCGAGCCAAACACTATAAACAATGGACATATTCCGCCAGAAAGCTAAAGAATACCGCCTCCACACGTGCCAGCACTGCGATGTCTTTGTAGTGGACACAGCTAAAGCCACAAGCTCTAAGAATCGCGAAACCAGCCTGGGGGTCTTTCGTATCCCCGGATCCCAGATTTCCCAGGCAGCGTCAGACAGCTGCGCGCTCTTCCAACCCTGCATTGTCACTCTTGAGAAAGATCTTATACCTAGAACGCCAGTGAAAGTTGTTGATGAGGATGTTGCTTGTCAGTTCACTCTCGTCGTCACGCTCTGGTATCTTCGCAGGGCAGATGGTACCCATGGGATGACAATAGAAGGGGCTTGGAGACGGAATGGTCCCCCGGAGAGTTGGTTGTCGATGGGTGTAACAAGGTTTAACCTATGGCCTCATAAGGGTGAGTCGATTTGACCTGTAGCGAACCGTCTCTCATTGTATAACCAGATGCTTCTTGTGGGAACAAATTCACCTTGCACGCTGTTCAGCCAGCTGTCAGTTCCCGAAAGGCGTTCACGAAAATGCAAACATCATTGAATGAGTGTTTGAGTTCACATGCTGAGTGCACTCGGACTTCCCTACCGCCACCATCTCGACTTGTCGATGTTCAAAACTTCCGACTCGTTGATTCGGCTCCTATAGGCAGTCCGACCTGGGCCGCCTTGTCTTACTGTTGGGGCGGCCCTCAAAAAGCCCAGACGACTAGCACAAACGTTAAAGATCGCTACCAGTCCATGAACTTTGACGACATGCCGCTGACCCTCCGCGACGCCATCCGTACATGTCGCGAACTGAACCTCCCGTATCTCTGGATAGATTCCATGTGTATCATCCAGGACGACGACAACGATAAAGCTAGAGAGATCAATAAGATGCCCGAGGTTTATCAGGGTGCACTGGTCACTCTGTCAGCATCTTGCGCAACCACTTGTCATGGGGGGTTTCTGCACGACAGACTTCACCCAGCTCCAGGAGTAGCATTACCATTGAGAGGTGCCGAGGGAGACTACGACCTTGTTCAAGCCGTCAAGTGGAAGGGCCCTGTAGAAGAGCCCATCGATACAAGAGCATGGACTTTTCAGGAACAGGCTCTATCTGAGAGGATCATCGACTATGGGAGTCAAAGAGCGTCATATTTCTGCAACAGCTCTGGCAAGAAGCACCGCTTTGGAATGCTCCCCTCGCCAAGTGATGATCTACTCTATAGGGAGTGGGCAGGCACCGTGGAAAAGTACTCGGCGCGTCAGTTGACGTTCGCTAGTGACAGGTTGAATGCCGTTGCAGCTGTGGCGAGTCGCTTCGCAGAGAAGGCTGGTCTACCCTCATCCGATTACGTGGCTGGGTTATGGAAACCGTCCCTCATTCGAGGACTTGTTTGGACGGTCAAAGCTGGTCAAAAACGAACAGAGGCGACGGGTGGACCTTCATTCTCATGGGCCTCGCATTTGATGGAAGTAGAGTGGCAGTCCGAAACGTGGGGGAGAGACACGCACCAAGAAACTGCAACCATCTTGGAGGCTGTAGTCAAAGTCGGAAATACTCTGTTGCCCTTTGGCAGTGTTTCAAGCAGTCATATCACCATCAACGGCCCTCTGGTCCATACCACGCTCGAGCTGTCCTCTGGGGAGGCCCGCTTTCGTCATGATGGTGGCGGGGAGCACTCGGTAGAGCTCTTTCTGGATAAGGAAGAGAAGATTAAAGCAAAGTCCATGTCGGTCTGGTTGTTAGAACTGCTCTTTCACTTTGGACCGGAAAACAGTATGGGGCCTGGGAGTGACACCCGGTTCGGATTGGTACTCAAACCAACAGGACGGGGGCAGTTCACGAGGATGGGGATATACAGCGAGTGGGTTCCTCAGGACATTCCCGTGGCGAACCACAAGCCTCGAAATAAGGAGTGTAAACGGTGCAAGGAGATATCTGGGACAACAGTTTCTAAAGTTGAGCTTGTCTAAAGATTGATCACATGGATTTCTGCGAATGCGAAAAGGAGACATCTCTAGAACGAAATCGCTGGCGTTCTCTATAAATGTTTGTATATACAGCCGTCAAAACGGACAAACCTAGGGCTTAAACCACTGTTTTCCGAACAATAATATGTACATCGTAAAAGTCTCAAATCCCCAGATCCTTAGATCTTAGCCTTGGTGGTAGCACCAATGGCCGCGCCGCTGGCGGGGATCAGGAAGTCGCTAGCCTTGACACGGCCGTCGCTTCCACGAGCACCCTTGAGGGTGGAAGCGTCAGTGCTCTTGAAGGACTTGTCGTTCCAGGTATCCTTGGAGTTCCAAGAGTTACCGGACTGCTTGACACTGCTGATCAAGCTGACCTGCGAGCCGACGTTGGAGGCAGCAATGTTGTTGGTCATCTTGGACGAGGAGCTCTTCATGTTGTAGCCAACGTCGCCGTTCTTCCAGGCAGTGTTTCGCTGGAAGTCGATGGTACCGGGGTTGCCGTTGTCGATGAAGCCCTTCTTGAGGTTGTCGAAAGCAATGCAGTTCTTGACAATGTGGTTGGCAGCGGGGTTGTTCTTGATGCCCAGCTTGAAACCGTTGCCATCACCCTCGAAGGGGCTGAAACCCCAGCGGTTGACACCGTTACCCCAGGCGTAGACCTCCTCCAGAGTAACGGGGGAGCCGAACATGTACAAGTCAAGACCGTCATCGACGTTGTCCCAGAGACGGGCGTTGCGGAGGACGTTGCCCTCACCCGTGCCGTCCTTGCAAGCGAAGCCGTCAGCGCTCTCACCGTTCTTGCGGGGATCGCGGTTACGGTAAGAGTCGAGGTTCACGACAACGTTGTTGGCGGAAGCACCCTCGAGCTGGAAGCCAGTCTCGTAGTTGTCGTGGGTGGAGAGGCCCTCGTAGTAGTTGTTGGAAGCATCACGAGCGTAGATGCCGTAAGGGCCGTTAATCAGCCTGAAGATGCGTAAGTATAGAGTCTCGTAAGTCACAGAATAGATACATACTCCAGGTTGTAGAAGGACCAGTAGTTGGCGTTCTGGATGTGGAAGATACCTCGCTCAGCGTTGGGCAGGGCCTCATCCAACTTCTTAGGGGTACTGGTGGCTGTTAGTGAACTGGATACTCTTGAGGCTGTTAAGGCAACTTACCCAGGCATGTTCTCGCCATCAATGATGACCTTCTCGCTCTGATAAGGTCGAACAGTGATGGGCGATCCCTTGCTTCCGCTCGTCTTGAACTGGATGTTGGCCGAAGGAGCATAGGTACCCTTTCGCAGGTAAATGGTATCACCAGCCTTGGCCGCGTTCACAGCAGACTGGATAGATCCATAGGGAGCAGCAAGAGTACCAGAACCAGTGCCAGTGGGGGAGACAAAGATGTCCTTGGCAGAGGCCCCACTGAGGATAGCCAGGAGAAGAGTCGGGGTAAGCTTCAGAAACGCCATGATTGTTGTAGATATTCCAAGACTGGCTGCTCTAACAAACCATTCACAAAGCCATGTAGTCTCCTTCTTATATAGGTCTGTATAGCAACAATTACCCAAATGAGGCGGACGGATCGACCCACTCCGAAGTGCCGCATAATGATGATTCCACCAATGGAACAACCCTGTCGTTCTAGAAACGTCTCAACGTCAGTGGTGGCATTTTGAGCGCGTTTCATTGTAACAAATACCGTTGAAGCGAATTATGAGCCGGAAGGATTATTAAAGGGGATTTCAAGCTTTTCGTATTCCATGGGATTGGGACGAACTCCATTCGGGCCGCCCGGCAAGGTTAGCGGATGACATGTTTTTTTTCCCGCCATGTTATGCTTATTTAGTTAGTCAAGAAGTATATATCGACAGCTGGTGACAAAAATGGCAGGAGATGGGGTTTACGGAGTGTGTGAATACGGGTGCTATAGTCGAGAAGCTCCCTCGCAGCCGAGAATACCGTCACGGACGGCATTCACATTAGCATACACTTCATTAACGTGGCTGGAAATGGCAAGTATTTCCACCAGAGTGGACACTAACCCGTTCGCACCACTTGTCACTCGGGCCTCCCGATAGGTGGTCTAACCTCACCGAAGCCCGAACACGGTCCAGACTCGTCGGCCTCGGACCTTATGCTATACACCGCCAGGCTGCGGACATAGATTTTCCATATAACATGTCATACCGACTTTCAACTTCAACATCAATACGAGGAACACGTGGCATATAGTAGAGAAAGGTAGCAAGATGATTGATTTGGGCTCGATCTTCATCATCGGGTAGTTATCCCGACTTCAACTATAATAAAGAACACATTTCCAATATATCATAGCATTATATCCCAATGCTAACACAGTGGCCTTTTTTTAAGCCTTTTGGCCACCTGTAGCCTGCAGGAGTCAAAGACTCATAGACTGCCTATCTACATAGGTATTTAACTGCTAGCCTCCGTACGAGAAACAAGAGTGATTTGGGCTCTAATAAGCTTTCAATTGATTAAAAATATTAGCTAACACACATTCGTCCCCTTTCGCTCCGATCAACTTATCGAGCTATGCATATGCTAGCCACAACCGTTCTTATCACACAGAGAACTTAGCATCCCCTCTTCTTGAGCTCACCCAGAAGATTCTCAGGATGCGCCATGATCGTCTTGACAACGAACTTGGAGGCATCCTCCTTGACCTCGGTCAAACCCTTGCCATAGATCTCATCGATGGCAGCCTGGACCTTGTCGACGGCAGTCAAGTCCTTCTTCTCGATGATGTGGAGTTGAACTGGGTACTCGGGCATCTTTGCGGTGTTTTCCGTGTAGGTTCGGGAAATTGGTGTGTTTTGAGGGTTTGGGCTGTTTGTGGTGTGTGGGTTCTGTTAATGTTTGTAGCGTGTTGGTTAATGGTTTTCGGTGCGAGGCTTGCTCTATATAGTTGTAGCTGGATACTGAATCACTAATTAGTTACGCTGCTAGCGGGTCATTTGACGCTCTATATATTCAGAGACTTCTTTGTTGATATCACTGACGTCTCTAAAAGGCGCTGTCGATTGTGTTGTAACAATGAATGTGGTTATCAATGCGTCAAGACAAAGCCTGATACTTTTACATGAGAACATGATAACCCCTCTCAAAGACTTCGGGTGCTTAGGGAATTGGGCCCCCGAACTAGCAAAGCATTTGTTCAGTCTCTCAATGCCCCCGATAACTCCACCTATGGGCTACGCATCACTTTAAGACCTAAAAAAGCTTCTGATTCAGCTAAATATAGACCACTTTTCTAGAGAAGGGACATAGTGCTATCACAGACTCAAAGAATTCAAATTTACGTAGATTACTGCTCTGTTCATGTTCGGGTCCGACCATTGCTGGTATGAAGGTCAATCATGGGGACAGCTCCTCTCCACTCTACCTAGGTACCTAATCAAACTCTCCATCGACTAAATCACTTTTCCGGGTCACTCATAATCTCTTCTCGAATCGTCGGCGCTTCAGAGCTACTACCCTGGTCCTTTGCATCAGGTGTACCCCCCGTCAGTTGCCGATAAACGTACTTCAGCTGACCCCAACCGTCAATGATAGGGTAGAAGCCTGCAATGAACATGGTGATCCACACCCAGATGATGGCCACGATAATCCAAGCATCAAAGAATCCCTTTCCGAACACGTACTTTGATGCGTACATAGGGAGTGGCCTAGATGAATGAATTAGTCCTTGCACTTTATAACAATGCATGCGACTGTACGTACCAGAGAACCCAGTGCCCCAAAAATGTGGCCAGGGACCAAACCGCAGCGAGTGTTCCCCACCGTTTAAGCTTCGCTTTGTCCGCTGTATAGCTTGCAACTCTTTCTTCGTGCGATACCGGTTCATCGCTTTGTCTGGCGGTCTTTGTCTGATCAAAGGCAAGACGCTCATTCCGGAAATCAGCCCAGTTGTAATTGTCCGGTTTGATGAGCGAAATGACCACAGAGTAAAGGCCGGGACTTAGAGCGGAGGCGACGGTTCCATACATGCATGGCAAAATTTGGCCGGTTGATGACACTGTGACTTCTCCATACAGCGAAGAGGCGCTTCCTAGCCAAACGGCAATACCAGTGGCCAATCCCAACAGAGGAGAGATGATAGCCGCGGCCTTGGTCTGCTTCTTCCAGAGAATCGTGAATACTGTGGGAAAGATGCCAGGGCAGGTCAGGACTCCTAGCATATACAAGGTCCAACCGAGGTCGACCTTTCCATAGTATAGGGCGGTGGAAAAGGCTGCTGAGAAAAGGCCGAAAAAGACAACACCAATGTGGCTCCAGCGGATGGCATCCCTATCAGTAGCATTCCTGTTAAAATATCGGCGGTAGATGTCGAAGCTGATAATCGACGACACCGAGATGACCTGGGCCGAGATGGTCGAAGTAACAGCCATGAATGTGATGAGCAAGACAGCGACCGCCCCTCCCTTGCCTGCGATTGCGATGGCAGCATATGGCATGACCAGACCATTCGAAACTTCGACTGTGGACATTCGGCGTGGGTACGTGGGAAATCTTTCGGAGCCTTCGAGTGCAATAGCTGAAAGACTCATCAGAGTTCCAAGGCACCAGGGGATGCCAAAGTAGGCGATGCCTCCGACGATGTAGCCTGGAACAACAGCTTGCGGAGCGGCGCTGAAAGCTTTTGCAAAGAAGCCTGTGTCCATAATGACAAGACCAAAGTTGGCGAGGACATGGATGATTCCAAAGTACATGGCCTAAAACGTTAGCACCAGTACTCTCGACCAGTTGATCCGTGTCACTCACCCCCTTGCTTGTCATGGTCAGATATGACCCGTCCTCATTACCGGCGACGGGGTTCGCCTTTCCAGCCTCAACAATAAGCTGAAACAAGCTCGAGGGAGACCCGATCTCGGGCGTGAGAAACGTCTTGATGGTGAAAAAACAGATGATGATGGTGATGACAAAGGTGTGAAAATAGTCTGTCAAGAAGGTCGCCTTGATACCACCGACAAAGGTATACAAGACGACGCCCACCGGAAGCAGGAAGGTGGCTGCGATGATGTGCATGCCAGTCCTATCCACAGTTAGTGTTATCCCAGTATTAGAATTGTTACACTTACAATGCAGTGATAGCGGCACTTGCGCCAAGAAGCATGTTTGCGATGGCAATGATGTTATTGATGAGGCAGAGTGCGATCCAGACAAGGTGTCCAGCTGTCCCGTACCGAATTCTCACAATCTCAAGTAGAGTGTGAGCCTCCGGAACCCTCAACTTGCAGGCAATGCCCAAGAGTGAAAAGAAGACAATCATCGGTGAGCATCTAGCCGTTGTTAGTCCCTCATGTCTGCCAAGGTGATGAAGCTAGCAACCTACCCAGCCGCAAACCAGAACGGGCCGGCAACGCCAAAGTTGTATCCAACAAGAGAGCTGCCAAGCATAGCTGTGCTCCAAAGCCAGGAAGAGATAACGGCAGAAGCAGTGAGTCCGGTTCCAACTCGTCGGTTCGCCGTCATAAACATTTCAGTCGTTCTGTTATCTTCTCCAACCGTCTTCTTCAAGACGTGGGTAGCAAACATCATGAAAAACGCAATGAGGAAACCGATGACAATAACGACGACATATCCAGCTGACTGTGGTAGTGGGGGTTCGATTGAGTCCGAGGCTCGCTTGACGAGCTCGGGAATATCTGAGAGTGCCATGGTCGCGAATAATCAGCTGTCACTCTCTGCGCTGGTGAGATGCCGCGTTATAAGTGCTTGCATGAAAACCATTAAGCGGGCAACCGAGGATGATCGGGTAAGGCATCCTCATTTATTTTCTAGAAAATGTGCCGGTGGTACTCTTCGCTAAGATGGGATCGCCAGGGATTTCAGTCCTACCAGAGCACGCAATTCTAAACTCGATCTCGCGAGATGTCGGTTCGCCCAAGTTTCCCACTAAAACCCATCACGCAATCTAGCAAAGGTTTTGATTCGTAGATAAGGTATTTTATCCTTACATCGCGCCAATGTCATCAGCCATTTGCAGATTCGAGAATGATAAGAGCTGGGAACAGGCCTCAAGCAATGTCATGTTGGTTCGCGCCATTGCAAGGACGGGGATGTGCCGAACGAATTCGCAATTGAGAAGGTATTGACTGACCGCTAAGCACGTGGGATGACATGAAAACCCAAGTACAGCTGCTATGTCCAATTAATGGTCTGAGCCTGGCAGTGCTGCAAGCGTCCAACCCTTGTCTAGAGTCGCCTTACTAGTAGGAAACGGAAACACCTTCGTAGAAGTCTACCCGGGAGTGAGGAACACAATGACAGCAAAGGTCAGCGTGAAGCTTGAATATAGCGCGAAAAGTGCTACGATCGAGGACCCCATATACCACGCCGCATGGGAGTTTATCTCGTGGCTCTAGTGAGATATCGGTAACTCCTGTCTGGCTTGACTTCATAGTTCTCCCTCGATTGAGCGGGTCCATGAAAACGCTACGACATCTGGAACTAGACCTCGGGACACTCCCTATGCACGAGAATGTATGTCTTACCCGTACCTACCTCAAGCCCTGCTTTGTAGGCGCAAGTCAGCGGAGAGGGCAACTTTGGTTAAGAAGATTCGTGAGCACATCAGTAGATCTTTATAGAGAAGCAAGAAACCGATGCGAATCGGACCAGAACTCGAGATTCTGGACCGACCGGTAGGGCCATCCACAGAGACATCTGGACTGAATAGTCCGCCGTATTAAGCGGCGTCCTAAGAACCAAATGTGTCCTAGACCTCCTAACAAATGTGGCGGAAATGACGCAAGGCATGTCTCCGCCCGTGAAATGATTGCTAACTTGCATCGGCGGCCGATATGTAGGTATGGTAGTGGTACTTACACAAGAGAATAGATTGAAGGCAGCTTTACTATAACTAATTAAGCAATACATATTTTTAGGGATATTTCATTATTTATATTTAAATATGCGCGTCAATAATAGCTATAATAGTAACGCGAGTTGTCCCCTGCGTAATCGCCTAGGAACGATTGCATGACATTTCCAACACAATCGCGGGAGATGGAGCTTCGCGTTTCATGTCCCGGACAGATCGAGGCAGTAAACCTTACAACTCCCAGCCCATTCGACAGAATTAAGCGATTTGCATTTTCAAGCCCCCGGTTCCCGGCTTCCAGCCCAACCGAATGAGGGCGCCTGACACCTTGGAAGGACATTGGCGTACAGCCACGCCCATAATCAATCCAATTACGGCTTTTTTATCACCTCCATTACCTAGATACCTGGAATAAACATTGGTCATCTGATTCTGACTGTATCCGCCTTGTCGAGGCTGAATTTCTGGAGTTTCTTGTCCCCCAAGCTTCAGCTGCTTTTCCCACTTCCGATTATTCCACCCATTCCAACAAACCTTCACCACAGCCATTCTCAACGTTTGCTCGGGTTGTCTTCCCTTTCCGGGGCTAACAGAGACGTAGAGTGATAACGCTCAACAGCACATATACGTCTTTTACGTCATTTCGCCGCCTCCTCGACATGGCGGAGGTTGCTGGACTTGTCCTCAGCGCTGTGGGTGTTGTCGGGGTTATTGGCGCGTTCAAGGATACAATCGACCTCTTCAACCTTGTTGGTGACTCGCGACACCTCACCCGAGATCATGAAATCCTCGCAACCAAGTTGGATATTGAAAAGACGCTACTGCTTCAGTGGGCAGAGCAGGTTGGATTGCTCAGCTCGAACTACGACCCGCGGCTGGATGATCCTGACACGCAAAGGGTGGTCATTCGGATACTAAAATGCATTGAAGTACTGCTGGAAGATGAGTCGAAACTTACGCAGCGGTATGGATTATGTGTTGCTCGCGAGGAGAATGGACTGTTACCCGAGGGACAAAAGATCAGCAGCCGCCGTTGGGACACGTTTGTTGCCGATTATAAGAGACACGAAAAAATCGAGGTGGAAAGGAAGAAGGAGAAACAGTCTTCCTCGAAAAAGACCCGCTGGGCGATTCGGGACAAGGAGAAATTCGCGTCTCTCGTTCAAGACCTAGCCCATTTCATCACCAAGATCATGGAGGTTGTGCCTGTCGAGAAGGCAAACGACTACATCCGCCAAGATGTTGAGGCTTTGGGAGATCTCAGACAACTCAAGATTCTGCTAGAAGCATCAGCAAACTTCCCGAAAGCCATCTGTGAATCGACCAAACTCACCATCGTCGAGAGGTGCAAAGACCGCATACTGGCAAAGCTCTGGTTCAGAAGGATAGATGACAGAAGAGAGAGCATTGCCATAGCCCACAAACAGACTCTACAATGGGCTCTTAAGCCCTCCCAAAAAGACGTTCCGTGGGATGATCTGTCGAGTTGGTTCCGGTCTGGCTCCGGCATCTACTGGGTTTCGGGCAAGGCTGGGAGCGGCAAATCGACTTTAATGAAGTACCTCTACCTGGGCGACCATATCCGAAAGCTCCTTTACGAATGGGCGAAGGGCGAGCCATACCATCTTTGCAACTTCTTCTTCATGAATCTAGGCACTATGGAACAAAAGTCCCAAGAAGGGCTCTCGAGGACGCTGCTCCATCAGATTCTGTCAGCGAACCGCGATCTGATTCCCGAGGCCCTTCCACATATGTGGAAAGAGATGCATAACGCAGCAGAAAAAAATACTGAGGACGACATTCACTTCCCGTCGCCAGCAGAGACAAAACACGCCTTTGAGGTGCTAGCTAACAGCACGAGCGATGTGGGGAGGTTCTGCTTCCTCATTGACGGGCTAGACGAGTTTGCCGGCAGCTACATGGACGGCATTGACTTTCATAGAAGTTTGGCTGGCAACCCTCGCATGAAGATCATGGTCTCGAGCCGGCCAATCCCAGACTGTGTGGCAGCATTTGAAGACGTCCCAAAGCTGAATCTTCAGGACTTGAACCGCAGCGACATCAAGTCATATGTCGAAGACATAATCGGAAGCCACAAGTACATGAAGAGGCTGATCCAGCGGCACGCTGAAGAGGGCAAGGAGATCATCAGGGATGTCATTGACAAGTCGTCCGGAGTGTTTCTGTGGGTTGTCCTTGCGTGTCGAAAGCTGCTCAGCGGTTTCGCGGACCACGACCGCATCTCAGAGCTGCGTCGTCGCGTCGATGAGCTGCCACCTGAGCTAGAGGATATGTTCCAGCTTATGCTACGCAAGATAGACAAACGCCATCAGATGCAGGCATCACGACTTCTGCGGCTCTGCTACACGTTCCATAACGCGCCGTGGCCCGTCGCCAGCAAAGATTTATATGCTCTTGGCGTTGCTCTTGTTGATGACTACCCCGATACAACCAGGTTAGCTGACGAGCTCGAAGACGAGGAGAAGCATGATCTGTGCAGCGAGCTTGAGGGGCGGTTGAGGAGCAGATGTGGTGGGCTGCTCGAACTGGCTGCCGGTATAAAGTTTTGCCTCTGTACCTCTCCGAATGGCCGGCACGATCCCTATGTTGACGCCAAGGTGGTGTTTATGCACCGCACAGTATTTGAGTTCCTGAGCAATGAAGCTGTCTGGGAGTTTGAATGTCTCAGGGAACGGGCAGACGAGGGGTTCAACGTAGCTACCGCGTTGTCTCTCTACGGGCTGCACATGTCCAGGCAACTCCTCTCCTTCTCGCGGGGAACTTCGAGTCAGGCCATTTCCATATTCTGGGAGGGACTTTGCTGGGCAGTTTCCTCGGATGCTCAGCCGCATGGCGAGCCGGGTCTCTTCTTAAACAATCTGCATCTGATTCTACAACATGTGGACCTATCAACATTGGACAACTCACCGGTCAAGAAATCCATCCGCCAGATCTCTGATGAATTGATTACCGTGGTCCATAGGGGTGACTGGAGCCATGCCCCCCTTGCCATCGCCACCGAGCTTGGTTTGGTGAACTTTGTCAGGGGGCAACTGGGACTACCAGCCAAGGCGAAGCACGACCGGCGCCATTGCGGCTGTCTGCCCATTCTCTATCACGCCACGAATAGGGTCCTACTAGACAAGAGAGTACCAACTGGCAACGCGAGCCTACCTGGTAGAGAGAGCCTACCACGCCTAGATATGCTGGGCATACTTCTGCAGGCGGGATACGACCCCAATGAGTTGATGTGGAGGGGCGATACAGAGACGGTTTGGACCGTCTGGCTTCAGGAAATTCGAGGACATGTTTTTGATCTCCACGATGGCGGGAAAATGGATATCCTGAGGACGATAGAAGTCTTTCTCGCTGGTGGAGCTGACCCTCAGCCCCCAAGTTTCAGGCTAGCTGAATGGATAGTTGCCGAGTTTCTGCAGGACGGTGGCAGGCTGGTGAAAGAGAAAGCTGGAGCGATTCTTGAGTGGATTTTAAGGCCGAAAGGAAGCGACGAGGTGCCGGTGGATGAAGCCCGAAAGACAACCATCTGCCGTACCATATCGGCAGGCAGCGAAGGAAGGCTCGACAACCGATCAAGCACACCTCTGCCTCCGCTGCCACAAGAACCAGAGGGTACAATTCTGAGCAACAACCCATCCACCAATGTTTCTGAGGATCGCCACACTGAGAGCCCTCTGGCCCACCAATACCGTGAACGGCTCCCGGGCCAATGGAAAGGATCTAGACTGTTTTCGAAAATGCAATTTTGGAGGAAGAAGAGAGTTATATCGAAATAAGGGTGGTGATTAGATCTCGCCCTTACTTCGAAGGTGATTGATAGATGTACCTTATTCGTCAAAGGAGTTTCTGGCATCGCTTGCTAGGTTTGGTAAAAAATTGTTTGTATCATGAAGCAGCTGCCAGACCTCCAAACATAATGGAGATGTGGATTAAAAATAGATGAGCTTGATAACTTTTCTCGTGGGCGATGGCCACATCAAACATAGTATCACAAAGAGTGCAAGAGAGGTCAATTCGGGTGAAAGAACCCCGATATTGAGGCCAATTCTACCCAAGGGGGCCCGTTGGTGATTGAGTAGCCTTCCGTGAGGCAAGTTCTTAAAGATGCCCGAGGGCACCTGCTAAACGCCTTAATGAATGTAAGGAAGCTAAAGAGAAGGGTCTATTTCTCCATCATTGGCCAAGCCAATATCTCTTCATTATTCAGAGTATGTGGTATTATAAGCTCAAGTCTAAGAGCTCTTGGGCTGGCTCGCCTCTGCATTATTATCCGCCTTGAACTCATTGATAGCCTTTTCCGTGACTCTCATTGCCTCTATCCCAACCGGAACGCCCAGATATATCATCGACTGCAAAATAGCCTCCCTGATCTCAATCTCTGTCAACCCATTCCGCAGCGCCCCCTTGGTGTGAAGTGCCAGCTCTGGGTGTGCCTTTTGCGCCGTCAGAAAGGCCAAAGCTGTGTGAGTGTCAGTAATGAAGTATCAATGAGCCATGGAATCACTTACTGAGTAAGCTCCTCTGCTTTCTGTCAAGTCCAGGGCGTGTCCAGACTGTACCCCAGGCGTACTCAGTGATCAGCTCTTGGGCTGGCTTCCAGTACTCGTTCTGGAGCGACTCGACCGCCTTGGTAACGTATTGTTCGCCGAGGACCTCGCCACGCACCTCGAGGCCCTTCTTGAATGTTTCGTTAAAGTCTTGATCTTGCGACATGATTGTTGTTGAGAAGAATTTGTGTGAGGGGTTCGTTTGTTCAACTTCCGGGGTTTGCATGTGACTTGTAGCGCCGGGTGCTCCGCAATCGGTCCGGACGGCCGAGAACTCCGGTCCGGTTGCGGAGCTTTCGGCAACTTGATAATTGGAATTATTCCGCCCTCCAACAGCCGAGGGTTGCCATCGGAAATATGGTAGGAGTTTTCTTCTTTCCTCTTTCTTAAACCGCACACATGCAAGTGTGTCGAAAGAGCTCGTTTTGATCTCGGTCACTTTAAGTCGTCATCGGGTCCCTACACAGCAGATGTTAACGCATTCCAAGTCCATTATCGAGCCTTCAATTAGTCCTGCTTGGCTTCGCCTACCTGGGGGTAGATGGCTTTTTGTTATCGTTTTCTCTGGAAATACTTCCAATAACGATCGACTCGACTTCATCATCCCAGCGCTTCGTGTCAACAATGTCACTAAAATCTTGTTAGCGCCATGCTGATGGTCTGGTTCCGCGCGGGCAGGATCTGGAAGGGTGATGTACTTACTACTCCCCTAGCTTGTGCTTTTCCTTGCAGTTGTCATCAAGATGTTGGAGGTGAGCCGTGCCTTTGGGATCGTTGCCAAACTGAATAAACTGAAACATGAGTGTTGTAGGGCGCTGGTCGGCCTTGACCAGGCGGCTGATAGAATCCCTGATGACGCTCTCAACATCGTTGTCCTCTTCCCACTTTGCGTCAGTGTAGACGTATATGCTTGTGGGTTTGATTTGAGCCTTGTCATCTTTGAAGACTGCCATCAGGATGTTGCTAAGACAGTTTGCCATGTTACACTTCCCAGCGCAGAAACCCGTCCGTCTAATCGTGAATTCGACCGCTGTGCTTGTGGAAACCTTGTGTGCTCTTGTCGAATCCGAGGTAAAGAACAAATCCATGCCATCGTTATCTGCCACCTTTGTGAAATAGCCGATGACTCTTGCAGTTCTGGCGACTTGTTCCATATGCGGTTTCATGGATTTGAAATTGTCAATAAGGATTATCTGTTCACTAGTGAGTTTATCGCGAATCTCTTTCATGGGTGTTTATCGTACCTGGTCACGCCCACCACGGGCCTTGATCTGGCTTCGAGCAGACTGCATCCCTGGAAGCACAATGCTTCCCTCAAAATGTTTGCCTTGAAACATGTCTCGAGCCCGCCCAATGCTATAAGTTTTACTCTTCTTCTTTCCGAGCATTTGGTACATTTGGTCGACTGGAGCTAGGCCAGATCCAGTCTCTGGAGCCGTAGCCAAAGCCACGGCTCTCTCTTTCAGTGCTGGGGGTGGTTTCTGGGGAGTTTTTGGTCGGTCTGTATCATCGGGCTTGGGTACTGGCGGATCCTCGCCGACTCGCGACATGATAGGATCTGGATCGGATACTGGCTGCGTGTACGATGACGTTGATGTTCCGACAGTAGGTCGGCGCTCCAAATTGTTCATCATCTCGTCCGCGCGTGACTTGAGAGTTTGTGGAATAAGACGACTGTCTGCAACCCTCAACATGTCGTTCAGAATGAAGTCGCTCATAAGGCGGGAGATAGGGTCGCTCTCCCTTTTGTTTTGTAGTGTCTCCTGGTGGAACTCGCTCACGGCATCGAGCTTATCTTCGCCATTATGAAAACAGGCCTCAAAACCCGCGGCTTTGAATCGGTTCAGCTCGGCGATAGCCTCTTTCCTCTTTACACGATAGGCTTCACGGCCGGGCTCTCCAGCAATCGACCAGACAAGCGCATCGCTGTAGACAGCTCCAAGAGCCCACACGTCGACACTGGTTGTTACTTCAGGTCTCACCTCAGATTCGATCGCGTAGTTCACATAGCACTCTGGGGCACCTGTGTTATAGCGATGTCAGTCATCCCAGCTTTAGCATGGCTCCCAGTCACTATTACTTACTGTACATGCGGTTCCCCTCGTTTTCAATCTTGAAACGACCGTCAGGTCTCAAGACTCTCCTTACCTCAGCCAAGCCAAAGTCAGCGAGCTTGAAACGAACATTGAATCTTGACTCTTTCTGCTTCTGATTTGATGATTTTTTTGGGTGAGGAAAGACCAAAATATTGGCTGGTTGAATGTCCTGATGAATCCTATCTATGGTTAACAACTGTCTCCAGGGTATCAATGGCTAAACACTCACGCTGCGATGAACCCATTTAAGGATCCTCCCCCGAGTGGCGGCCTCCCCAAGTTGTGAAACCCGTACAAGCCTGTTAAAAGCTTCAATAGTGCGCGCCAGAACGTCTTAAAGTCATCTGCGGTTACCGGAAGACCGGTGTTTTCAAAGAATTTCAGAAGAGAGCCCATCTCAGCGTACTCAAGGATGATGATCCGTGTTTCAGTCCTCTCAAAGGAAAAGGATCCATAGTACATGGCAATGTTCTTGTGAGCCTTTGGGTGGTCAGAAAGTCTCGAGTAGACGTCTGCTTCGGCCCTGTAGAGGTCCCCCATTTCTTGACCCTTGAAAATTTTGAAGACCACAGGGGTGTCCTATGACGAGTGAGCAGTCATCTTCTAGATGGATGAGACCTACCTTTTCCGTCATTGTATTACACTCGGAGTGAATTTCGACTTTGTGAATGGATGGCCCGTCACCGCCCCAGGCATTATCTCTGAGCGACTCGAGATATGTCACTGGTAGAATCTGCTGACGATGAAGCTCCCGCTTGTAGATCAGGTGCTTGCTGAACTCCAGAGGGCAGAACATCCACTGTTCATCGTGGAAATCTCCAAGGCAAGGAGGCCATTCGCGTGGAAGGGGCGAGATTGGTAGTTGAAGATCATCTCGGTCCTTGCGGAGAAAGAGGGTAATATTCTCAGGTTGGCCAACGTAGACCAGCGTAGAGAAGACACGCACAAACTTTTCCGCAATCTGTGCCGCGCTCTCCTGGAGATCGCAAGAATCAAGAACTTTTCGGATATTGTCCGGTGTCCAGTAAGCTTTCAAACGAGACGAAGGAACGTAGAAACATGTCTGGTTTTCGCCGTTCATACCGGATCCTTGATTCTCCAGGACCCATTCGCGAAAGTGAACGACATGCTCGTTCTTCATATTGATAGGACCATCGATTTTGGTTCAACATAAGGTACGGCAGGAGAAAAGAAGAGGCTGAAGTTTATGAAGTTGAAATTCGCACCCTTGTGACTTGACGGGAGGACAAGAAAGATCAAGGAGGAGGGTGTGTGGGCGGTGGGCAGAGACCAAACACAGGGCAGGTGGACGAGGCAGAACCGAGCCAAGACCACCCTCTTGAAAAAGCCCTCATGTTCAGCCAGTATGGGTTGTTCAGCTACGCCACCCTTGTTGCCTCGCCTGCCTCTTTTGGGGCCGCGGCTGATTTAGGCGCCGGGGTTGGCTGCCCCCTCGAACAATGGCTGAAAGTGATCACAAAGTGATCAAGCCACTGCGGAGCCTGATGCTCTCAGCCTGATGTCGCTTGGCTGCCTTGTGGTGAGTCTCACACTGAAAGTAGTTAAAGCAATGTCATTCTTGTGGGAGAACTGGTCACGCACATGGAGCCTCCCTTTGTGGGTAGTAGGGAGCCAGGAGATATACCGCCTACGCAAGAGAGTCTGGTTTTTTAAGAATAGGTAAATTGAAGGAAACACTACGCCAAAACTCCCAAACGCCCGGCCACAGGGGCCATCTCACACCTTGTCAAGTCCAGCCCTCCAGCGAGCTCTACCTGAGAGGCACTTGAAAAGAACGATCCACAAGATAAAGGTAACCACCATCAAAGGCAGACATATAGAGACAAAGAGCTCAAAAGCAAACTGGTGAAGGTTGACGGCTTCACTAAAGTCCTTGGCATCCTGGTTTATCTCAACCAACCCGCTCTGGAAGAAGGTCTATGCAAGGAGTATTAGTACAGTTGATGACTGCAGGATTCAAGGGGTTTATCCTTACCGCCACGAACATCGCTGGAAGAAACGCGAGTGTCACGCAAGTGATGACGTGCATCGAGATGGTCTCCTTCTCTGTCTTGAAGGCGATTCCTTCCATCTTCTCGGATTGAGCTTGTGAGCTCTCGGCGAAGATGCGTCCGATCTGGACATTGCGATATTGCAATATGCCGTCAAACTGGGTGACAAACTGTCAGTGGACGGATGTTTATGCATGTTGTGGAAGATCTTACCAGTGTTTTGCCCTCGTGTAACCACGCCATCAATGATTTTACCTGGGTGATTCGGATTTGAAGGTTTCTTCTGATGCGATTGATCCGCCGGATGAACGATGCCAGTTCCTTCTTGCAGTGGTCTTTGATCTCCGAGGGGAAACCTTCTCTCTCCCATATCTCTTCGTAGCTCTCTGCAATGTCGCGCAGGGCTTGGTCGTTGAGATTCATGACCAAGCAAAAGCTTTCCAGTAGTTCACCAAAGTAGTGAAGTTGCTGTACCTCGTCAAAAGAAAAGGTGTCGAGAATCATGAGCTTATCAATCTCATCTCGCTCACCGGCACAAGTCCCTCTTAGTAGTTGGGGCAGTGATTGAATTGGGAGAATAGTCTGCTTGTCAGTCGAATAGCCGCGTGTAATTAGCTTCTTGACCGAGGCAAGGATCCTCCTCCTCAGGTTTGGAGGATCTAAATCGATCACTTTCTCGGGAAAGTCGAATGTTGAGGTCTTGGAAGTGTGCAGTGTAGATGCCAGTGTGAAGGCTCGTTTCACGCCTTTTGGTTGGGCGTCAATGCGTGCAGTCTGAGCCTTTGTCAAGACCGTGCGGATCCTTTTCTCAATGTCGTTTATACACGCTCGCCAGTCCTCGTCACACCATTCTAGGTGAACCATGTGAGTTTCCAAAGTTGCCGTAAAACATCCTGCCAGATCGTTCATGGCCTCGGATCCCAGGGCTGGGAACTCGGTTGACGCCTCTTTGATTCTGTTCTCCATGAGGCCATTTGCTTTGATGTTGATCCAAAGAGCCTTTCCAGTTACGAGGTCGAAGGTATGATAGACGGCCATCTGTCGAATATTCCACGTCGTTGTGTTGTCGAGACCAGAACCTCGCTCTAATGAACGCAGCAGATATTGCACACAGAACTCACGTCCTGAGCGACCAAGTTTTGGGATCTCCAGCAACCGTTCATCAGCTACATCGAGACTGTCATGGCAGTTGAATCCCGTCATATGGTAGTCGAGTGGCTCATCCGTGGCGCCGAATGAGGACACAAAGTCCAAGAATCTAGGATCAACTTGGTGAAAGCAGCATAGGTATGAGAAGCTGTCGCGTGAACAGTTCAATTCAGCCCGTGAGTGTGCCGCTTGGATGAAGCTGTAAGATGTCAAAATTGAACGGCGCGTTTAAAGGCTTATTGCATACATGAAACGGGACTTTGGGTCCTTTCGATTCTCCAGTAAGTGCCTCTTCAGCTCACCATAGTGCCGAAAGTTGCCTTCTCGGTAGACTGGAGAATTTGATAAGCAGGCGTTTAATAAACGCCTCTCAATAGGTTACAGTGCGTACCATCATCACCATCATTCAGCTCTAGTAAGCTTATGTCCTCGGCTGTGCGGTCAAAGAGAGTCTCGTCATTCATAAGGCATCGACGATAGCGCTGCAGAGTGCTCTTCCGATGCACAGGTATTAAAAGATTGCATGGGTAATATGCCCAGTTCTCACTGGCATCGACAAGAAGATCGTGGGAGTTCATGGCCGCAGGGATGATGGAAGAAAGCGTATCCGGAATGAGAAATATGGATGGCATAAGATACTTTATAAAATCCCAGGCTCTGGCGACAAAAAACAGGGCTATGTAATAAAGTACACCCCCCCTAACCCTCAAAGGCGGTGCCCAGCTCTCACACCAACCACTTACCCAGAACTACCATCACACGCCGCTGCCATTCTTTTACTGGCTGGAACTAAGCCGGCACCCATTTCGCTAATCCTTTCAATTTCTTGATCTCAAGTCTGTGATCCTGCGCATAGCATTGAGCAAAAAGGCCTCCATGAAAATAACCGTTGTGGATTTCACATACGCTTGTCAATTCCATCCCATCCGGTAGATCGAAAACCAATTGCGCATTTCGACACTGCAGTCGAAACCCCTACAGTATCAGCCTAAAACGCCCCTCTAATGAGGAAAGAAATTGGGCATCTGTACCTCAACCACGATGGCATTGGTATTGAAGGTGTGTCTCAACCATGCCTGAAACACAACTGGCGACAGTTTGTATGAAGGGTACCTCGCTTCTGTCATGGTGGTGCAATGTGGTGCTGGCAGACCCTGTGCTCCGCCACACAGGCTCCCCGCTGGGCTTTTTAACTCTGCAAGTGAAGGAGATGCAGCCAAGTGTACCCTATGAGGCTCTGCTGGCATGAGGCCAGCGATCATGATATTTACAAGTACAGATATGGCGAGATCGTTTGTACCTCATGATCAAATCATTTGACAAGGCACACTACTGCATCCAGTGAATTGCTTCAACGTGCACACATCTTCATGCTACATCAGTCACACGCAAGGGAGGGCTATGTCAGGCTCTCGACCAAGTCATCGCTGAGGTGCGACCAACTGGCGTAGGCCACCTGCGAGGGAGCCTCCTTGGCGCAGCGGTGGGCTGGAGCAGCCATGTCCTCATTCGTGCACACTATTGATAACGTCAGGTCATATGCCCATGTTGTGGAACCTCAAAATTCGCAGCTGTGTACGGCTGAACGCCACAACTATGTATGCAACCCCCAACCCCCAGACAGGTCATTTTTTGAAAATTGGTCGGCTAACTTCCACCAATTGGTTTTGCTTATTCTCAGGTAGGCTATGTGATTGCAAGCCATCGTGTCTTAGACCTACAGAGCCTGGTTCTCACAAGCTGGATAAACGTCCTTTTCCCCGAGCCTAATTTTCAAGGCACTTTCGTACCAAGTAGGTATTTGTCGCTGGGGCCAGGGTCTCGGTGTTGCGGAAGAGAGAGAACAATATTTGGGGCAAGTTACGGAGTGTTGTTTTCTCAGCCGGGGGCTTGTTTCAGCTTTCATGCAGACAGCCTCTAAGCCGTTGTACCTTCGTGACAATAGCTCTAACTACAGGGAAAACCGCACAGTAGCAACCAATGACTTCTAAAACTTTATCTATGCTATAGGGTAAAACATGTACATGTTGGCTTACTTTATATCAGGTCTATCTATTTGTCTGAATCCGACTACTTCATCCTATGATCTAATGCCCTGATGGCCTACACCAACAGTCCTTTACGATGGAGAGCAGAATAAGCACAAACCCGAGCCCAGCCAACCCGAATGGATGTTGATATTGGGGTAGTCGAGGTGCACTGACATTCACACTTTTGGCATCAACCGTTGCTTATAGTAAGTACCACAGCAATACCCTGAAGGGGCGTAGATGGCTAAACATAGATTTCAGAAGCATTTCAAGCTTTCGACACGTAACTCATAGCAATAACGACTTTATTAATGCTTAGCCCGTCTCTAACAGATGAGTAGACGTCTCAAACCTAGTTACCTAACGGCTCGCCGATAGCACCGACGACAGTCCCACAGTTACTACCATAGTTAGGAATAATCTTGAAGGTCCTGCCATTCTTGTCCCGTGAGATTGTGTGTGTCTGTTCCTCCCTAGTAGAGCTACTGCTACGGCCCAGTAGAATCCGGATACCAAAAACACTGATACTGCCGCCGGCAAATGCCGTCTCCCTAAGGTTGGCGTCAAGAGTCCTAGCGGTCGAGCGGCCCACGGTGATCTCGTAGCCCAAGCCACTGACCACGACGAGCTGTCTCACCCTGGCGAGGGTCTGGAGATTTTTAGGGGCATCTCGGCGGAGTCTGTACTTGGAAACATCGGGGACCCTTTGTTCAAGTCAGTAATAGATAGCTCAACCAAAGCTTTCGAAGAGTCATGACATACCATTTCCCAGTGGTGATGGTGACGACCTCAAGATCGTGGTAGGTCACCTTGATAGAGACTTGAGAAGTTTCTGAGCCAGTCTGTAGAGTACTGGATTCTCTAGAGCGATCTCCACCAGTCCTAAATGAGAACCATCCAGTGCTGGCTCCAACACTATCTACACCTCTGGTCTGACCAAAGTTGTAGTCGGACGTGTCTTTCCGTGTGTCGATTGTGAATTGGATCGACTGCGATGGATTGTAGTTGGAGCTGGAGGATTTCTCGATAGCCCGCTGCACGAACGTCCCGTAGTCAGGGGAATCGTACAAGGGAACGCGTTCGTAGGATGGAGGTCGGACCCTGTCGCGGTCCTGCTGATTGCGGATCAGCTCTGCGGAGGTGAGAAGGTTTCCAGCTGCGGCGCGCATGTTGTAGCTACTCTGTGTTAGCTTAGAATATCATTGTTACTCTGGTCAGAGACGCACCCATCATAGTCTCTAGATTCGCTCAAAGCCATGGCGAGCGTGTCTTTATCCTGCTGAACCGCGGAGGACATGGGACCGTTCATCTGACTCTGAATCATGGTGATTTCCATGGCGATGGTGTCAATGTTCTTCTGCGCTGCTTTCACACCAGGGGCGCGGCCGGTATCAACATATTCATAGAAGGGCTGGGCGGTCAAGCCCATCTCCGTATCCTGCTCCCACCTGGCGAATGCCTCCTTCTTTTCTCTTTCCAAAGCTGCTTGGGCGCCTTCTTGCTTGCCGATCACCTGGAGGAAAACATCGTCTAGGCCACGTTTGTCTCTACCACCCTAGACCAAGTCAGCGACATGTTCCACAAACCCTATAGGCTACATGCCAAGTCGACCCAGTCCAAGTAGCTAAGATTTCGTTTCAGTACTCATACTACAATCATTTAGTTGGAGGAAAGGCACTTACGTGCCAATAGCCTGATCGAATCCATGGGAGGCGGAAGGGCTATAGAAGATACTATCGGTGGCCAAGAGGTTGTTGCTGAGCTCGTACAGACCCTTGGCCTTGTACTCATTGGGGATGTGAGTACCGACAGGGGGCGCATTCTGGGCCTCATTTGCAAGGAAGAAAATCTTTCTGCCTTGACCTGCTCGAAGAACCTTGTTCTTGATTTGCTCACCATACTCGAGCCAAAATAGCTCGGAGGTCCTGTCAGAGGGGGCCATGTTTCGAGATGGCAAAAGAATTCGGCGACGTTGAAAGTTGTGATGTGGCTGTTTGGGAAGGTAGGTAGGAAGTGGGAGTTTGGTGAAGATAAATATGAAGCTGAGGCGGGATCGTCACGAGATCTTATATTTCGAGACGCAACAACATTTGCCCTCTGTTGTCCTGTTTTGTGCTTGTGTCTTGTTTGCCAAGGAACTAACGTTAGCCACTTCGGTCTCTCTCCTTCTAGATTGTCGAAAGCTAGTGCTAGTATTCACACTTCCCTTCACCGCTAGGCATCTTTTAAGGGCCGAGACCCTGCTGCCACCTCTTCAACATGGCTGCTCAGCAGGTTGTTCAATGCCAACGCCAACGCCCGAGGACTGCCAAGAGCATAGTTGACAATAGTGTAGAACGCACCGTAGGCTATCCTCGATTTCACTTACCTTGAATCTTGTTTGCGCGATCAAGGTCGATGGATCAGGTGGAGGTGCTTTGGTGGTGGAGGCAGGCAGTTGACAGCCAAGCACCAACCAGTGTTCTCAAGCACATCCTTTACACGATTTCACCTTAGTCCAGAACCAGGGCAAATATGTGTTTTGTCACGCCACTGTGTTAGGATTGAGATATGATGCTATGATGTATTGGAAATGTGTTCTTTATCATAATTGAAGCTGGGATAACCAACATTGAAGATCGTGTTTTGTCACGTCCACAAAGAGGAGATTGTCTGAGACATCGACTCTGGGGCATTGAGTTTAATACCTTGGATATTTTCCTAGGCGAGACAACAGCGTCCTAACAGCTGATGAGAAAAACGTCAAGGTCCGTTAAAATTAAGCCTTAATTTGCCGCTCATTAGCTCATGGGGACGCCGATAGTCCTCAACTAGTTCGGCAACCGGGGCATAGATCGGATCTACTAGCGCATGGCAAATAGACGAATCGGGGATCATCCAGGACTCTTGGTATTGCCCCCTCATCCTGGCCAGAGCGATCCTTCCGCTCCACTCTGTGTGATAGGGCTGATGGTTTCTCCCATTCAGCCAGCCACATCCAGCCATCGAGATCAGTCTGGTCTCGATCAATTAGTCCCATTGTCTAGTGCTCTCGTGCTCTGAGCAAGCGGCCCTTTGCGATGAAGAGCAAACTGAGCACAAACCCAAGCCCAGCCAAGCCAACCGAAAACCACAATGCCCCGCGATAACCCAGCAGTCTATCATGTTCAGTCTTGCCCGAATTGTTGATATTCGTTTCGACAGTGCCTGCAAATCCAAGCCCAATTGATATGCTGTAGTTGATGACAGTCAAGACAACACTTGCACCCATTCCCTGGATTTCCCGAGGCACTGCATTCGAGAAGATGATGACAGCAGAAGGGAAAGACGTATCCATACCGACAGTGATAATGAGGACGCTAAAGAAATAGTACGTCCAGTATGTCGAATAAGGAGGTCGAGTTGCCGCGAGAATAGATCCCACGAGGTAGGCAACCTGACCGACGACCATGATCCAAGACGCGGGGATCCTCCCAATCAATTTGCCGACAGCCAATGCTGAGACCAACCCAACAGGAATGACAGGAACAAACCAGGCTGCCATTTGAAGAGGAGTGTTTCCTCCAATGTCAAGGGCGACTTGGCCAATATAGTAGACCTATAAACGTTGTTAGTGTTGAACTTCATTTCGAGACAGCAGGTACTAACCCAGATACCAAAGCACGCCCAACCTGTTGCTGTGCATGCGAAAACAAACCCAATATCAGAGTTGAAAGCGGCCAGAGGTAGGAGCGGTGATTTCGCCCAGTATATTTCAATGCAGAAGAACACTGCTCCGAACAGGATGCCGAGTATGAGACAGATGTAAACGTAGGGCTGTCTCCATCCAACCACAACAGCCTGGTTCCACGCGAAGTTGAACAACACCAATGCGGTAACACCAGTTAAGCCGCCTGGAATGTCAAGTGCTTCAAGTGTCTCTCGGACTGACTTATTCTGCTTCTCCTGAAGAGGCGGTGGGATCGTCCACTCGGCAAACGCAGCAATACCAGCAAGTGCAACAGCGAGACTCCAGTAGATCCACGGCCACCAGGCGAGGGCAAAAAGACCTCCGAATAAGAAACCTGCGATGGCACCGAAAGGAGCAGCGCCACCAAACCATGCAAATGCCATGTTCTGGCGCGGCCCAGGTGCAAAGGACCGACCGAGGATAGCAAGAGCGTTCGGTAGAGTGAGAGCTGGACCCATGCCTTGGAAGACTCGACAAAAGGTGAAGAGAACGTGATTGGAGTAGACCGATAAGCCGGCGACCAACGACCAGAGAGAGTACCAGATCATGCCAATGACAAACATCTTCTTGTGCCCAAACTCGTCACCAAGTCTCCCACCGACGAGGATGAAAGTACCGAGAGTCAAACTGTATCCTGCAATGAGCCAGGAGAGTTGGCCAGGGTTGGTGATGCCAAAGGACTCCCCAATCAGGCCGACAGTGGTGAGTGTGTTTCCTAGGCCAACTTGATTGGTGAACATGGCAGTGCAAAGAGTTCCAACGAATAGGATCTGGCGAGGGGTTGAAAGAGCATCGGCGGGATAGAGGTTCTTTTCCTGGTCGGACTGCGAGCTGGACTCGACATCTGATGATCATTTGTGAGCAAGATAGTCTACTAGAGGTCGCTGAATTGACTCACCTTGAAGTACTTGAGATGGTGTCCTGCGTGGGGATTCAGTTTCTGGCTTTAGCTCCAGATCTGTATCAGATAGGGACGCCATGGTAGTGATCATAGTTGATGTCTTGCTCTGGGATATGGCGATAGAAGGCCAGCAGGCAATGGTGAACGTGAACTGAGTGTTGAAAATTTCCCAAGTTCGTAGAGGTTGAATTGTATTTATATCGTAATTTTCTTTCTTATATCAGTCCTTTCACTGTTCATATGGATTCATGTTATTGGCCATTCCATAAGCATGCTCCGATTGCTCGTGTCAGGATGGGACTAGTGCCGGAGCTCTCGTAAGGTCCGCTCCGGGCCTCCGGATGAGGCGAAACAATAGAATATATGACGAATGACATCTCTTGAACGTTGAATAATCTGATAAGTGTACGAAATGTCCCGATTTGTCTTGTTACCAAGCATCCTGACTATGCGTTCGGAGTCTAGCAACAGCAATCTATATTAACAACACAATTGTCCCTCCCCTTCCAGATGGTTATCAACAGTTCACCCGTCTGTCGCCACATACCCTAGTCACCCTTCTTCGATCAATTCTCTTCCCAAACTGAGACTTCATATCATGAGTTCATCTAAGTTCATTGTCCCTCCCCAGGGGCTGGTGCTTGTGACTGGAGTCAATGGCTTCATCGGTTCTCACATCGCCAACAATCTCCTTAGTCTGGGCTACCGAGTGCGCGGCACAGTCCGAGATTCAGACAAGGCAGACTGGATCACAGAAGCCATGCAAGAGCGCAACCCCTCGGGCCACTTCGAAGTTGTGATTATTCCAGACGTCACTGCCGCGGATGCATGGAGCGAGGTTGTGCAAGGTGTCGATGGCATTGTTCACGTCGCGACAGACATGTCTTTCGACGCCGATCCCAACAAGGTCATCACGCCTATCGTACAGGGTGTGAGAAACCTACTTGTGGCCGCGGCTTCGGAGCCGAGAATCCCAAGTTCGTTGTCAATTCGGTGCTTCCCTGCTTCAACGTTGGACCGATTCTTCACTCGAAGCAGCCGGGAAGTACTGGGAAATGGGTACGAGACTTCTGGAAGGATCCCGGTCATTACAAGGATCTACAGCAGTTTGGTGCTTCGTGGTACATCGACGTGGAGGACACGGCGCTGCTTCACATCGCTGCTCTCACTCAAGAAGATGTCAAGAGTGAACGTCTGTTGGGATTTGCAGGGCCCTTCAACTTTAATAGCTGGCTTGATGTGTTTCGACAGTTGGATCCATCAAAGCCTTGGCCGGACGATGATCCATCTCAGGAACACAACTTGTGCAAGGTTGATACTGGAAGGGAGGTGGAATTGTTGAAGCGATTTGGACAGAGTGGTTGGACGAGCTTCTACGAGAGTGTCAGGAAGAATTGTCTTGAAAGCCGAGAATGAGGCTGGAATTGTATTTGGTTGGGTGACATCAGTTGGCAATATGCCAAGGACATGCAAGTGTTAGCACACAGAATGCAGAATCATCATTGTCGCATCATTTCTACCAAGATGGCTTGGCTTTCTCTATTGGTTCCTCATCTGCATTTTCAGCCATGTGAAATTACCAATTCTTTATAATATTCTGGGTGGCTTCGTCAGCAGCATACCTGTTCGCGATGTTATGAAAACCACCACCTGCGACACTGGAAAAAGCCATTGAGATTGCCACTACACCCGAGATGAACAGACTCGATTCGCTACGACATGGAAGAATTATCAATCCGATCTCTCGCAATCTCAGATCCCACTCTTGGCCCGAAAGGGAGAGTTCTGGTGGGTGTCATCCTGCTGACAAAAGCCAATTATCTTGGCGCAAGCCTCCGGAGGCTTCGTAAGGTCCGTTCCGGGCGCTGACATCAACCACAACCACAAAACTGCCTTACGAGATCATGCAGCATGAGATAGCTATTGGGTGATGGTAGGCTCTGTGGACTATATTAATATGCATTGCATCTTGCAATATCCCTCCAATCTTTCTTGCATCTCTTTCCTCCATCTTCCGACGACCCCCTTCACATTCTCCTCTCTCCAAGTACACACTCCAAAATGGCACCCAACTCTCCCGTCGCCCTCATTCTTGGAGCTGGCTCCAACATCGGACACCATGTTAGCCGCGCATTTGCAGCCAAGGGATACAGAATTGCCCTTGCTGCTCGAAGTCTGAAGGAAGACGACAGCACCTCTGATCAGTTACACATTCGCAGCGACTTTAGCGACCCAGAGTCTGTAGAGAAGGTCTTCTCGACCGTCAAATCTCAGCTCGGGACCCCAGATGTCGTGGTTTACAATGGTACATTCCCCCCATACTGCCTCTTGTCAATACATTCGCTAACGATCTCTTTCATAGCCGCTGCCGTGACTCCCAATGATGCCAAGAACCCCCTTAGCCTTGATCTAAAGGCCTTCACCCGCGACTTGGCCATCAACACCACCAGTGCTTTTGCAGCAGCTCAGCAAGCCGCCCTCGCTTTTGAAGAGCTCCCCGATTCAGCATCTCGCACCTTCATCTACACCGGAAACTTCCTCAACGACAACACCATCGTCTCACTCATGGATCTTGGCGTCGGCAAGTCTGCGACGGCTCATTTCATCAAGTGCGCTGCTGAGGCGTACGGTAGCAAGGGGTTCAAGTGCGTGCTCTTCTTCCATCCTACATAACTCGATTACTAATTCAATGCAGGTTCTACTATGCCGATGAGCGAAAGGCAGATGGTTCGAGTGCATCTGCTGCCATTGATGGTGCTGCTCATGGAGAGTTTTACACCAAGCTTGCTGAAGGAGACTCTCAGGGGCCATGGCAACAGACTTTTGTCAAGGGGCAGGGATATACGAAGTTCTGAGGTTATCACCAATGCCCTTTATCGTAATATCTGATCCTAGTTCTTAATACCTGTTCTCTTGTGAGGCAGTCTCCCCAGTGAACGATCTTCTAGCTCAGTTATCCTAGCCTTCAACTATAACAAAGAACTCATTTCTCGCAAGTGAACAAATTTCCCCGAAAGCGCCAGTCCACTTCTCCCAATCCCATCTCTCCTTCCCTCTCACTGAAAATCCAGAGTCTCACGGCCGATCTGCGTCCAGGGGGCCGACAGGAGCGTTGCTCTCCATAACTTGAATGCTTGTGGTCGATGGCACAGCGGCTAGTAAAGGGAAACTCTGAGCTTCATCACTGCCATCCTTTCCCAGCATATCCTGACTTGCCATCACAAAGGTACCTACTCGAGAAACTTGAAGCTCCTTGTGGATTCTGGCTTCTGTTCCCTCTTCAGTGCCGACTGTGTTCCAAGAATGTTAGTACGCTTTCAATTGAGAATGTGTAGGGGTAACTTACCGATGAGAAAGGTGAAAAAGTTTACCACAACGGGGATCCAGACGGCCATAGACACCAGTTGGCCATACCCCCAAGAGTACTGGCCACCACTTAGTTCCTCAAGCTTCTTGAATGCTATTACCACCTCTACAAGGCAGCTAATCAGCATGACAAAACTCATGAGATTCCTCAATATGAACAGAACCCCGAGCGGAATCTGTGAAAACCAGACACTGAAGAACCGAGATATCCTTGACCCGGGGTTTTCCCTCGACCTGACGATGCACTCCTCGAAAAGCAAAGTAAAAATGAGAATGTGAACAGCCGGAATAAGCTTCGTGGTGATCTTGAAAACCTGCAGTGACTCATCAGGTCCACGGAGCAACGGCCCCAGGCAAAAGAACATGGGCCCTGGGTTGTTTCCGCAGCCTTCAACTGCTGCGTTCTCTCTAAGCACCTCGACGAGCGCATCTAGATCCGCCCATGAGCCCTGACCCTTCATGATATGCGCGATGGTCATCAAGAGCCAGCCAAGGACCACAGGGATTGTGGAGACCCATCTCAACATGACGTGTTTGCCAACTCGTTGACGGCATGGCTGCAGGAAAGCGATTGAACATGTGCCCACAATTAAGAGGCCGAAAGCGCTGTCGTGATTAACGAAAAATGATGAGACTGATGATATGTTGGCCAGCCCCAATCTGCTTTCCGCTATAAAGGTGTAGAGGAAAATGGCACCCATGGTCAATCCAAAAGCCATCTGGGCTTCTTGAAACTCCGAAATCGTTGAGTGGATTGCCAGGGTAACACGGTTGGCTGGCTTCAGGCCCAATATCTGTGTGCTCGTTCCTGACGTCGAGGCACGGCTGAATGCACCAAGAAATTGTCTCGCCATCGTCTTGAGGCGCTTCCAAGGTTGGTACGTCGCCCAGAAGAGACCGGCCAGGATAAAGGCGAGAGTTAATTGTACCATGTAGGCGACGAGTATGCCTGGCCCCGCAATGTCTGAGTCAACGCCCAGATCAACATCACGACAATAAGCGTGATTGATGACACGACCGAAATCTTTGAGGTTGCCAGGGCTGATAGGGTTGCGCCGAAAATCTTCAAGCTCTGACGTGCAATTCCCATACTTGGATTCGGAGCAGGATTGCCAGAAGCATTTCCGCGCGCGCGTAAAGACATGAAGCTTATCAAAGGCCTCGAGTGAACCGCCAAAATCGAACTGGTTGTTCATTTCCTTGAGGTTGACAGGATCAACATTCTTGTTCCCCGGGACCACTTCCATAGTCACAGCAGCTAGAGTCATACAGTTCCAGACGTTTTCCGGTGAGCTGAACATGTATTTGGCGTCGCTGCAGGTGCGTGTACAGTTCGGTACCGTCCAACTGTCGGTTGTACAACCCGACTTGAAGAGCCGGACAAACTCGCCGTCCGCGTGGAGGACACTTTCAATTTTACGAAAGTAGGCTTCGTGCCATGCCTGCCATAAAATGGGAGTGGAGTGAGTATAGTTGAAATCATTGATGGTCCGAAACCGGTAATCATATTTGGGCATGTTGAAGATGATACGAGAGAGAACAGGAGAGAAATATCTGAAAAGTTTGATTACCGCTTTGCCAATAACACACTGACAAGCAGCCATGAACTTACACGCCTTAAGAAGCCCAAGTAGGGGAAATCCACTGTCCCGAACAAGCTGGGAAGAAATCAGGCTGGCGGTTATCTTATGCACTCGACAGCCACTCCAAGAATTGACCGTTTAACCCGACCAATAAATTCTATCGTATTAAGCCTCGCCGTTTCTTTCTCGTACACCAAGAACAAGGCTTCAAGTTGGCTTCTCTCCCAGCCTCAGCTTGATCTTTCGAGGCCCCGCCATGTGCCGTCCCGTCACACTAATGCCGAAACACCACGTCCTATTGGTGCCAGAGCCCACGCCGAGAAGCTGAAGGCCTCAGCTGCGCGACTTAGTGTCCTGAATAAACAAAACTGCATGCCGTGTCTCGGCTATGAGACCAGGCCGGCATCTGATTGGTTCTCTGGGGCAGCAGGCTCTCAGATGAGAGCTGAGCTTAACACCATGTCTTGTTGCATGGCCCGCAAGCAAGTCTAAGTGGAAAAGGAATTAGTCAGAGATCAAGAACAATACGACTGAAGGAGCTCAAGCATAACGGTTGTCAACAGCCAAGCATAACGGTCTTTGATAGGCGGGCATAACGCCTTTCAGCAGCCTCGAGAAAACATAACCACAAAGCATAGGGGGATAAGAGAGCATCTTATATCATCAGCGGCAACGTCCCTCTCTTCCCTAATACCTTCAGCCCGATCTTTGGATATCTTGATCCAGAAGCAGCACGAGCCTGGTTCTAAACCGGAAACAAATCTTAGCGCGGGTGAGGATCCATTCAAAGGACGGGAGGTCTAAACATGGGCTTGATTGTTGATTTATAATCACGGCAAAGGTGATCACGTGAGCTCACTCATCTCATCATCCCGTCATCTCCTTCTTCTTTCTCTATCACAACCTCGTGCCAAGGCTTCCGACTGCGTCTCGGGGCCTCTTATCGGCGATTCGGTCAGAAACTCAGAATTGACCCCCTGCGGCCCCTGGTCAATCTCTCTCATAACTCATCCGCAACCTCAAAAATGGGGGCAGACACCCAACCCTCAGGGCCGTCCAGTGAGCCAGCAGAGTCTCAACGGCCAATGATAAGGGTAAATTACACAGTTTCGATTATGATCAAGGGAAATAACACAATTGATAGGCCTGTGATATGTGTCGGATCAAAAAGATACGATGCCAGCCTACAAAGCAAGGGTGTCTACAGTGCACCAAGTACAAGACAAAATGCCACTTCACTCCCATCTCCACGAAACGAAAGCCCCGAAGACCAGCTGGGTATGTCTTATATGCTTGAATTCTTTTCTCTTTTGCTTTAACTAACATCACTACAGATATAAGTACATTGCTCAGTTGGAAGAAAGACTTCAAAACATGGAGAACGTTTTAGAGAAGGCTCTCCAACGTGCTAAATCCACCGAGGCAGACGCCGCTGGAGAAGATGATACCATTGATCTTAACCCTTTTGAGATTTCCGACAAACAGCCACAGTCAGATGTAGTTGTTGCGAGTCCTCCGCAAAGGGTAACGAACATCTTCCCTTCATCTTGGTTTGGTGGAAACAACATGACACCAGGAGACTTTACGGAAATCCTCAACTCCGCTTCGTCTCCATTACGCCCATCTCCCTTCTTCACTGTCGGCATGGCACTTGGTCCATTCTCCTTGCCCACTTTTCAGGAGCTCCCGACAAAGCCAGTGGCCCTCGACTTGGTAATGGATACCTTCAAGAGCTTCAACCGCTTCTTCCCACTCTTTGATGAGCAGGATTTCTTGCAGAAATTTGACCGCCATTATTTAACCTCGAGTCCAAGCAGTCCAGGTTGGTGGGCATGTATTAACATTGGTCTATCGCTAGCGCATCGTTTCCGCTCTATGCGCATGTTTGAGACAGGATCTGAAAGTGCGCAAGCGTGCGGGTATTGTCATAATGCACTCGCAGTCGTTGCGGAACTCAATGTTTTGCACAATAGCTTACCAGCAGTTCAGGCTCTGGTCGGTATGGCTGTTGTTCTACAAGGATCAGCAAATTCACATCCAGCCTCTGTTCTCACAGCAGCCGCAGTGAGATTGGCTCAGGCTATGGGACTACATCGAAAAACTCGCGATAATGGCCTTACCGAGGCGCAGAACGAGCAACGGAGACGTGTGTTTTGGATTGCGTACTTTCTTGACAAAGATATCAGTCTCCGGATGGGGCAGCCCTTTTCCCAAGACGACGACGATATGGATGTTGAGTTGCCGTCGGGAATATTATCCCAGTTGCCTTTTAACCGCGATGGACCTTGCACCATCGACCTCTTCAAGTCCCGCATCGGACTTGCTGTGATTCAAGGACAGGTCTACAAGCGACTCTACTCAGTACAGGCATCACAGCAGTCCGAGACACAGAAAGCATCAGTGGCGAAAGAACTTGACTCTATACTATCGTATTGGCGAAGCGGTGTTGAGATTGATCTCGAAAGCGATCACGTTACGGTGCTTCTGTCGCCCGAGGCCCTGCACATGCTCATCCTGCGATTCACCTATATCAACTGCCTTATCATGGTGGCTCGACACTTGCCGCAAAGACAGCAGCTTGTGGTGAATGAGGGGTCTGGTATGCAGGCAACTTTCGCGCCGATTGAGAGTGACTGCATCATCGAGTCAAGAAAGGCAGTCCGTCTGATGCATTTGATACCTCATGGAGACTATGCCTGTGTCTGGTAAGTTATCTATCAAGACTAGCATTTCTCTGCTAACATCGGCAGGATTTTACTTCATCCGTTCTTCGCCGCTGTCACGACTCTCTTGCAGAATGCGCTAGACCACCCTGCATGTCCAGACGCACAGTCAGACCTAGAGATTGTCCAGCCATTTTTCAGGCTACTGGACGTGCTAGCGGCGGAAGAAAGGACCTGTTATCGGTCAAACGAAGCGAGAAGGATGCACCAAGAGTGTAATGACTTGTTGAGAAGGGCGTCTGAGGCTGTCGGTTGTGTGAGCATGGTGTTTGACCCCACGGGGCTGATAGAGGTGGTGTAGGGAGTGGCATGGCACATCAAGGAAACATGGATCGATGCACCAGTGTTCACAGCAGATAAAATCATGTATAAGATCTGTCGCTTTATAAATGACAGAAAAAATGGCAGCGGTCTTCGATGTCTATCTAAGATCTATGAAGCCTAAAACCAATGGAGAGCGCGCCAGCTCATCCCAAGAACACCTTTTAACCTATAACCGCCCAAAATCCCAATCTCTTGTAGCTCTATGTCTAAGGCTAAACCGGATTCCCTTTTGTCCAATTGACCTGAACATCCTGCTTGACGCAGATGCCTCCATCCCCTTCATGGCCAGTGCGATACTCAGGTCCCAGTATAGACTCATCGCTCTTATTATCGCCAGCGATACGAGTGATGGTGCTAGGGCCGCGGATTCCCAGCTTCGGGTCTGCGTTGGGGAATCCTCTGTTCGACTGGCTCGCTTCGTGGCTGCGAGGCAGGCTGCCAAGGTTGTAGCTTGGGCCATCGCTGCCTTCGCCTTGCTTCTTGTAGGATCCTTCGGTGGAGTATTTGGAACCGTGGAACGTTCGGCGCCAGAGGGGACGGAGGATGGGGATGCCGATGCACATGAGGGTGACGGCCATTTCGGCGGCGGACCAGATGATCAATGGGACGGTGTCAACTGTCAAAGTTGTTAGCTGGGATGACAGAGTGTCTGTGGGTAAACTTACGTGTGTAATTGGCTGTGAAGCCGGTTGCGACTTCGTAGGTGCGGACGATACCACAGACTCCGGCGCTATGACATGTCAGAGAGGCAGTCAGATCAGGGTTGACAGGTACTTACACTACGCCAAAGCTCATACTGGCAGCGATGGTGATCTTCTCCCGGTACTTCATGTTCAGACCCCAGATGAAGATCCAAGGGAAGATGGCGAAGAAAAAGTCGACGACAGCGCACCAAACTGTAACGAAGTGTCAGGCAAAGGAGGATGGAAGAAGGGGGTGATGTAGGTCCTACCACCAAGAAGGATTGCGAATGGAGTCACATCAACGTTGCACACGCCCTCAACTCGCATGCGATCATAGATCTTCTCGGCCGGGATGCATTGAACCCAAAAGACAATGGCAGTGATGACAGAGACGAGCATGAGCGACACCATGGCGATCCAGATAGCAATTTGGTGCCACAGCTCAACGACGATGCGCAGCAAGAATAGACCAAGAGAGGTCTTTGCCACACCCATGCCGATGACTGCAAAGGTCTGACCAATCATCTCGTACTTGATGGCCATGGCAGCATTGTCGAAAGCTTCGTTGCCGGCATCCAGGCCGGGCATCGTCTGACCGAAGCCATAGTGAGCCGAAATGTGAACAAAGATGGTATAGAGCAAAATCAAGATCTAGAAAAGTTAGCAAACACACCCAAGAGAACAGTGTAGATAGTACTCACGCCGCTCAGCCAGTAAGCGTGGTCATCAGCGCCGATTTGCTTCATAACAAACGCTCGCGTATAAAGACGAAGAACAACAAAGATCCAAGTCATGACAGTAAAAGCCCACATGACGGCCAAGGCCATCGGGGCTTGTCCTCCAATTTCCATGATGGGCAAGCTCTACTTCTTTTTCGCAAAAGGGGAACGCGTGTTGCGAAAAGGATTTCGAAATCTTGGCCCAGGGGAGGAACCAACGAAACATATGTGTTCCTTCAAAAAGAGCATTTCGTGGGGAACCCGGGACCCAGAAATATACGAAAAATCCTTTGCGGTTCCGTGTCTTTGGTAGCGAACGATTCAGATTGCGGGAGATACAATGGCTGGTGCGTTTTTTGCCACAAGGAGCCCCCAGACCTGGTTCATCGGTATTGCGCGCTGAGGTTACATGGTGTGGTTCGGTCAGGACGAATCTTCTAGGCCCGTTGCACGGATCTTGAGATATCCAGGGGACCATCCCGTTCATCGGTAGTTTCAATGCAGGGGAGAAAACATGATAGCTCTTTTGAGAAAACAAGACGGCATCAGCCCATGAACGTAAGCACACTCAAGCCCTTCCGGTCGGGCATCTAGACGCCCGTTAGCAATACCTCTAACGCGACTATTTTAGATGATAAGCGCCTTCCTTTCCAAAGAGAGAAAGGGGGGCGAAGCAAACAAGTTCATTGTTCAAGTGGCTTTTTAGTCTCCCCTTTGGCGGTTTGCTTTTTCTTAGGGTCGTATTACTCCCGCGTTAGTTCGCTGCAACGGTAGTCCGGACCGCAGCCGTTGATTTTCCTTCCCGGAGGGGGGAGGGGAGGGGGAAGACCCTTGGTTGCATTCCGAGACGATGGATTGCGGCATTTGCCAAAATGAAACGGGTACACGGGTAATCTTCGAGGCTTTGACGATCATCAAGGGACGGACGGGTTGTAACCGAGTGGGCAAAAAATCCCTGAACGCCTCCAAGGCGCCTTAGCTTACAACGCCGTCGTCTTTACAAAAAGAAATACGCGTCCTGGAAGGGTTACATGGCTGATTTAGCAGTCACTGTTTGCCTTCACCATTCTACAATAGTCCAGCTAGGCTCTGTTTAGAACAGTTCGTTGAAACGGCGGGGCGGGTATGGCGGGAAACTAGGGCAATATATCCATGCTAACCGGGACTAAAGAGTCAGTTCCCCGGGGCCAGAATGTGAAATAGCTCGACTCGAGTTGGCTGGTCTAGACCGGGGGGGATGAAGATCCCTACCCCAATCTCCACAAGCAAACAACGACGAAGCCTCAAGGCGACATGGTTCCTGCATTCAAACAACGAGAATCCTCTATGTGGAAAATGACTCGTACGATTTTATCTTGCTCGAGTCGTTGGTCCAAGCCGCCGTCCACCTCCTTAAAACCCAGTACTCGAAACATCCCTGACCTGTACGATAAATGAAATTTTATTAGCGACATATCTGGGCTCCAAATCCCCGATGTGAAAAAAAAAGCACACTCTCTGCATCTCTTTCCCCAAAGTCACAGCCGCAAAGTGTCACCACGATGAATCACACCTCATATCTCGATACCTCCATACTGGAGTCTGCAGAGGGTATTCTTCGCAGTAATTCGTCCCTCTTTTTGTACCTCATCGTCCCTGTTAGTACGATTTCACTGTGGACCATTGGGTCTTACTTTTCTTCACCGTTGAAAAAGTACCCCGGACCGTTCCTTGCGAGTAAGTGACACAAAACCATCTTTGCTTTTTCTCGGATTCTACATCTCCGGGGACGATCGCCATTGTTTCAGAGAAGCAGCTAACAATGTCCAAGAGTTCACAAGGCTGTGGTATCTGTATCAAGCATGGACTGGTGACTCTCACCTTGTGCTGGATAAGCTACATCGGCAATATGGACCTATTGTCCGAATCACACCGAGTATCATTGATGTTGATATTCCCGAGCTCATCAAGACCATGTTCAGCATCAAGGGTGACTGGTTGAAGGTAAGATGACGTAACCCTCGGTGCAATTCCTTGACTAACAGGATGCCAGACTCCCTTCTACCATGGCAGCAGTGCTCTTGTGAATGGACAGATCGTCCTCAACCTCTTTAGTCAGACAGACCCTGTCAAGCACAGGAAGGAGAGGCAGCCTATTGCCAAGCACTATTCAAGTGCCGGCATCACCAGTGTGGAGCCTCACATGGACAAGGTCATTGACCAGTTCTGCAATGAGCTTGAGAAGCGTTACATTGACGGCGACAATGCTGGCAAGGTCTGCGACATCGGTCAATGGACTCTATTCTGTAAGTGCAACTGATCTACCATGCATCACCCTTGCAATTATTAACCGCCTCATCAGATACCTGGGATGTCGTCGGAGCTGTGACCTTCTCCCAGCCCATCGGCTACCTTGAGAAGGGCTACGACTTTGATGGAACCCTTTCCAATGCCGACAAGGCAATGGACTACTTCACCGTCGTCGGAACCATGCCCTTCCTTGACCGTGTCTTTGACAAGAACCCTGTCTGCCACATCGGACCCCCAGGTTTCAACACCATCACGGGAATCTCGATCAAGCACCTCGTGGATCGGTATCAGGGCAATGACAAGGACTACCATGATCCCGAGAAGCCTGATTTCTTGGACAAGTTCATCGAGGCCAAGAATGCTGATCCCGAGAATGTGAATGATGCGCAGATTGTGTCGTGGCTTATGGTCAACATGATTGCTGGTGCTGACACGACTGCCATTACTATTCGCAGCTCGTTGTACTTTTCGCTCAAGAACCCCAGTGTGTGGCAACGCCTCACAGATGAGGTTCTGGCTGCAGACTTCCACGGCCGAACACCACCCAGCTACAAGGAGGTCAAGGCTTTGCCATATGTTGATGCCGTCATCCGTGAGGCTCTCCGTATGCTCCCCGGTGTCTCAATGACCATGGAGCGTTACGTACCTCGCGAAGGCTTCACACTTCCCAACGGTGATTACCTCCCCGAAGGCACCATCGTGGGCATGAACCCCTACATCCTCGCCCGCAACAAGTCCGTCTACGGCGAAGACGCAGACACATTCCGTCCCGAGCGCTGGCTCCGTGACGAGGTCAACGGCGAAACCGAAGAGCAATTCCAGAAGAGGCTTCTCCTGATGAACCAGACCGATCTCTCATTTGGAGGCGGCAGCCGCATCTGCGTTGGCAAGAACATGGGTCTTTTCCAGACGTACAAGGTTCTTGCGACGCTCATCACATTATTCGAGATTGAGCTGGCGGATCAGAAGAAGGAGTGGAAGGTGATTAATAGTTGGTTCCCCAGACAAGAGGGACTGGAGGTGAAGATGAAGAAGCGGGCGCTGTAGGGAGTTTGAGGTTCATTTGTAGGATATGTGATGCTTGGCCGCGATAAGCGAGCTTTTTATTTGTTCGATATGGAGAGATACCTGAGTAAATGAATTCCTTCAGAATGCTTTATGCAACAGGCTGAGGCCAAGTCAAGATATTTTTGCATGGTACGGACGACCTTTGCAGAATCGAGTCTTGTCCATATTACACTTGCATTCATTCAAGCAAGTTTTCGATTAATGATGACCCGACAAGCTGAGTTGCACTCCTTGTGGAACGTCGCATTCGGGTCCTTCCAGCTGGTTCATGTTGATGATAAGGTTATGGAGTCGCACAGACAATTGCCGAGATACCCATGTAAAGATCAGCGCCACCAACGGTTTCTTCCCCTTGATGGAGTCGCAGCCGGGAACGATGGTTTGTCTCCATTTTTAGGCCCCTAGAGCCCATGAGCACATGATGGGACCACTCGCCCTACCCTAGAGTTCCACAAATTTCAACCTAGTGTTCAGCTTTTCTGAAAGAATAAACACTACTAGACCATCACGAAGATGAAATCACATCAAGACAATGGATGAGTTCGGCATTAAAGGCTCTTTGGTGGTTTTCTAGGGCGGAATGGGTGTGAGAGTGTAAAAATACGTAGGTACCCAACCTCGCGAGATGACGGCATCGCTCAAATAATTAACCCCTTATGAGAAGAAGTAGGGACAAATAAAAGAAGGGAGCCATGAAGTACAAGAGTATTCGTCACAAGGTTGAACATTCCATGCATGCATGACACGCATAGTTTCAGATGGAAAGATAAAAAAAAAATAAAAAACGGCATCGATGACAGAGCAAAAAAAAGTTTCAATCGTTTTATAGGAAAAGCCCGATGCGGGGGTCGAACCCGCAACCTTGAGATCGCGTACTCGTCTTCGCTTTGTAGGCGCAAGATAAGAGTCTCACGCTCTACCGATTGAGCTAACCGGGCGTCTTCGCCCGGGCATCAAGCCCGTCGTGTGTTGTCGGAGTGTCTCACCAGGGAGATCTTGAAGGTTTGTTCCATCACTCGTTCAAGCTTGAGTTGAGAGCCGAGTTGAATCCTACCTAACCGTGTGCAAGCTACACTGCCCACCATCTATGCTCCCCTCCTTTCATTCTCCTTCCGCAGCTTCTTCTGCAAGGCATATTTTCTCTCACGTCTTTCATTATCCGCTCGATATTCCCTCTCCCACTGTTCCTTCTCCTCCTTGGTCTTCTGCCTTGGCGGCGGCGCATCTGGGGCCCTCCAACCAAATGGAATATTCTGCGAAAGCAACGATGTGTAGATAGGAAGCCATCTTCTACTTCCATCGTTTGGTGAAGCCGCTCCTTCGAAGATTACCCACGGTAAAATTTCCCATGTCTCATCGACAGGGACTTGGTCGCGTGTCGCCTGGACGTAGCCTGTCGGATGAGGCGTGTTGTACTTCAAGTAGGTGGCTTTTTCGTCCCTTCTGGTGCGCCATTCCGTGTATGTCTTTTCCAGATCGGCTGTCTGTTCAAGGTCCAATTCAAGTTTGAACTCTTCAGTTATGAAAGGAGGCTGATCTTGCGTGCGAAATGCCGCCTCCCACTTCCTTGGATGCTCAGGTAGCTTGGTGAGCGCGGTCCAGTGCGCCGTTAAAGCTTTCGCCCGCTGTGTGAGCTCAAAAGGTTCATCCGGGATAGGTTCCCGCGGACTTCCTCGTCGAGATATCGCCTGGACTGTGTCCTTCACTCCAGTCTCGTCGATGACCAACCACGTCAAGTCGCGACGCGTCTCAAGGCTGCGCAACAACTTGGAGCACAGCGCGTAGTCGTCCCCAGGCAACGAAGTTGGAATCAAAAAGTGCTGCAGTTTGATTTTGATGTAGGACACCTCGCGAAGCGTGTTTACAGTGTCGGGATCATTTGGTAGGTCCTTGAATGGGTTGCACCGCTGAAGGAATTCCTGGGAAGGATTTATGGTGGCCCTGACGGTTTGCGCCATTTTCTGCGGGGGGTTGTTCGCTTTGAGGACGTTGAAGAAACTTCTGAGAACGTTCATTTCATTGATAGGAAAGAAGTTTGCCAGAAGAACAGATGTCTTTGAGTTGAGGGAAAGAAGGGGGAATGAATGGCGGAATGATGCGACGTTGCGTACTGCGGCCAATGGTGAGTGTCGCCTGGACCAAGTGACCTCGCTTAGTTGTTTAATGAAACTCTTGAAGTTGCTAGGCCCTTGGCATTCTTATCACCGACTTTTATTCATTCCTAGGTTCATACAATTGGCTCCAAGTCTGTGAGGCTGGTGTTTTGCTGAAGTGCCTCTTTCGGAATTGCGGATGCTTGCTCTCAACCTTCAAGGGCTCCTGCAGGGTGAAAATGCGTTTGAGAGTACAATTGGCCGCATCCTTAACAATATTGGCCTCGCAATTGATTGTTCACACCCACAACCTCAATTATGGTCAAAAGATATGCCTTGGCTGAGCTGTCTAGGCAGTCTAGGTGTGCTGTACCTTAGGCACCCGCACCTTGCCATGCGGCTGTGCCCGCCCTGCATCCACGACGTTTGCCAATGGAAGCACCCCGAGACTTCATCATGCATAATGAGCCACCGCCGCAGACGTGATGGCGTCCAGTAGTGAGGGCTCATGATGGCACGCACACGCTTCCGCCGGGCAACCAGTCAGCACTCTTAGGCTTGTAGCGTGAATTATGCGTTAAATTCCAACCGTCTGCCACTTTAGTTTTGTTTGTTGGTGCAGCGAGAACACAACAATATAACAATCTCACAGCCGTCAACCTCGAGGTTAGCCCTGTTCTTATAAAATGGAGAAATTGAAAACTGACCGCAGCAGTCATCATCAAAATCAATGTGCCGCCGTCCCATTGAGATTAAAGTATGCGTTGTCTGTGCCACAGACGGACGCCACGCCCATCGCTTCCAAAGTGAAACCATGCGGACATCCTCCACAAACATCGTCTCCCGCACACAACACCCCCACATGCCCCGGCGTTATTGACGACCCTCCTGAGCGAAAGCTTTACGTGTGTACCAGCTGCCACAATACATGGGTTTTGGTTGAGGCGTATAAGGCGGCTGAGCAGGCCGGAATGCTCTAGGAAAAGGAGCGAGAGACCGAAACTCCGGGCAAGGAAGACGCAGTGGAAATATTTTTTCAGAGAGTTGGAAGAGCAAGAAGCTGCAAAGGCGGCTGTAGCCGCGTCAAAGAATAACGATCATGGAAGCGATGACGAGAGTGAGGGAGGATGTTATTACCTGAGATGTTGCCTATTGCGTCTTGACTCTCTTTTTCATCCTACAAGAGAAGAGAAAAGCTAAGGCAGCAAATAAAACAAATACATAAATCCTATACTGCTCTAAAACTTCTATACAACTAGATATCTCATGAACCGCTACCCCCTTATCGACAGATTGATACATCAGATAGGAAGCCAATAGGAGAGAGAGAAACGCCTTTAAGCTGAGACCGGATTTGGATAGGCACTCACTTGAACGACTAGGGCATGGATCCTTCCTCCTGTATCTGTTGCTTTTGTGGTCCATGGGATCTGAAAATGTCGTTGATGCAAAAATGTGTTCTTTATTATAGTTGAAGTCGGGATAACCGATAGATAAGATCGTCTTTGATGCAAGAACGAGTTTTGTCCCTCTTGCGAGCGAGCATCAACTTGGGGAGGACACCAGCAGCGTATATTTTTTTTTGGATGTGAAGCGTGACGATGCGGAACATCCCCAGACCCCAACTAAACAGGCTGTGGAGATTTGAGAGCTGATAGAGGAATGAGGTGATTGAGGTACTTGGAACTATAGTATGTTTCTAGCCTGTCTAGATAGTAGGCAAGCGCATATCGAAAGAGTGTGACGGTATGCAGAAGTCGCCCAGTTGGGACTTCGGTGAATCTGGAATACACCTGTGTACTTTATTTGTGTGAATGTCACTGCAAGTTCCCATCTTCGACTCATGCACTCAGCACGCGATGCATATCCGACCATCACGACAGATTCAAGGTTAGGCGCAGCGCTTCGCGCATTGGATACCGATGCAGGAAGCCCTAAGCATGAAAGCCAAGCTCAGGCGTGAAAATAGCATCAGCGCAGAATGGGGATATTGCGATACAAATGCAGCTGACGTGAGATGCATGCGACCAACGCGTTCACCATAGAAATGGCAATGTAAGGCCACTTGAGGAAATCTTCGTGCACGAAATACCCGTTGAAGGTCTGTAGGTGGTCACGATATATGCCAGTCAGACCCCAAAGGGGATATACTCTGCGATGCTTGGAGTTCTGTTAGAATTGTAGCAAAGTTATCACTACGAAAGTCCAACTCCAGCAGCCCTACGTTGACACTTCCCCACGTGTCCCTGAGGGGTCGAATGATCTCCCCGTCAATGTTTCAGCTCCTCCTCTTCAGCCTCCTATCCCCTAGTCATCCTCATGCACTTCGGCTCGACTCATTCCGGGGAGTTGCAGAATCAGTGCGTCAGACCAAAGACCCGGAGTATACGTTGTCCAGCTTGGCTTGTTGCCAATTGGAGCATATTGGGGGGCTATGCAGGTCTGCGACATCTGATTCGGTCTTGTTGCCGTGCTGCAGTGCCGCTTTACCGTCTTGTCCCTCCACGCCAAGTCCATCACATCGGGTTTCCTCGTACTCGTGGAGGAGGGCTGAAATGGGCTATTCGTGGTTGTTGTGAGACAAGGCCACTATTTCGACAGCGCCCAGGCAATCTTGGCGACTTGGCTGCCGTGGAGCCACCCAGTGGACAATGTTGATCAACAACAGGATATGCAGTAAGAATGATGAGGCCTCCTGAGTAGATCTGAGAGTATAAAAAAGAGACTAGATTTCTCTCTCTGCTTCCATCATTCACCTCAAGCAGCATCCTCTTCCAACAAGTTCATCACAGCTCACCTCACTCCAAGTACTTCCCTCAAAAAACAACTCATCACCATGTCTTTCCACGAGTCCGCTACCGACATCTCCGTCGAGGGTAACATCCTCAAGGCTCAGCTTTCCAACGGCGAGGAGTACCTTGAGGCCGAGTTTGACCTCGACACCGTCATTGGTGTTACCGACGGCGTCCTTACCTGGGGTGGCCAGAGTAAGCCATCACAAATGCCTTTGAGCTCTTATTCCGGTCACTGACGTTGGTAGACTTCTCTGAGTATTCTGAGGAGATCTCCTTTGACCTCGAGGGTGACGACGGTGTTCCCGTCCTTCGAGCCACCGTCAACCACGAGGATGGTGAACAAACCTCTTCTGACATTAATCTTTCCGAATTCATCTCTAACAACGGCGGTGTCTTTGAGTACGGTATGATATCCGGTTTCCCATCTCTACAGACTTGACACTGACGGGTGGCAATACAGTCGGCTAAGCATTGGTGCATTTGGAGGCTCCTGATGGAGGGGTGGCATATTATCGTACTGGACGGGGACGTACATGAACAAACAGATGAAAAACTGAAATTGAACATAGAAAGCCTTGATTGCATACAAATATTTCTCTGTTGGCATGATAAAAACTCGATCTACGCCCATTGCTGATACTTATTCCATGTACTTCTGTTGTTACGTCCGATTTGGCGTCATGAACTCGCCATTCTCTGGAGATCTGGCTGTACTTATCGAATAAGTGATAAGCCCACCCTGAAGAGGGGGACTTTAAGTGTACACGTAAGCAATCAAGGACTAACGAGGAGAGTGAATATTCAGGGTCAATGTTCTGCAGGACGACAGTAAGACACCGCTTACGCCGAGGTAATCGGCGGCATATGCCGCCTTTCTAGGGATAATATAATCTTTGAGTGAATCATAGTTATTTGTTCAAGAAATGTAGATTTTCGCATCTTCTTTCTTACAGATGACACATGTGAGTAGAGTAATGTTTTATTATATTTTCCTTGCCCATAGGCAGTGTCTATTGTTTTCACTGCCCCCTACCACTCAGAGGGCTTCCAGGTCCTCGCCGACTCCACTAGCACTTCGACTGCCTTCACATCGACATCGCCAGCATGCTTAGCGACAGCAAACTGCCAAACTCCCTCTAGCAACACCCACTCTCCGTCAATACCACCCTCCCAAGAAGCCAGCTCTCGCTTTCTCACCGTGAGTCTAGAGGAAGCCTCCTCGCCTGGTTTCAACATAGGTGTCTTCTCAAAAGCGACCAGCCGCCTCTCAGCCTCTTTCCCAGATGGCCAGGCGTACAGCTGAATTGTCTCCTCGCCATCGGCACTGCCAACGTTCTTGACAGTGACATTGAAGCCCCATGAATCTGGGTTCCTGACCTCAAGCTGAACTGAAGACTCAAATTGCGTGTAGCTCAGTCCGTAACCGAACCAGAAATGAGGTTGCACGTTGTTGTGTAGGTAGTATCGGTATCCGAGATGGCACTCCTCCTTGTAAATGACCTTGCCGTCGACACCGGGCCACATCTCCTTGTCTGCGGCATACGGGAGATCAGTGTACTTGCGTGGCCACGAGATAGGCATCCGACCGGATGGGTTAGTAACTCCTAAGAGGAGATCTGCCAGACCATTACCTGCTTCCTGACCACCGTACCAGGCTTGCACCAGGGTGCTGCACTTGTCTTCCCATGGCAGCTCAACAGGGGATCCTGACTGGTTGATGAAGATCAAACGTTCGGGGTGCTTGCACCTTGTCAACAACGCCTCTGCCAACTCATTCTGGGTGCCTGGGAGCTCCATGAACTGTCGATCATAGCCCTCACTCTCCCACTCGTCGTCAATGCCAAGGATAACGACTGAGTGATCGCTCTCATCGGCGGTCTTGACAGCGGTATCAATCATGTCCTTCGGGAGCTCCTCTTCAAATCCGATACGGACTGAGGGATGTCCCGCAAAGAAATGCAGCGACTCCTCTTCTGAGAGACCAGGCTTTGTCCAGCCCTCGACGATGAGATCATAGGTTTGTCCTGCGTTCATGTGCTTGGTGCTAATCTTCTCACGGCTTCCAAACGAAAAGAAGGCCTCGGAAGTTTCGGTCCAGTTGCAATTCTCGAGGACTAGCTCACCATCGATAAACAGGCGGGCTTCACCCACACTTGCAACCCCGAAACGGTGGTTTCCGGTGGTCTGAGGACGTACAGTAGATGTGACACGGAAGGAATATGGGGGGACGTGGGCCTTTTGGAGAGGTAGTGGTGCAGAGTCAACAAAGTCAACCCACGAGCTGTTTCGATGCTGAGTCTCAAGGATGGGACCCGAGAGGTCGCGTGTAGTGTAAAAGTCGACGCGCACCAGGTCCTTGCCGTCTTCGCCTGATGACCGAGACTTCCACTGGTCCTTCTTGAAGAGGGGCAGCCACTTCTTGGAGTATGCGCCCTGAGTGTATATAACACGAATGTCCAGACCTTGTTCTTCGACTGCAGCCTTGAAAGAGGTCATAGGCTGGCTGAGGTATTGCGGGTTCATGGTAGCCGAGCCGCCACCTCCTGGTGTTCCAACTAAGGCATTGGGACCGATGAAGGCGATTTGCTTGCCTGCGAGAGAAGTTGGCTTCAGAGGAAGTATGGACTTGTCGTTCTTTAGCAGGACAACTCCTTTGGCAGCAACAGTCCGCATAAGCTTTATGCCTTCTTGAGTGGTTGATGACTGCTCCAGCTGCTTGCGAGTTTGCAATGCCTCTTCCTCGGACAGTCCAAGGAGTCCCATTCTCTTGCACATGGACAGAATTTGGCCGGCAGATGAGTCAATGGCCTTCAGCAACTCATCAGGGCTCTCAGCCTTCTTGACAGCCTCGAGTAGCAGTTCTCCTCTCTTGCTCGGCGGCCCAGGCATCTCAAGATCGAGGCCGGCAATGACACTCTCGACAGTAGAGTTAGTGCCACCCCAGTCGCTCATGACAAGGCCCTTGAAACCCCAGTCACCACGAAGAACTTCCTGGGTCAGACGACGGTTCATGTCGGCGTGGACGCCGTTGATGACGTTGTAAGATGTCATGAGACAACCTGGTGTGGTGTTTGATCGAACCACCATCTCGAAAGGCTTGAGGTACATCTCTCTCAAGGCCTTCTCGCTAACTTTGGCATCGATCGTGAACCGTTGCCATTCTTGCTCGTTGGCAACGCTGAGAAAGGCACAGCTGGTTAGTAACTGTCGGTAATAAAAACCAGGACTACTCACAAATGCTTAATAGTTGCCATCACTTGGCCCGTCTCTTGCACTCCAGCCACATACTCAGTGGCCAAAGACCCCGTCAAAAAGGGATCTTCGCCGAAACTCTCAAAGTTGCGTCCGCCAAGGGGGTTTCTCGAGAGACAAATGGTTGGCGCAAGTAGGATATGTGCCGCCTTCGTCCTAGCCTCCTCGCAGAGCAGACGACCGACAGACCGAAGCTGTTGCTTAGACCATGTCGCTGCTTGGCAGATTGGCCCAGGGAGGAACGCGGCGGTAGGTCCATCGACCGCGAGCTGGCCTCTAGCTCCGGAGGGACCATCCGTTGTCTTTTCACAATCAGCCTGTGAGCTAGGCTCTAGGCAAGGGTGTTAACCTTGAGGGAGCCGATGCCGAGCCGGCTTATCTCGTTGGTTTGCCATGTATCGGCTCCGGCGAGCAGGGAAACCTTCTCTTCCAGGGTAAGCAACTGGAGGAGCTGGTCAACATCGTCGGTACGAAGAGAGGCCATGGTTGGTTAATATGACGTCACTCGAGGTTAAGTCTCGTCAGAGAGCTGCGATGCCGTGTTTCCGAGTGGCGTTCTGTGCTTGATCATGGCCTTCCGTTCCATGGTTTGCCGGCTCATATTTATCAAAGTCATGATGTGAAAGGTGACCCCTCACACGAGATTATTCAGCGGCGTTGTTTACTGTATTTCCTATTTAGGACATTTACTTAATGTTCGGATGAGGTTATTATCCCAGATCCTCCAAGCCATGGTCGTTATCATGGGATACGATGTCAAGGTTGCGATTGGTGTTGAGTGCCGGAAAGACGGCCCTTCGGACCATCTTCGTCAGATCTTCGGGACGTTTTGTCTGACTCGGACTGGTCTGGTTCGTTGTGAGTGGAGAAGCACGACTCAGATACATACCCCTGCATGAGGCGTTGAATATTGGAGATGATGGCACACTAGTCGGACCCTAGAGTGCCGTCTTCTCCTCTTATCACGGAGAGATACTTTTGTTCGGTGCTGTGAGAGCTGCAAACTGCGGAGACTAGAGCACCTCCGATCAGTCACTGCATGTCACTGACGGAGTTGACGATGGCGGCTAGGGGGGCCGGAACTTTGTGTGCCTAATATTCGGCTGAAATGGATCTTATTGCATTCCTCCGATCGTTCTTCTGGAGGTACGAAATGATTCCCCCGAAAAGATGATCATTGTGGTCCACCAACTACTGTCTGACTTGACGGCAAAAGAGCGTTCGGATTTCTCCCCATTTGTTATGAAGAAGTCCATTGGGCGCATCAGTAGCTTCTTCATTATCTGCATGTATTCAGGCATGAGTCTTTTCAAGATAGCAAGTTGATAGGTTAGATCCTGATGACTTGTTTTCGGCTACGGATCTTATACTGCTAGACTATTACCAACTGAAGCTTATCGGAGCATTGAGCTGCCTGTAAATAACTTGACAAAGCCAGAGATCACCCTGCAACTACACATCCGGTGTCCATATGCAGACACCATCTACTCGTCCACCGGCTCAGTGCTATGCTTGATATCGCGCTTGACATGGGCCAGAACGGCCTCAGCGTCCAACTTGGATGGAACTCCTTCGATGATCTTCTTGACGCCAGTGACCTGGGAGTGAATCTCCCCATCGAAGAGAAGAGAGACCTCTTCCAGGGACAGGTTCCGAGTCTCGACCCAGTATTTGCACTTCGTCCTAGTTAGCCATCTACACACAGGGATGTGGTACAAGATACTCACCATGATTACCAGCTGAAATATGTTCCAGCCGCCGTTCATCATATAAGTGATCCAACCAATCTAGAAAGGTATTAGCTCATCCTCCAATAGGCATTTGTAGACTCACGTTGTTCATTGCAATGGGGAAAGCAAAGATGGGGATCAAGATGGTCATGTTCTGCCACGTAATGCACCACGACATGCCAATACTTCGAATCTGATAGCTTAGAAGCTCGGGAGGATACATCTGTAGGATAGGAGTCCATCCGAAGCTGTAAAATCCCTGGGCCAGGAACATCATGGCGACGTTGGCGTAAATGGCGCTCTTGTTGGTCGAGTCACCAAACTCCTTGGTCAGAGCTCCGATAATGAAGAGGGTGACGGTGCACAATCCTGTTGAAATGATGGCTAGCATCTTTCTTCCGAGGCGATCGGCCATGTAGGTACCGAAGAGGCAGATGATCAAGCAGAAGGCGTTTAGGACAACGTTGACCTGAAGCTGGGCGGTTGAGTCGGTGATTCCGGCGTTTGTAAGTGCAGTACCAAGGTAGTACGAGAAGATGTTGCTGCCCGTCATCATGCTGAAGATGGCAACGGAAAACACAAGGAGCATTCTCTTGCGGTATCCCTTGTTGACGTAAAGCTCCTTGATTGAAGGAGTCTCCATCTCCTTTTCGTAATCGAGCGATTCGCAAATCTGCACAAACTGGAGCTGTACAGCTGGGTCCGAGATGTCACCGTTGGAGGTGACCTGCGCAATCGCGGCAAGCGCCTCATCCTTGCGGCCCTGGTACGCTAGCCAACGGGGAGATTCAGGGGTAAAGGGAAGTGCCATGATGGAAATGACGGTAAAGACAATCTGGCATAGAGCGGGAAGTCTCCAGGCCCACGTACTCTGCAAGAACGAAGTACCGTACGTGATTCCGGCTGAGAGCAGGCCACCGACATAGTAGACGTCGTTGATGAGTCCAAGACCCAAGGTGCGGTGCTTAAGAGGTAGGGCTTCAGAGATGTAGACTGGGACTGCCATGTAGGTACCGCCGATGCCAGCGCCGAGGATGAATCTTGCAACGAGGAACATGGCAATGTTTTGTGAAGCTGCTGTGAGTGCCCTAATTCATGGTCAGCTACCGATATGAGGTCCGCCGCGGATAGTTCAACTTACCCGCCAATGATGGCCACAATTGCCGTGATGAAAAGCGAGGGCTTCCTTCCAATGTAATCGGGGACCTTGGCGAAGCTCGCGCTACCGATCGTCGCACCGACCCAGATGATACCCGAATTGAGAGCCGTCGTTGTAGGTGTGAGATTGAAGTAATCAGTGTACGCGGGGAGGATATTTAGAGCGTTCATCATAGAGGCGTCATAACCTAGAACCTAGAAGAGATTTCTGGTTAGTAGAGGGTAGTTTTGATCTTCAAGGTATACGTACGGAACCAGTGTTGATGGCGGTGCAGATGAGTAGGATGTTGACCTGCCATGACTTTTGCGGCACCCACGAGGGAAACCTAGACAACACAGAGACAAGAGACATGATTGCGATATTGGAAGATTAGTTACTGCAATTGTTGTCTCGTGTCGCGTGCAGAAATCTTTCGTATCAACAAGTCAAGATCTATTATATACTCGATCCTCGATGAGACGGTTCCCATCTCCACCCCCGCACCAAGTTTATCTATTGACCACAAGCAGCTAGTCTTCCCCAGACTGCAGTTATCACCGCATTGGGTAATTCTCATGGTCGATAACTTGGAGCTCGCTTGACCGGCTTTAGCCTCCCCTGTATCTCGCTTATCATTGCGTCTGTCTACAAGATAGCATCCTTCTGGGTGTTTTCATTTCCCAACATTTCCCAACTTTGTGTTATCAGGCCCCAAGACATCCTCCACATTTAGCCCCTGATACTCACTCCTCACCACTCTGTCCCCTCGAACATCCTCCAAAGGCGGATCCTGGATCTTGTAGCTTCAATTCCTAGAAGTCCATCCAGCTCCCCATCCGAAGATGCTTTCTCTTCGTCATTGCTCTTCTTCTCCACACCAGCCTGGCTCCCCATGCAGCTCACCTAACCTCCGTACACCTAGATTTAGTGTGACAGGCTTCCTAATTGTACCTATTCTCTCGGTTAACACTATGGGGTTAGTGGACCTCGCGGGGGAAGAGTTCTGGAGGTCCAGGCCCATGTTGGAGTCTGATGGGCCATTGTAGGCGGCTCGTCGGTTAGGTCGGTGAGAACAACCTCAGCATAGTGGGATTAGTGAACGGCCGGCAGTTTTATCAGTGAACATGAATATTCAAGCCAAATGACTGGCTTATCAGCGATTCTGGACATTCTGATCATGCGCGTTGGAGGCACAAGACTGCTATGGGTTAGCGAGACGGGCGGGAGAGTGTTGGTCGGAGTGTGGCTTCAAACGGAAGGGAAAAAGGAGACTTAAAAATGAAAGAAGAAAAAAAGGGAAGAAAGGTAAGGGAATTAAAAGAAGTAAAAAGCCACAGTTCAACATCTATCACCGCTCGTCGTAGTCAAGACGGGTGGTACGACAAAAGGTCCACTAGACAGGCAATTGAGGGCGAGATTCATATTTATTGACAATAATGGGCACATTCCAGACTGTAAAAACACATTCATTCCTACAAAAGAACTGGAAGTTGGTGCTATGACGGGCTGACCGTCAAGAACATCATCCCTCCTCCGCAAAGCGCGAACCCCGCGCGGACAAGGCCCCGCGCGGGGAACAACACGGCGGGCATCTCGGCGCCGGCGCCCAGCACAACAGGTGACTGTCTCTGTGAAATGTCGGTGGCTGCAAGTGATTCGGATGCCAGACAGGGGTTCGACATTAATGTCTTGAACCGACCAATTGCGAGGCCAGAATCGCGAAGCAGCCAGTCGGAGCCTTTACCCATGGAACCCAAACCCCTGGATTGAGTTCATTCAGAGTGGCCTTGGCCATCAGGTCAGTTCAATACCCGCGCGGCCCGGAGCGGCCTTCGGGACTTTGAGAAACCGCCTCTCGGGTTTCTTCAGTAGGTGGCCGCCATTGCGGACTTGCGTGCTCTGCCGTAGGAAACGCAATCGAGGACTGGAAGACACGGAGTTCTGCCAGAAGCCTCACGTATATAAACAATAGCAACTTTCCAACAATCTCCCATTTTATCTTCATCTCATCTCCCTTATTTACAGCTGAACTAACATCTTCAAAAAGCTCCCAAGCATCACCTACACCATGTCATCCCTCGTCGCAGTCGCCGGAGGAACCGGCAACCTAGGCCGCACCATCGTCGAGGCCATCATCGACTCCGGGAAATACCAAGTCGTCATTTTAGCCAGAGAGGTAGATCTTGGTGTCGTCCCAGTAGGCAATTGGCTGACAATCTTGCAGGCCAATGCCGAAAAGGAGAAGCAGATTGGAGCAAAGATCCTGCCTGTCAACTACGCCGACGTTGACAGTTTGACCAAGGTCCTCGAGGATAATAATATTGAGACTGTTATCTCTACTCTTAACACTATGGGTGTTGCGGAGCCTGAGTTGAACCTCATCGCAGCTGCTGATCGGGCCAAGAGCACGAAGCGTTTCGTTCCGAGCATTTGGGGTGTCAAGTACACCCAAGAGTGAGGGTCCTTTAGTCCTGCAGGTGATTGAACTTGGCGCTAATGCATGTCTGCCACTTTGAGTAGGATCTCCGACAGCTTTCCCATTGCAAAGGCGAAGCTGGCCATCACAGCCGCCCTTGAGAAGACCAGCCTCGAATACACCTCGTGGCTCACTGGTTACTTTGCCGACTACTATATCGCACCACACCTTCCAAGCCACATGACAATCTTGAGGGTTGTAATTGACATGGAAAACAACGCGGCCGCGATCCCAGGATCCGGCGATGTCCCCGTGGCATTCACCTACACTGTGGATCTCGCCAAGTTCGTCGCTGCGTCGCTGTCCCTGTCCAAGTGGCAGCCCGAGACGTACCTCGCTGGGGACAAATTGACCTGGAACCAGCTTCTCAAACTCGCGGAAACCGCAAAGGGTACCAAGTTTAGTGTGACGTATGACCCGGTGGATTCCTTGAAGGAGGGCAAGGTCTCGGAACTACCCAGCCACGCAGCCATGTATGGCTTCCTCCCCAAGGAACAGTTACAGGGCATCTTGGCGACGTTTGGGCTCATGTTTGAGGCCGGTTTGTTCAATTTGGAGGGTCCCTCCATTGCGCAGAACTTCCCGGACATCAAGTTGAGGACTATGAAGGAGCTTCTGACCGAGGCCTGGGAGGGCAAGGAATAAGAGCATGATGAACGCGAATGACTCTCACTGTTCCCTGTTCTAGGTTATTCCTAGTTTATTGAGTCCACACTATTAGCTCAAGAGCATCACCTTATTCATTAACTCCCATTCCCCATTGCTTCGTCTCCGTTCACATGTCAAGATAGCCTTCTCTGCTAGACGATCAGAGAGATCCACTGACACTTGGCGAACTCGATACGGCCCTGACAGAACCATCTGCGTATCGCTAGGAAGAGTGTCGCCATCGGAGTTGAGGTAGGCTCCCTCTTCCTCTATCCTGACCACTTCGCGAGCAATCTGCGCTGCGACAGCCCCGTCCCATATGCTTTCCTTGTGCATGGCAGCCTCGAGCATTCCAATCGCCCGACGCCGAAGACAAGGGACACGGCACTTCAGGGCGGTGTAGTACAAGGGTGGGATAAGTCCAATGTCAGCCGTGAAGCTGAACCCTCCTGAACAATACCCTTCCGCCTTCTCTGTCGCGATCGCGGCAATTGCCTCTCTCAAAAGGTCCTCACTGGCGGAAACCACAGAGACAAAGGACTCCTCGAAAGATTCGAATATTGATTCGTCAGGTGGCGTGAGACAAGTCGTCGCCATAACTACGGCCATGGTGTGATACACGTTCAAGAGTGGGTAGGATAGCGCGTCTCGAAAGTTGAGTTGCGGCGTCAAGTTGAGCCGAGAGATTTTGTAAGCGTCCTGCCAAAGCCGAAGACCAGTTAGGATGCGGCTTTGTGTGTCAAGCAGCTCTGTCGGAGCCTGTCGGACTATACGTTCGCGCGGGCACTGTACCGTGAGACAGTGGATAGCGTTGAAGAGTACATCTAGATGTTGTCTGGCTTGGCTCATCGAGTTAAATAGGGGTGGCGGGGCCTGGATGGTAGAATCTGCAATAACGGTGGCGATGGCATATGATTGTGAATTGCAACAACCCCCCGGGACGCGCCCAAAGAGTGATGATTGGGCGTAGAGGCGGGAGAATGCCTCGGCCAGGTAGCTGTCGCTGACGGATTCTTGAGGATGGCCTAGAACGATACGGCCTTGGGTCCCGGCAGGCTGTAAATCGGCTTGGAGTTGACTGAGGAGATTCAGTCCGTTCTCGAGGTGTGTCTGGCCCTCTACATATCTCCCCTGGAGCAGTTCCAAGCAGACAAAGATGACGCAGGTGATGAGGACCATGCGAGTCGACGAAGCATCGCGGTCAGTCTTTGCGAAATGTGGCCTGAGACAAGCAATGGCCTTGTTGTACTGCTCCAAGGTGAAACGTTCTTGTTGTTGGCAAGATTCACTGCTCGTCTCGTGCTGTGAGCATGACCTCATGACCTCCAACCTATGAGCAGAGCCCAAGGCCAGCAACGCATGAAGAACAGCAGGAACCGTCATGCTAGCCTGAAGGACCAACGTGTCCCAAAACCTTGAACTGAAAACGCCGCATAGCTTGACGCTCGCTCGATATCTGAACCAGTCAAAGCTCTCTCGCTCCAGGCCACTCCTCGGACCGACTCGAGAGCGCGTCGACAGATCATGCAGGGTCCCCTTCTGGAGGTTCCCGGGGGTTACGGCGGGTCCTTCTCCCCAGACGCCGTAGCCGTCACACACGCGACCAGTGGAGAGGCATCGTCGGCAGCCTGGCCGGCCCTTGTCGCATTTGAGCCGTCGGATCCTGTGGAAGGATGGTTAGATGTCATAGTTAGCTGCTACTTGCAGTGGGAAACTCTTACTTGCAAGTTCTGCAGCCAGATTTAGAGTAGATTCGCGTCTTGGAACCACATCCCGTCTTCGAAGGGCCCGGCAGTGCTTTGTCCATCGTGCGAGCAGGGCAAATCTGTCCTTTCGTGTTCGTGTGCAGCGGAGATGTCCAAGAACTGAACGCGCCGGAGTAGAGACAAGTAGTAGTCAACCACAGGAAGCACCTGATTAGCTCGATCGCGGTTGTCCTGAGCCCATTCGTCGGAAGTTGGTTCAAGTCCCACTTGACGTTGCGTGGGAAACACGGTTCATGTCGTTCTCTCGCGACGATCAGAGTGGAACTGAAGTCAGGGGCATGATTGGCCTTGTCGCGATTTACTCGATCTAATTGGCTTAACCCTGCCTAGTTTCAGCCCCTCTCCGATAAACTTTGTGAACATGCTGGAATAGCGTCAAACTGCAAGATGAGCTTCCGGTCATGCAATCCGAAAATTGTTTCCCCTATCTCCGGCATACCGTCTCAATAGCATGTTTTCTCTCAAACTCTGCAATTACGCCGGAAAATCCACCCTGTTCTTGGTCCTTATGACGGGAGACACCTATGGTTAAATCCGGCACCATGGATCGGACATAGGGAGGTCTCGCATACCGATGACTGGCACTGCGAAGCATATAAAACGCTCACATGCTCATCATGTATCGATTGAAGCTATAGACACCTTACACCCTCGCACGAGCCTTTCTAGTCAACTCTGGCCCTATAAGCCACACAAGGTTCAAATCTTCTCTCGGATTATCTGCCTTCTACAGCACTATGGCCCCCTACGACTATAATCCTGTCAGGGACATCCCGCCCTTGGACGGCAAGGTCATTCTAATCACTGGCGGTAACATCGGCCTTGGAAAGCAATCGGCCTTGGATCTCATAAGGCATAACCCAGCCGAGATCTGGCTCGCTGCCCGCAACTCCCAAACGGCCGATGCCACCATCACCAAGCTTAAAGAGACAGCAGCTCAGGTTTCCGTTCAATTCCTCCAACTTGACCTGGCCTCATTCGAGTCGGTCAAAAACGCCGCTCGCACCTTCATCTCCTCTGTGTCTCGTCTTGATATGCTGCTCCTCAACGCTGGCGTCATGAGCTGTCCACCCGGTCAAACCAACGAAGGTTACGAGATTCATTGGGGGATCAACCACGTTGGTCACGCCTTGCTTCTCAAACTTCTTACTCCTCTGCTTCTTCAAACAAGGTCAGAGTCTCGCTCTGAAGTGAGAATCGTCTCGGTCAGCTCCATCGCCCACAAGTTCACTGTTTCAGGCGGCATCAAATTCGAAATTCTCAAGAGCAACGGATGTGGCGAATCACCAAACAGCCTTTACGGTCAGGCCAAACTGGCAAACGTAATATACGCCAAAGAGTATGCGGGTCGCCATCCGGAGCTGACATCTGTGTCCATCCATCCAGGCATCGTCAAGACGGACCTTCATAACTCTGGCGGGAATCTGCTCATGAGAAGCTTCCAAAGGTTCATCGTTCCCCTCATAGGGATTGAAGTGGAGGAGGGTGCCAAGAGTCAGCTGTGGGCAGCCACTGCCAAGGGTGTTGAAAGCGGAGAGTACTATGAGCCTGTTGGAGTTGCTGGGCGAGCTAGTGCGTTGTCCAAGAATAAGGAGCTGGGTAAGAAGCTTTGGGATTGGACAGAGAAGGAACTTGCAGGTCATAATATCTGAGAAGTCGGTCTTATCGCGATTTCTGGACTTGAGGGTTCTTGTATATCTGTAAGGATAGATGACTCTATATGCGTGGCTTTTCTTGGCAGATTCTTATTATTGTCTATTGTACTGTATCTCGAATGCATTTTATGTCATAATCTATCAAGAAAATAGTTTTGTTTCGCTCGCGCTCCCGCTGCTCCCCATGAGTTATCCTCTCGGAAGAGATTTGTTTCTTCACATTTGCACGATCTTTTGTTAAAGAGACACAGATACAATCAGGTGGTTGGGCTCATGATTAACGACAAGAGTCAATGGTTATTATTTGCAAGCTTAGATTATTTGCATGGTGCTTGCATGGAGTTTCTATTGAGAAGATGACCTCACATCACCAGCTCTTACTCTTCCTCTCCAGAGGCACCCTTACCCTCAGCGGTCTCAACATCCATGACGCCCCGACCGTGGCCAGCAGTAACAAGGTCTGGCTTCTCAGCCTTCAACTCAGCAAACTTCTTCTCAGCATCCCAAACCCAAGGTGTGTCGGCAGCAAAGAGAAGATCCATCTCCTCGAGGGTTCGCTGGTTACTCTCGGGGTAGAGGGCCCAGACCATGGGAATAGCCAGCAAGTTGCAAGCACCAAAGATATGGAGGGTGTTTTCGCCAATGTTATCAAACATGACGGGGCAGAGAAGAGTGAGCCAGCCATTGCCGATACTCCAACCAAAGACGCCCCAGGCGTTACCCTTGGCTCGGACCTGAAGAGGGAAGATCTCGGCAGGGTATAGCCAAGGAACGGTCAACCAAGTAGCACCGAAGACGGAGGTAAAGATGAAGACGAAGGAGGCGGCAGCAGCTCCGTACGAGTTCGCCTTGTCCATGTCTCCGTTTCGGGATGCATCCTGACCAAGCTTGGAGAAGGCAGCGGCAAGGAACATGGCAATTCCCTGGCCGACAGCACCCCAGTACAAAGTCCAGCGGCGACCAATACGGTCGAGAGTGAAGACACAGATGAGGGTGGCAAACATGTAGAAAATGTTGTTGAGACCGCTGATCCATTGGGACTTTTCTGAGCTGAAGCCAGCGATTCGGAAGATTGTGGGGGCGTAAACAGTGACACCAGCGATGCCAACCCACTCCTGAATGATTTGAAGCCTGCATGTGTTAGTTGATTTTCTTTCCGTTAACATCAGGGGTAGTAATTACCAGATAACAAGCTGCACACGACGTCCGGTGTGAAGCTCTCCAGAACCAATACCAAACAGCATGTGAATGTAAGAGTTCTTGACAGACTCCTTATTCTCAAGCTGAACAATGTTCTTGATGTCTTGGTACTCAGCCTCGGCGCGGACAATGTCAGTCTCATCAGATCCACGCAGACGGCGGAGGATGTACTGTGCCTCATCGTCACGGCCTGCCTTGACGAGCCATCGAGGAGACTCGGGGAAGAACCAGACCAGACCGAACAGGAAGATAAGAGGAATGATCTGGAAAGCGATGGGGAATCTCCAGCGGAAAGGAGAGGCACCTCCATCAATGAAGGAGAGGCCAAACTCTAGCCAGTAGGCAACCACGACACCAAAGATGTTGAGGGTGAACTCGATGGCGATGAACTGGCCACGAGAAGTGTGCTCGGCAGTCTCAGTAGCCCAAACAGGGACAATGGCGTTCAGGATGCCAGTTCCGATACCGTTGACGGCACGAGAGCAGATCATCCAGTTGGCATTCTGAGCAGAGCACTGCAAGGCAGCTCCAATGATAGCCCAGACAGAACCAAGAGCAATAGTCTTGATTCTACCAATCTTGTCACCAACCCAGCCACCGAGAAGGCAGCCAAAGAGAGTACCAAGATAGTAAACAGACACGATACCGCCTTGCAATAGACTGTCTGTCACGACTGGGTCACCAGTCTCTTCGTCAACGTAACCAAAGCCCATGAGGTCAATGTAATGTTTGGCGTTATTCACGCCACCCATCATTCCTTGGTCATAACTCGACTTTTGTTAGTTTTGATACTGAGTTGCAGGGGCTTGGCAGATCATACCCAAAGAAGAAAATGGACAGAGCTGCAATGCAGTTGATGGCTATGAGAAGCTGACGCTTCTCAAAGTGGTTTGCCACATTGAAGCCTGGAAGACGCTCCATCTTTGACAAGTTGATATTATTGAATATCTAGAATGTCAACTTGTACTCGTGGAGCGAAGTCTGGGGCACTTATATAACTTTTTCAGTGTGGAGGTTATCACTCCAGATGGGGGATGAAACCATATCATTCTCCACATCTCGGATAACCATATTCTACTAATCAAGTTTTCAAGGGGGACGGAAACAGGGCCGCTCCTTGAAAGTGTACCGTAGCTTGGTGAGGCTCCCGTCTTTACCTGTGCATGAACGTCACCTGGTTTGAAGCCCATTCTTTTTTTCGTCGTGCGGGTTTGTGGAGATGGACGTCCCCACGTTTTACGCGCACGAATCAGCATTTTAAATGACTCTCTTTCTATGGGGCCCTTGTTTTTTTCTTTCTTTTGCATGGCTCGTGACAGGGTCGCTAAGGCGACAGGCAACAGTTTAAAGAAACCCGGTGCGGCTCCGTGGGGCAAAAGAGTTGCATCTGATGGGACATTGTCAAGTCATGTTGCATATGCTATCTTTTTTTGCGCGAGCTCACAGCGTAGCAGTAGAGTAAAGTGACCCCATCTTTGGGCTCCAAGATGATCAACTCTCCCTTTCCGGGGGTAAGGGGACCCCATGGGCTCGGGATGTCAAAATCAGGTGCAAAACGTGGAGTGCCCAAAAAGCCCACTCATTAGGCTCCTTGTGACAAAGAAGAAGAAAGTTGCTGCCGTGTAGCCGGTCCGCTATGACTCTTCCTTATTCTTTTGAAAGGAGGCTCGTGCCAAGAGCTGAATCCGCGGCTCTGGGACATGGGGCGGTTTGTTTGTGCCATGTGGGCAGATTCCGAGTTTCCGAAGCCACGGCCCACATGGAGGATCGGCCAAGACGCCTTGAATTGAAGCATCGAAGCGGCCGCCGTTGTTCACGATGCCGTGTGTTATTGTTTGCGTTGTGCTAATGGAGTGGTAATCTTTGCCAAGACACAGTACACATAAGCGGCGTACACGTACGATCACTGCATCGCTAGTGCGATCCCCATGGGAAGTAATATCGCTATTCCTCTTGACATGCCAGCAAAAAGTGGCTGCTATTACACACTTGATCCAGAACTCGATACGCCCGGCAATACCGAGTACAAGGTCGCCAAGACAACGCTAGTACCAGCCGCAAGGACAAGGCAAGCAGCGCGAATGGTTCGGTAACATGTTCTCTGCAGGCGGTCCAGTAGCATGGTAGCGCTTCAATATAAGGACGTGTGAAGGGATCATGGGGAAGATGGGATGGGGTGCTCCAGTATCTGGTACCCGTTGTCAGTTAATGGGGGCTGGCGAAGCCTCCCTGTCAGAAGGCGATGGACCGGGAAACCTTGGATGAGTGAGTGCGCGGACCAGGGTGAATGCCTCAGGCGAGAGGGAACGTATGACTGGGGAGAGAGAATGGCACTGAGTGTGATCTTGTGAGATAATGTCGTGTCGCAACGTCTATCCTTGAGTTGAGAAGCATCCGTTCTGGAATTGTGATTCTCGTCCAGTCTTGCGGACTAACAGATGCTGAGTACGACAGATCTGACCCTGAAGATCTTTCGCGAGCAAGTAAGCGAAGGGGTATCCATGATGGTCATACGCCGCATAAGCGGTGTCTTTAGAGATAAGATAATAAGGGATTCCCCTCTTTAGAGTAGTACTGACCGGATATCTCTGAGACGTCAGATGTTGCACACAAGGGGAGCGCTTACGACGGGGGCGAACTGTGCATCCCTAAGCCCACCACACCCGTTCGAGAAAGTCTCTGCAGGCCAGAGCACATTGCAGGAACTGACACTGCCCCCAGCTTCCCTTCAATACTGTTACCTCAAAAGGGGGGTCGTCGCGAAGACATTTGACGCGTCAAAGGACGTTCAGCCCTCATCAACGAATCAAGTCTAGCCTCTAATCCTTCGCGTATCGCTAAAACGTCACGGCCCTCGTCGATCTCGTTTCCAGTCGAATCATTTACCTTGTTACAGACCCGACAAATCCACTTGAAACATCCACATTGCCTCGGTTAATCGCCGACGCACTGTGTAGTAGTGTAGAGGCCGGCGAGAGGACAGTGCGTATGTTTATTAATTTGCGGATACAAATGACGGGAATAATTTTTCTAGTCTGCAGGGGTTACGAATCAGGAAATGATCAGTCGTTACTCAGGAGGTGGAAGGGGATTGTTTCGACGCGAGTCAGACACGTTCCGAGGAACGGCAGATGCAGGTTATTGTCGGGTATTGCATAGAGGAGTAATAATAAATATTTTGAGTAATCAGAACGGAGAGTTCTAGGTTTCCATTACTTGACATGTGAGTCCTGCTATCTTGTGAATCTCAGGATTAAAATCAAGGAGCTTTCATAGTATTATAAGTACGAAGAAAAGGGGAGACAAAGATAATCGCAAGTCTTTAAGAATCTCAACTTGTAAGCTCGTTAATTTTATGCCTTGATATTTTGTAACTTCTTAGCGTAAGAATAATAAACAACGGTGGACACAGTTTGCAGTGGCTCAATGGATTTCGAGGGCGATGTTGTGTCTTGAATCTCCATTCCAAGAGCCTATGGCCCGGGGGAGAAGAAAAGTAACAGTCCGTTGATAATATGCATTCTAATATCATATAAATTTATATCATTATAATAAGCTCTTTGCTATCTTTTCGGGTATTTCTCTCGACCTAGAAGGAAGTTTCACATTTTGGTCAAGGGTAGGCGCTTAGGTTAAGACCTGAACGAGGAGCATCTACTAAAGCAGGCAGACTAATATCATCGGGCAACTTCTAGAACAGTCTAGTCACGCGTTTAATCCAAAAAATGATCTTCCTATTACCGTTCGAAATTTTCTTTATACCGCCCTTGAACTCAGCCTGTTGCGTCGAGCCAGTAGCCCACATCCATGGCCGGCAGAGGTACGATAGTCAAATATGTTCGTAGGTTTAGTGGGATTTGGCCTCGGACTTCAATCTCTGTGCAATCTACGGGCTGCCCAAGTGAACGCAAAAGCAGTTATTATTTAGTTCCTCAAATTGGTTTCGTTGTGGTACAGAGTGGACCCATCGCCAGCTGAGTCCTCCAGCCTCGGCTTGTTGACACAACAGCAATTAGAAACAAGAAGATGGATGGTATAATTGCTCTACTAAGATGTCTTGCTTAGACTTTAAAAATCGAGTATCAGCCTGGGTACCGGGTCAACGTTGTCCGCATCTTCATCCCTGCTTCGTGCGAAGTCCTAAAGGTCGCACAATGGGACCATACGCTGCACCATTTTAGGTGCTCGATATAAACTATGAATAAGATATGATGCTTATCTTTAATAGCTGATAGAGTTCGAAATCTCCTGATTTTCCTTGCTGTCGTTTAATGGCTCACCAATCACGCTCAGCCTCACCGTCTGTGGCTTGAGACTGGACCTTGATTCATGCGCCAAGTCATGATGTCACAGCTCATGACATCGTACAGGACCCAGTCAGAGCCTCCTTATCTTGGTTTGAGTGACGAGTTTACTTCCCTTTTTTACAACAATATTTCGTGCCAAATTCAGTTTCATCTTTTCTCCACTTGAGAGCCAAGAACCGCGTCCAATCTAATACCAATGGCCGAAGATACAGACCCGGGCTATCCGGCCCCAGACTCCAGCCCGCCGCAAGGAACTATCACAGTTTACGAACGAAGCGAGCGATATTTCATGACTAGGGTCCTCCAAGCTGTCATCAAACCATTCAGACCTGCACTGGTAAAGGCGGGAAAGATAGCTACAGAGGATTCAACTCGGATAAATGCACCCAAGGCAGCATTGAAACGATGTGACGTGGAGGAAAGGCGAGTGCAGGATCTTTGGGTGTACGACTTGACACCAAATGCGACAGGAAAAAGCACCGGGAAAGCAAGAGAAGGCTACCGTCGTAGAATTATCTACTTCGCCGGTGGAGGATGGCAGATGCCACCCAGTCACCAACACTGGTCTTTCTGCGCCGAACTGGTTTCTCGCATGCCCGATACCAAGATCACCCTTGTCTCTTCACCATTGGCACCGAAAGATCCAGTCTCAATTGCATTCCCCCAAATCGAAAAGGCCTACAAATCACTTTTGACTGAGGCAGCAAAGGCTGGTGAGGCTGTTGTTGTGGCTGGAGATAGCTCTGGGGGCAACATTGCGCTGGCTGTGGCGACTTGGACTTTGAAGACATCGCAGGAACAAGATTTGGCACCTCCCACAGCCATCCTAGCTATCTGCCCTACCACGGATCTCCGCCACGAGCACCCGGATATCAAAGCTGTGGATAAGCTTGATCCGGTCCTCACCTTCTCGTGCATCAACTCTACAGCTAGGACTTGGTGTCCTGAACCATCAGGCTTGAGCCAGGGAGGGACTGATCCGAGTGCGGCCCACAACGAGAAGGGTTTGCGCCTGGACTGGAGCTTCGAAGACCCTCGAGTATCACCCATCCAAGCAGACCTCACCGTCCTAGCCCGAAACTACGTCAAAGTCCACGGCATAACAGCTTCACATGATGTTCTAGGTCCCGAGGCTGTTGCGTTTCGCGACAAGTGCAACAAGGAGGGTATTAGGGGCGAATGGTTGGCTTGGGATGGGCAAATGCACTGTTTCCCTTTGGCGTTCAAGTATGGGCTTAGGGAGAGTAAGGAGGCAATGGATTTCGTGGTTGATGTTCTGCAGAGATCTTGAGGGATTCGAAAATGATGGTATTTGTGGTCTGATTTGGCAAGCGGGAAATAAGTACTGGACTAATCAGGGGAATATGAATGTTCGCTTTTTAATATGTCCCGGAGTGTGTATGAAGATTGTGAGACGGGGCTGGGGCCTGATGATATAGCTCTTGTCTGTCCTCATTCTATTGGGATTAGACATTCGGTATTCCTTGTTTAGTATCTAGAGCCTTGACAATCTATATCTTGATAGGTCAGGGTAACCTCAAACACGTATCAAGCCCTGATCCCAATTTGGATCAATAGATCGATATCCACGGCCAACTGTTAAGGGCATGTTTGCATCCTTCAGAGGCCGCCTCATGAGGGCAAGTTGCAAAGTCAGTTCAATCAACACGAGTGCTAATTCTGAGATTCCTCGATGTGCTTGTGCTTGATGTTGCTGGACTTGATAGCGTTCTCAGCTGTCGCAACACCAACATGGGCCTCGTCGCCATCAAACAACAGAGCCACATTCTCAAGGGTAAGACCGCGGGTCTCGGGGTAATAGAACCACACAACAAAGATCATGACAATGATGGTGGCAAGGAACACAAAGTAATACCTCCATTGAATAGCGTCAAGGGCGATCGGGTTGACAAAGGTGTTGAAAAAGGTGAAGCTTAGAGAGACTACCTGGGTGAGCGCTAAACCCTTGGCGCGCAAGTTATAAGGCCAGATCTCGATGGGATAGCTGACAACGAGAGGTGTGAGGGCAATATCATAACCGAAGAAGTAACTAGGAAGATATTAGCATGGTGTTGGCATACAGGGGAGGTCGGTTGGGACCAACATGAATAGGAAAGGTATGACAGCTAGACCAGTAGCAGAGTCTCGAGTAGACTCGAAGCTACCAGATAAGCCAGTGATGATGGTGTAAGATATAAGCATGACGATTGCCTAGATATAAGTTATCAGCATGCTGACCTGAGGCGTCACATGGTTTCACTTACCGAACTCATAAACAACATTCGTCTGCCAAGTCGATCAACATTAAGGGCAGCGAGGAGGGACCAGAAGAGATTCCACAGTCCCATACAAGCCGAAATGAGAGTCTGGTGCGTAACGGAGGTGATGCCAACCGAGTTAAGAATGATAGATAGGTAGTAGCTGACGACACCGTTTCCAGTCCACTGAGCAAAGGTTCCAAGGCTCAGCGTAATCAACAGACGATGGCGGTTACCGGGAGTGGTCCACAGGTCAGTCCAAGGATTCTTTTCGGCTTCCATCTCAGCCTTGATAGTAAGCTCGATCTCGGTCATCTCGAACTCAATCAAAGGGGAGTTGATGTCACCTCCGGTGTGGAGATTGGCGAGGTTTTGGCGTGCTTCATCCGAACGGTCCTTGGAGACAAGCCATCGTGGCGATTCGGGTATCATGATCAGGCCTGGAACTCCCAAGACAGGGAGGAGGATTTGAAGGAGCGAAGGCAGTCGCCATGACCACTCGGTCATGTTGCGAGTGCCAAAGGTAGCCCAGGCTGCGATGACGCTACCAAAGTGCCAGCCACAGTTGTACTATGGCTTGTCAGTATAGTAGAGCGAGTTTGGATGTTGTAGGCTTACAATAGCAGAGCAAACACCCCGGTGAGTAGGATAAACGTTTTCCGCAATGAGAAGTGAGACAGAGAGCGTGAAGCCCTGTGAGAGACCTTGGAAGAAGCGAGCAATGATAAAGGTGGCCTGGTTCTGGGCAGAAGTCTGCATGGCCACACCAATGAAGGACAATAACACACTGATCCATACAGGGAGCTTACGGCCCCAACGGTTGGAAATCCAAGCTGCTATGGGGTAACCGACGGCGCATCCGAGAGCGTAGGCGGCGTTGATGAAGCCGAGCCACGCTCCTGTAGGGTTGTCCATAAAGTCTCGCCACCATGGTAACGCAAGCAAAGAGTTCATAAGAGAGCCGTCAAATCCATTGGAACCCGAAAACAGCATCAGAGATATGACGCAGAAGTTGACTTTGACGAGATGCTTGTGTTTGTACCAGGGGATGCCATCATTGGGCAGCACAGCCGCCAGCTCGACACCGGCGGATCTGGCTTCGCTGGATTTGACTTGTTTGTCACCAGCTTCCATGATGAACGGCGTTGATTGAAGGATAGATCAAGTGTTCGCAATATGAAGGTGAAGGGTAGTAGTAGTTGGGGGTTTGGAGGGTGGCTGATGACACGATCTATGAATTGGAAGATAGCGCTTTTACTTATATAGTAGCTCGAACACCGCGATTCATGAGCATACGAGCGTAGTTAATCCTTCACCATCATCAGACAGAGTCTCGCGGCAACTACCCCGGACTTTTCCATGCCCATCAGTCTGTTATTCGCATGCCTACTACGTAGTACTTCCAAGGCTGCTGCAACCCACCCGGCCCGAAAAGCCGACACTAAAGACAGCCCCATCAAATACAAGACCGCCTAGAAGCCAGCTACCATGAATTTTGTGGGGGTTTAAATGCTAAGAGCAGGGAAGAGTGATTAAAGTTGCTTGCCCCTGAACGCTGGTGGAGTCTGGCTGTACTTCCTAAAATGGTGACAAGGTTGAAGGACAACCAACCAACCGCCTAACGCTCGGTTCCTGAATGGCAAAGAAAGAAGTCGTATGCGCTGGCAGGGAGGGCGCTGTGGAGTAGCGTTGGTTGATCTCTTCCTGAAATGCAAAGAAAGAAGTTGTGTGCGCTGAGCCGTGGCATGTTGGACACTCACGCGTCATCTTACGTCTTCCTGAACAGCAGAGAAAGAAGCCCTATGCGAAAACAGGGTCCGCAGCTTGGAACCATATAGCTCCCGCATTAACTCCTTTCACCCTGAGCGTGGTGGGTACCTATCCAGAGAAAAAGCGAAGTCATCCCGACTATACACTCTCAACCAACAAGTGCCTTGCTTGGCTCTATGAATGAAAGGTTATTCATCGTCTGATTCCAGCTCACAAATACCTCTCTGGATCACACGTCGTTTTGTTTGTGGGGTAAATGTCCGTGTCCGCGTGGCAAGTGATCAGCCAAGAATACCAAGCCGCTATTCCATTACGCCGCGTTTCAGCGGCCGTCGTTGTTCACCGACGTTTACAATTACGTATACCATGGAGAAATAGAGGCTAAAGATCGGCTGAAGGTCGGACGCGGCCTATGGATGAGCTGACATTGAACGTGTTGATCTGCAGCCACGCGCAATTGCTCCACGACCAGCTGCAAGCTAACTATGTAGGTACTTTTTTAGGCAGTACGATAACGACTTTCAATGCCTCGAAATCTCATCACTTGAGTGGTACATCCGCTTCGGTAGGCATTATGCAGACTTTATAAACCCTAACAAGTCCGTTGTGTGACCCCCCCTTTTCTCGTCTATCAAACCATTTCTACCCTCCTTCACAATGGCAACCACCGACGTAAAGGCCCTTCTGTCGAAACTAACCCTTGAGGAAAAGGTAATGATATGTAACTGATGCCCACTTGGCTTTTGTCACTAACTTTGAACAGATTTCCTTGCTCGCCGGCTCTAATTTCTGGGAGACCGTGGCCATTCCCGAAAAAGGTATTCCCGCTCTGAAGGTACGGACACATATCAATCAGAGCGTTCCACTCTGAACCAACTTCATTGAATGGCCTTGAGTACTGACCTGGGCATAGACATCTGACGGCCCCAATGGCGCACGAGGTGGCAAGTTCCAGGGCAGCGTGACCGCCGCTTGTTTTCCCGCCGCCTGCAATGTTGCATCGACATTTGATGTCGACATCGCCCGCCGCCTAGGTGTGGCCCTCGGTGAGGAAACTCTAACCAAGGGAGCTCGCTGCCTTTTGGGGCCAACCGTGTGTGCACACCGTCATCCTCTCGGAGGTCGAAACTTTGAGAGCTACTCCGAGGATCCCTTTTTGACGGGCAAACTCGCTTCTCAAAACATCCAGGGCATCCAGTCAACGGGCGTTTCGGCAACTATCAAGCACTTTGTCGCGAATGAGCAGGAGACCCAGCGTTTAAGCGTCGATACTATCGTCAGTGATCGGGCCCTGCGGGAGATTTACATGAAACCCTTTGAAATCGCCATCAAGGAGGCGAAGCCTCACGCTGTTATGACTTCCTATAACAAGATCAATGGCTGCCATGCTGACTCACATCTCTTCCTCCTTCAGACCGTCTTGCGAGGAGAATGGGGTTGGGACGGTCTCGTCATGAGTGACTGGGGCGGTGTCAACTCAACCGCCGAATCGCTTGTTGCTGGTGTTGACCTCGAGATGCCTGGTCCTACTCGATGGAGAAAGGTCGAGAGCGTCCTAGAAGCTATCAAAGCTGGGAAGGTATCAGAACAAGTCATAGACGACAGGGCGCTGCACATCTTGGAATTCCTCAAGCTCCACGGTTGCTTCGAAAACCCAGAGATCCCGGAGGAACAGGCTATCAATAGGCCTGACCATCAAAAGCTTATTCGTGAAGCTGGTGCCAAGGGTATGGTTTTGCTAAAAAATGATGGTGGATTGTTGCCTTTGACCAAGGACAAAGTCAAGGGGAAGAAGATTGCAGTCTTGGGTCTTGCAAAGGAGTGCCTTGCTCATGGCGGTGGCAGCGCTTCTGTCAGCATGCATTACAAGGTCACACCATGGGACGCTCTTCAGAACGCATTCAAGGACCAAGATGTTGAACTCACTTTTGCCCAAGGTATGTTTCCCTTTGATCCGTGAGAATACAGGCTGACAGTCACAGGTGCGCACACTATGCGTCAGTTGCCTGTCATCACCCAGCATGTGAAGGATGTCGAGGGCAACCCCGGCTTTACCTGGCGTCTGTTCGACGTTGGCAAATCCGAACCCTACAAAGTCATTCATGGCCACCCCAACTCCGAAGTTTCTATCCACGACATTATGCACATCGTGAACACCTCCGTTGAGCTCGAGGGAACCCTTACTGCCCCCGAAACAGCGACCTACTACTTTACCCTGACTGGTCTAGGCCCTTCCAAGGTCACCATCAATGGAAGCCTTCTATACGAGCAGAAAGAAATGAGCCCCGACCCTATGGGCTTCCTGCTCGGTGGAGTATCAGCCCCTCTCGTCAAGTTTGACCTAGAAGCTGGCAAGGAATACAACATCTTGATCTCGAGCTCGCCGCCTGAACATGTTGAAGGCGAAGACCTTGGAATCCTCGAAAGCAAGGTTGGGGTACGACTGGACTATATTTCGGCCACCGAATACGATAAGGACTTGCTCACTGAGGCTACTGATCTCGCCAAGGCAGCTGACTACGCCATCGTTTTTACGGGCCACACCCCTTCTTGGGAGACCGAAGGACAGGATCAAGTTGGATTTCATCTCCCCAAGGCTGGTAGTCAGGACTGTCTCGTGTCAGGAGTCGCTGCGGTGAACTCTCACACGATCGTCGTCAACTCAACTGGTGTGGCTGTTGGAATGCCCTGGCTGGACCAAGTGAAGGGCTTAATTCAGGCCTGGTTCCCTGGCCAGGAGGCTGGCAACTCTATCGTTGATGTCTTGACAGGCATCCAGAACCCCGAGGGCCACTTGACCTGCACGTTTCCAAAGAGACTGGAGGATTGTCCAGCTTACGGCAATTTCCCTGGAGAGTATCAGGGTCGCCAGCTGACTGTCAACTATGCTGAGGGTGTCTTCGTTGGCTACAGGCACTTCGATACTCTTCCGGCGGACAAGGTCAACTTCCCTTTCGGCTTTGGTCTGTCGTATACAACCTTTAGCTACTCGGACTTTGTAGTCTCACCAACTTCCGAAGACAGTTGGACTGTCAGCATCAAGGTTTCCAACACTGGTAACCTCGAGGGAGCGACAGCCGTGCAGGTTTATGTGGGCAACAGCACCCGGCAGCCCGAAACCCCCATCAAGACACTGGCTGGCTTCAAGAAGCAAACCTTGGCGTCTGGTGCTTCAGCAGTGGTCGAAGTGCCCATTCAAGCCCGCGACTTTGCATCCTGGAGCGAGAAGCAGCAAGAATGGGTAGTTGACGCTGGTGAATATGTCTTTAGTGTTGGGAGAAATGCTGTAGACCTGGTTGAGAGCAAGAAGGTTTCAGTAAAGGCTCAGACGTATAAGCCCTAGACTAGAATGAATTATTAACTTGTGTAAGCTTCATCTCTACCTTAAGCTTCTTTTGAAAATATTTCAAAGTTGAACTGTCTTTAGTACCTCAGTCTTTTGCGCAACTTAAGCATTGTGCTTCATGTCGTAGGACACGACTAAACCTTAGACACATCTTCAAAGTCCAAAACGCGCCATGTGCAGGAGGGTGAAGCTCCCAACTTACAGTAGGCAGAATTCCTTAGGATCTGAAGGTAGAGCAGAGGGTAAGTGTCTATGTGCGAGCAAAACAGGTAGTACAGTAACAACCAATCCTTTCCGCAATGCCGAACGGATGAGGAGGATTAAGGACCTGCCGAGTAACGAGAACTTAGTAGTCTGCACCCTACGACTCGATGCTGACCACCACGGCAACCTGCATATCGACTCCCAACAGAAGCAACATCAGTCAACCAATGATCCCTATCTAGTCCCTTCGCCGCCACGCCACAGCGGCCATCCAGTTGCCAACCGAACTGCACGTTGGCTTTGTCAAGCCGGGTCGGCTAAGAGAAGGCGTGCATCTTGGGGCGGGGAATTCGCATGAGGCAGATCTGAGGCAGACCATAAGGCGGTTTTCTTGCACCTTCGACAAAACGGCACACACACCCGGTACCCCGTACTTGAGTTACTGGTGACTTCCACCCCACGATTGAAATGGGGATTCGTTGGTGCGGCAGAGGAGATCCAATATCTCCTAGACATGATGAAAACCGAAGGCCCATCGTTCGGTTGGTGTTTGGATGAACTCTCCTACTTGATCCGGGCTGCGATTGTCGCTGGGAATCCTATGGCTGCTGCAATCATAATGCATAGCCAGATAGAGAGCGACCATCCAATGGAATGGCCACGCCTCTTTCAGGACTTCATGCAGGGCCTTGGAACACTCTCCCTAGACACCTTGCACGTTCAAGTCAATACTGCACACTGGACAGCTATTCAAACCGTAATCCACTGTTTGCCTCTCCATTCCATTCCTGAAATGGTCGTCTTGGTGATAGATGGCGGTGATAAGCATCCTTTGATCGGGGTTGATCTGATCCAGAGACTTGTAACTCTCTTGAGTCTGCTCAGGCTCGAGTTGGTATCCTTACGGCTACGTGCAATGTGTCGTGCCGCTCGGCTTCTCTGTCGGTTCCAAGTCGAGAGACACCGAGGAGCGCTGGTTCGGAGGCGAAAGACGTCGGTAAGTTTCGTCAACGGAGAATTTCTAAGAAGGGAGAGGATAGTTGTCATTGCCAGGGCTTGATAAGTCTGTTGGGATCCTAGTTAGACTTGTGAGTTTTTCTTACTAGGTGCGGCAAAGGTGTTATACATCTCAAGCTTAGCGCTTAATGCTGATAGTTGGTGTGTCCGTCACTTGATGCATCCATGTCCGTTCTTTTGTCAGCTACTGTTTCATAGTATTTCCTTAGTAGTGCTCCCATGTATCCAGTCCTACTTCGAATTTACTTGAATCCACTGTTCAGGTACGGCCTTCACATATTGGGGTTGTTCGAGGCTCATGAGTCTCGGACAAGTCGTCCGGCATTGTCAACTTTGAATCGTGACTTAGACTTTCAATATGGCGACAGGGTAGGCTAGCATTGGGTTATAGCTATCACAGCGTGCGGATTCTCGGTCACGACGTCGTAGGAAGTGGGGGATAGGCCTTGGAAGGTGACCTTGGGGTCTCGAGAACCTGATCAGGGCAAGGGAAAGATCGCAGGGTCCGTTCTACCCGTTGCGCGACCTGCTGGGAACTCTCCTCTGCATGTGCTGTACTGTTACTCACACACCCGACCAGACCAGACCAAGGAAAGACTCTGAGCATCTCGATATGTGGGAACGTTTAGCCTAAATACCCCAGGATATCGCTGATCCTCCGCACTTTGAAGACTTTCTCCGGATGCCGAGTTCCAACCCCGCAAGAGACTAAATGCCGATCAGGAAGTCGGATGATAGAACGTTTAAAGAAACAATTTTCCACTAATCGGGTTCTCTCGAGTCGAGCTGCAACTCCCTGCCAGACTGCAACTATAGAGTTTTATGACAACGAACTCTATAGACTCGGTTGGAATGTTATTTTTCCACCACTTGAGACTTGCATGGTCTATTGAGATCATCCGACGGGAATAATCACGTCTGAAATGTTCGGATATTTGCCTCATCTTGACCGGAGAGTGCCAAGACGGAAATGTCTAAGATTCGGAGTATAAGTAAGCTTAATAGTATGCATACGAAACCATGTGGGAAGACAACCACCTCGCGAGTCTTTGATAAACATGTTTCTTCACGGGCTTGCTCTTTCAACAGTTGTTACAGCTGTCACCGCGGCTGCGGCACCCAAGCCAGCCTATGCGCAATGGCTGACAGACTCCATGATCCGCTTTGGTGTTCAGCCGGGCATTGGCTACGGCGAAGCAACACTCTATACTGGCTTCGAAAGTGTCATCGATGCCACCAAGAACGAAACGCTAAACGACATTTACCGCTCTCATATCGATGCAGTTCTCACTGATGAAGGTGTGATAAAGAAGTTTAACTACTCTCACTTCTCACTGGATAACTATCGCATTGGAAACAACATTTTGTACTGGTATGAAAAGACCGGAGAAGAAAAGTACAAACTTGCTGCGGATTCGATCAAGGAAATGATTGACAAACACCCACGAACTCCAACGGGAGGGCTCTGGCATCGACACGTCGTGTATCCCAATCAGATGTGGTTGGATGGCATCTACATGGCTGATAGTTTCTACGCCAAATGGGTTTCTCTCTTCCAACCTAAGAACCAGACGGCATGGGACGACATTGCCCTTCAGTTCGACAAAATTGACTCAGTTACCCGGAAGAAGAACAACCTCCTTGTCCATGGCTTCGATGAGAGCAAAAAGGCTGTCTGGGCTGATCCTGTCACCGGCGCTGCTCCTTTGATCTGGGCTCGGGCCATTGGATGGTACTACATGTCCCTACTGGAAGTGATCCCTCTCTTCCCCGATAATCACCCCGCTAAGAAGAGACTTCTTGGCTACTTTGTCGATCTGTCAGATGGCTTAAAGAAGTCGATAGATGAGAAGGGAGCTTGGTGGAACATTATGGACAAGCAATACGAGGACGTCGAAGGCAACTACCTTGAAAGCAGCGCGAGTGCCATGTTTGTCTTCGGTTGGCTCAAGGGTTTGAACCTTGGCTTTCTCAAGGAGAAGAGTTACGGCAAGATCGCCATGAATGCTTACAACTCGCTCGTCAAGATGTTTGTCACCAAGAACGACGACGGAACTATCAACTGGGAGGATACTGTCATTGTCGGAAGTCTGGGCAGCAACGCCACATTCCAGGTAAGCTTTGCTCTTGAAATATATTACTCGGAGACTAACAGAAATAGTATTATGCTAGCATCGGATTGAGACAGAATGATCTTCGTGGAGCTGGGTCTTTCATTGTCGCAGCCGTAGAGTACGAGGAACGGTACCACTAATCTCGTCTCGAAGGCCATCCAGCGCGTTGAGGTCCTTGGTCACAGATGAGAATGTTGGGTCATTATATGAGAAAAGACTTAGATGTTCATACAGCCCAAGTTTTGACAGTGGCGTGACGTCTTACGTCGTAGAGATTACTCAATATGGTTTAGAGCGATGCCATCCTCATTTGACCCAAGCGTCTTGGTGAAAGAAGTTGATAATAAGGATCAGATCATTCTAGACTCATATAAAACGGTCTAAAACCACCATCACCGCTCCTCGCCAAGACCTCAATATCCAATCCACAACGCTAGATCAAGCTATCTATTTTGCGTATCTCGCCAAGTCGGAGCACTCCTCGGGATCTATAGCCCTTTTGAGCTGCAAGATAAGCTAAACACGACTTTGTTTCAATGTCTGACTCGCTTTGGTCCTTTATCTTACCCACTAAAGAAGCGTTACTCAAGGATCGGATTGCGACATGGCGAGCGAAAGAAGCACGTCATCCACCCCGCTCTTCGCAGCATCACATCCCCGGCAGATCGACTTAACATGACACACGTCCAGAAGGGGAATTTTGCAGAGATTGGTCTGGGCTATCGGGATGGTGCCGGTCGGGGTTGCAGCGAGGATACGCGAGTTGACAGAGCATGGTGTTCCAGGCAGAGGCTAGAACGGCAAGTCACTAGGAGGACCCTGTCGGCCATCTTTTCATGGCCCTCAAGTTCGTTGTTGTACAGAAATCGAGGATTTATTTATACGAGGAATCATGATTTAAGCTTGATTTGCATCGAAAATAGTACAAGCGTAGCCGACTGGGTACTACCAGGTACGTGGTATGGTGAATCCTAACACCACATCCTCGGAAACGCTACGTCCTCCTAGCGGCCGACAGCGTGTTACAAGGACATGCATCCAAAGATTCCAAACCACGCTTGTCACATCAAAACGACACCCGATTATGCAATCCGCCAAGCCATGACTTCTACATGGGTTCGCAGCACTCTCCCATGCTAGAGCAAACACTAACCGCCGATCACGGGCAAACTCTGTATCGTAGCAATCTCTGTTTGCATACAGGCCCGTGCTACATTGACTTGGCTAAAATGTCTTAAACTGCGCGCCGTTCCTTGATGCAACTTTCCTTGCATGATCCTTCGACTTCTGCAGTCTTTAACTCGATCGAAATGGCTGGCCCCGCAAGGAGAAAGTGGTATCATATTCAGTGGTATTCTGATACTGATACCAAGGAGGAGCGCAAGTTTATTATCAAGCTTGACACTCTTATTGTTCCTTATGCTGTGCTTGCGTACTGGGTCAAGTACATTGACCAGTCCAATTTGAGTAAGTTTTGAGGTTTCCTACACTCTTCGCGCTTGCTGACACATAGTAGACAATGCCTATGTTGCTGGTCTCAAGGAAGACCTTGGGTTCAAGGGCAATGAGCTCGTTCAACTCCAGACCTTCTACATCATTGGCGCCGTCGTTGGCCAGATCCCCTTTTTCTTCCTTCTAACATACATCCCTATCCACTGGCTGCTACCCGTTTTGGATGTTGCCTGGGGTATTTTTACTCTTTTGCAATATCGGGTGACGAGTTTTGCTGAACTGGCTGCCTATCGCTTCTTGGTCGGTTGGTTCGAGGCTGCGTTTTTCCCTTTGATGCACTATCTTTTCGGTATGTCCTTACAGCTGACCACCAATCGTAACAATATTCTAATTCTTCTAGGATCCTGGTATCGCGGAGATGAAATCGGTCGAAGAGGTGGCATTTTCTATGTCGGCCTTTCTCTCGGCACTCTAACAGCTGGTCTCATCCAAGCCGGCGCCTCCTCCCGTCTCGATGGTGTGAGAGGCCTTGAAGGATGGCGATGGATGTACATCATCTGTGCAGTAATCACCATCCCAGTCGGAATCTTGGGCTTTTTTGTCCTCCCCGGCACACCCGACCAACCCAACCGTCGTGTCCTCAACCAACACGACATTGACGTCGGAGAACAGAGACTCAAGCGTGCAGGACACCAATCTCACGGAAAGATGAAGTGGAGAGACTTGAAGAAAGTGATTCTAAGACCTCAATTTTGGGGAATCATCCTCGTGGATGTGTTATTCTGGAACTCTGGTATTCATGGAAGCTCTGGTTCATTCTTGCTCTGGATTAAGAGCTTGAACCGATTTTCTCCTGCTCGAGTCAACGAGTTGGGAACTATTGCTCCTGCTCTCGGCATCTTTTACACGCTTTTCGTATGTTTTGCGTCAGACTTGGTCCTTGGTCCGGCTTGGGCTATTACCATGGCTCACACGTGGAATATCATCGGCTTGATCATCCTTGTTGTATGGAGGGTTCCAGAGGCAGCTCTCTGGTTCGCTTTTTCTACGATTTATTCGGCATACTCCATGTCCAGCGTCTTCCACGGTTGGGTCAATACCCAACTGCGTGCTTCACCCGCTGAAAGGTCCTTCACATTGGTCTTGATCAACGCCATCTCTCAGTCTTCCACGGCTTGGACCCCCCTACTCGTCTTCAAGACCGTTGAGGCTCCTCGTTTCCCTAAGGGCTTCGCCTTTTGCTTGGGGTGTGCAATCGGGTTGCTCATTGCCACTCACGCACTTCATCTATACCTGAAGAATAGAGAGTAAGTTTATGCCCTTTTCTTGAAATACCAGCAGAAACTAATTGTTTTCTAGTCCTCAGGCAGAGCAACCTGCTGCACTTCAGTCAGAAGAGAATGGCACATTCCCTGTCGACTCCAAAGAGGCGCCTGTGAGCCAGACGAGGAAAGGCGAGACAAGCGAGTGAAGACTTTTGAAGGTGCTGTTCTGGTTGAGAGTCATGTTGGACATAGATCCGAGTCACACAAGGTCTCGGTCAAAGATAGCCAAGCCATTTCGAATGGATCACGTTTATCCGTGGAAGGCTTAATGCTTGTTCTGTAACTACATGGGAAGAATATAGCAGAAAAATCACTATAAATCCGATATGAGATGGGCACGGCCTTTACCAATCAAGTCCAGTATTCTTTGTGAACTTGGCGACGCTTTCAAAACAAGCCATAAGTAACAATTCATAAATACCAGGATTATTGACACACAAGTCTAGTGTAATGGCAAAGAACTCGTGATGTTATCACCTACTCACCGGGTTCGCCGATTGACGCAACTTAGCTATTACTTTCGACTGTTAAACACTATTAAGATAGTTCATCTTCCAAAGAGGTAGTTAAAACGCGGGATTTGATATTAACCCCGCAAATGTAGAGGGCGTCTAATCTTCGACACGATTATGACATTCATATCGGGATGACGCCAGCCTTCTATCAGCGAATAGCAAGGCGTATACAATCCCACACCACCATAACGAAGAAACGTCATCGTGGAAGAGGTGCATTAGATGGGGAAACCGAAGACGTGCTCAAGACCTGCAGGTTTACCCCTCTGATCTCCCAGTTGACACGGGTATAAGTATCCAAGTGTAAACCCGGCTTCAAGTTCAGTCAACACGCACAACGAGAACGTAGTGTCGTTGTGACTAAACAAAAAGCAATTCAAAATGGCCTCAGCACCAGCCACAGAGACTTCTATTCCTATCCGTGGAAAGGATGAGAAGAAGAAGAAGCAAATCTTGATCAATGCCTTTGACATGTCCACAGTTGGGCATCTGTCTCCAGGCCAATGGAAGGTGAGATAGCATATGGTCTGTCAGCTACTTGAGTGAGTTGCTAAAAAAATCTAGAACCCTGTCGACAAGTCTGCAACAAAACGAGACCTGCAATATTGGATCGACCTAGCCAAGCTGCTAGACAAGGGCGGTGTTAACGCCCTGTTTCTTGCAGACACCTACGGCGGATATGATACCTATGAAGGGAGTTTAGATAACTGTATCCGCCGCGCTGCACAGTGGCCCATGACAGACCCAACGATCGTGAGTTTACGAAAAGCGACGGAAAAACATCTGCTAACTTCCTCGCAGCCCATCACCGCCATGGCAGCCGTGACCAAGAACCTCTCCTTTGCCATCACTGCTTCTACATCTTTTGAGCCCCCATTCCTGTTGGCTAAGAGATTCTCTACCCTGGATCACTTCACCAAGGGCCGCATTGGCTGGAATATCGTGACTTCATGGAAGAAGGCTGCCTTCAAGGCCATCGGTTTGGAGAGCCCGATTCCACACGACGAGAGATACGCGCAAGCTGATGAGTATTTACGCGTCTTGTACAAGTGAGTTTACCCATATAATGCCCTCTACAAAACAGAGATACTAACAGTGATAGGCTGTGGGAAGGCTCTTGGGCGGATGACGCCATCTCTCCTAACCCCGAGCTCGACAGCTATGCTGATCCAGACAAGATCCGCACAATTCACCATCACGGAAAATTCTACGACATTGACACACGACACATTGTCGACCCATCGCCTCAAAGAACTCCATTCCTATTCCAAGCCGGAACATCGTCAGCTGGCTCTACCTTTGCCGCATCACACGCAGAGGGCATCTTTGTCTCTTCTCATTCACCCGCCATCTTGAGACCCAAGGTCCAGGCAATCCGCAAGCAGGCTGCCGAGTTGGGGAGGGACCCTCAATCACTCAAGTTCTTTGCGACGTTTACTCCAATCATTGGGCGCACCGATGAAGAGGCCCAGCAGAAATTTGAGGAGGTGAAGAAGTATGCGTCAACAATCGGTGGCCTAGTGCTAGTCAGTGGATGGACTGGTATCGATCTATCCAAGGTCCCCGTTGACAAGGAACTCACTGCTGCCGATTCAGAGGAACCTCACAGAGTGCAGAGTCTTCTTGACGCCTTCACAGCGACAAGCGAAAAAGTCCCAAAGTGGACGCCGCGAGTGATTGCTGAAAGAGCTGCCATCGGCGGTCTAGGCCCTGTATCAGTCGGCAGCCCACAGACCGTTGCAGACGAGATGGAGCGATGGGTTCGTGAGGCAGACTTGGATGGATTCAACGTGGGATATGTCACGACGCCCGGGACATTTGAGGAGGTTGTTGAACTGCTAATCCCTGAGCTTCGACGTCGAGGTCTTTATCCAGACGCACCTAGTAGTGATGAGGCTGGTCATACATTGCGTGAGAGCGTGTATGGTCAGGGTCAAGCTGGACTGCGGGATGACCATCCTGGAACAAAGTACAAGTATGATGTGTACAAGGAAGACTAGATAGCATTGAATCTTGGAATAAATGAAAATCGAAGGATTGTACTGCTCGTGAAAACTAGTTTCTAGCTATACATCACCAGAACTATTCTAGTAAGTGATCAACTCATTAATCTCCACCTTGACTATCTCGTAGCTCGGGTATTGACTGTCGAATAGAAAGCCTCATACGCAGCAAAGTCCTTATCCCACGTCCCCTCCTCCGGTTCATAACCCTCTTCATCATAGATATTATTCCAGAACGTCTCCATCCAAGGCGAACTACTAATATGCTCGTACTCGATATACTGCAGCTTGCACCCCCTACGCGAGTTGATGCCGGTCCCGTTCGCGTATCTGCCTGATTCCCACGCCTTGTTGGGATCCTCCACGTTGTATCCCTTGTCGATCGGCTCGGGGCAGTTGAAACTTCTGTGCACGTTGTGGGAATGTCGGTAACGTAGAACTTTTTCGTCAACGTGTCGGAAGTCTCTGAAGTTGGTCTGGAGTGTGTCTTCCGGTGCTCCATTCCATTCTCCATGGCCCATGCGGAAAACTTTGAGCGCCTTCAGAGACTTAGCCCATCGGGGAAACACATGATACCATCTCATCGAGTACTTGAACATGTCTGCGTCGGCCTCGGCAAGTATGGTTCTGAGAGAGGGATATCCGGGGTCGTTTGCATCCAATGGACTTGCTTGAAGAGCCTGGAACAGAAGGGGACAGTCATCCAGATACAGTTCCTCCAGACCGCCGCTTCCATTCTGCTGACCGATAGACGCAATCCAGTCAATCTGCCAGTCATGACTAAAAACATATTGCCCGAGAGCGAGGACTTTGAGCCGCGGGAACTCCATGCCGCGAAAGTCCATCTTGGGGAGCCAGCCCCAGTATTCCGCGTAAAACAGCGACAGAACCCGCAAGTTATCGCTAATGCTAGGGGCCAGCCACGTTGTGGGGAGATGGTCGAAGAACTCGTACTTCTCTTCATAGTAGGCAATGTGATCATTCATGCTCTCGTCAATCTCGGTGGCAATGAGTAGCTTAAGGTCGATTAAACTTGGCAGAGACATGACTTTCTTGAATGCTCCCGAGTCAGCCAAGTCAGGGTGGTGAAAATCGGCCAGATTCGTGACTGTAAACTCCTTGAGCTGTATGACCCGATCTAAAGGGACACCAAGATCATCTTCGGGATCAGCGTAGTTGCGAGTGTAGTCACACCATTCATGCTCGCCCTTTTTGTCAATCTCGATTTGTTTGTCGGGAGTCCACATGCCTGCGACGCAGTGGCACACCGTATCGAGGACACCGTATCGAAAGTCCCACGTCTCCTCGACGGTCACACCCCTCCGATCATCCTCGCCGCAATACTGGTTGAATCGGAGGTGAAGGGCTGTGATGTGGCTGAAACAGCGTATATAAGGCAGAGCGTCCATAAAAGAGGTAGGGAATGGATATCCCCAGTTGGATTTATATGAGAACTCGGGGCCGACCGAGGTGTCCACCGTGAGGTCTCGAACCAGGTTGCGAAGCTTGGGGGACTTGGCGATCTGGACGAAGCGCTCAGCAGAGATTCCAAAGCCCTCAAGACGCAGCTTTCGATAGGCCCAGGGTAGAGCGATACGGTCAAGTCCAGAAGAAACGAGTCTCAGACGAGACAAGCTGGGTTTAGGCAGCAGGGCGCAAATGCTGTCCCATATTTCTGGTGGAAGCGGCAGACCGCCTGAGGAATTTTGATCCATGATTGGAATGACAATGTCCATATTGCGAATATTCGAGAATGAGGTCGGTGGAGGCGAAGAGGGTGATAACCTGATTGTTGTTGTTATCGTCGTCGTTGATGCCACGGTGAGATTTGACTTGCACGTGCTGATATGGCCTTGCCAAGCGTGAACATGCCCCCTGTCGGCTGTAGCCAATTAACTTAGTGCATTCATGGAGGTTTAGACCCCCGCTTAGACCCTGCTCTGGCTGATTAGGCCGGGTAAATCCATGCCCTCATCTCGTTGTCTTTGCTACAGACAGAGTCAGGTTCAAATAAATACCCAAAGACTATCCAGAAATCACGTGGAATGCATGATTAAGGAAAGTTTCGTTAGGTCAGCTACGTTAGAGTCTGTTCTTACCGCCATGGGGTTATGCATCATGTGTCTACCCTGATAGAATTCTTTGACCTGACCTTGAGCCCACTGCCCAGGGTCACCATCAAAACCGTCAAGTGAGTCACGCCTAAGCTGTGATAAGCCCGTGTCGATATCGGGGGCAGAATTTTTCGGCATTGAGATTGAAGATGATTGTGTGTTCATAGCAGGCTTCTTTTCAGGTGATACTATGTCTTTGGGACGGGAAAAGTCATTGATTAAGGGTAAATTCAGAGGGAATTTCCATATAAATAGGGGAGTAAGAGGAGTCAAATTTGGCTCTCATTCGAACAAGTCAATTTAAACTCACAAAAGTTTACTGATCCCTCAATTATGAGTTCCTCAAACAATAGAACCCCTTTACCTTCTGAGCCCAGCCAAAAGGCCATAGAGGCGCACCGAAGGGAACCAGACCTCGACCCGTCTGCGGACCGCGTTTCAGGTACGAGAAAGTGCTTCTACTGTGCGAATAGGGTCCCTCTCGACGTCAGACTATGCAACAACTGCAAGGAGAAATATCACGCGGGGACCAGAGAGAGATACCAGAAGTTGAAGAGCGAGGGCAAGTGTCCCGTCTGCGGGGTAAACAAGCCTGACCCGGGGCTTACCAAATGCCGAGCCTGCCTTCTCAGACAGTCGACGAGGAAGGCCGAAATCAGGGGCCAACAAGGCGTCCTTTGCAGTACATGCAAAAGGCAGCTTGCCTATGATGACACCGGTGTATGCCAATCGTGCAAAGACTCCAATAAGGAGCAGAGAACGAAAAAGAAGGAAGAGGAAGCGAAGAAGACATCCAATACTTGAAGAGATGTAGGCTCGGCCAGCCTCGCGAGCCTTGGCTAAAAGTAATGGTGGTTCTAATAGTCGTCAAACAAGGAAAAGATGTTTGTTTTTAGTATAGGGCACATAGTTACAATGAAGCTATTTTCTTGGAGTCTATGTAGTGCAATTGTTACTTACTCACACAAGCGAATTTAATAGCTCGTTGAGGGTCGGGAATACCTGTCGAGAAGACAACACTGAGGGCCTTTAATACTATTTACTTAAAACCAATTTCCAGGAGAACGTAGAACAATAAAATGGTAGAGCTTATGCTTACTCCAATATAGGCTTGAGCATAGTAGATAAATATCATTCGTCTGCTCAATGTTGTCATACTAGCATGTACCAACAGTTGTATTCTTTGTTATTGTGGCTGATGGCTTCTCTCAGAAGTGTCGCCCAGTTTATAACAGTGTCTATTCAGTCGAACCATCCATCCTTCTCACCTAATTCCCATAGTCTAGAATCACGGCTCAGACTTGAGTGACTCACAGCTACGTAGCGGCAGAGGGAGTATCCCACAAAGCGACGATACATCTACCTGGAGGTTTACATACCATCACGAGTGGTGTTTAGGATAGAATGAATCCCTGAAAGGACAAATTAAACAGGGACTCCTCAATATAAATAGGGCAGCAGGAGGACCACAGGAGACATTCAAATAAGCCAACCCAGACTTTTGAAACGCCCCTAAATCCTCGATCATGAGTTACTCAAATAATAGAGGCAATTTGCCCTATGAGCCCAATGAGAAGGCCAAAGAGGCGCCCAAAGGAGGATATGACTTTGGGGAAGCTGGCCCAAGCTATGGAGGCAGACACGACTATGACGAACCCGACCCAGGCACCAAGAAGTGTGATAGCTGTCCAAAAAGGGTCCCCCTCGACGTCAAAATATGTGATTACTGCAGGGAGGGGGGGAAATGGCAAGTCCAAAGAGAGGCACAAGAAAAAGAAGAAGCAGGGCATCTGCGTCGATTGCCCGAACAGGGCTGCCCCAGGATCTACCAGGTGTCTATCCTGCAAACTGAAGCACCTGGAGAGTAAAGTAAACCATCTAGTGGGCCTTTGCGGGAGATGTAGAAAGTTGCCGCCTGAGTATAGGAAGATTGATAAATGCCCAGATTGCAAAGACCGTCTGAAAGAATATGAAGAGTCCGATTCTTAAGTGCCTCAACTCCCGCCTTTCTAGCGAGCCATGATGAAGGGTGCTACCGTCAGCAATTCGAATAGTCTTTAAACAAAGAAGGAAATCGCTTGTTTTTGTCCAATAACCCCGAGAGATAAAACTTACCAAGTCCCCTAAAACATGCGTGGTTTGACGATTGCCTCTTTGCCAACACTCACTTTTGTGAACTTGATAGCGTCTCCAAATGAAGGGCCTTCGCTTGTTAGTCGATCTGATCTAAATCCTACGTCTACTCCGTGAGCCCATCTACCTTTTTCTCAAGTCCATTTGCCAAGTTCCTTTAGCTGAGAATCACCGGTCAGGCTTAGGTAAGCCACGCCCCAACAGCAACGAAGCTGGCATCTCCAAAAGCAACGAGAGGCCTGCATTGAGATTCACGTAGCATTATGAGTAGTGCATCACGGTATTTAAACCGAAGGGACTTTCGTGGGAACCGCTGTGGCCTCATATTCAATGCCAGAATCTATCTCTATGAGATTAGGTCCCTGATTAAGACTGTCATCTGTCAGAAAAACCGATGTATAAATGCAGCGCCTGTAGCTAGGTAAAGCACGAACATTGCCTACCTACGAATAAAGTCAAATCGTGCGCCTACAACGCGACCAAGCCACCGATCATGAGCTCCTCAAGACAAGGGAACCCCTCGCCCCCCGAGCCTAGTGAAAAGGCAAATGAGGCGCCCAATACTAAAAAGTGTTCCGGTTGTCCCCGCATGATCCCCCTCGAAGGCCGCACAATGTGCGACAGGTGCAGGGAGTATCAGAAGCTTTATTATCAAAGGAAGAAGACGGAGGCCAAGTGTCGGAGGTGCGGCAAGGATGTTACCCCCCCAGATGTCCATTGTGAGCCCTGCAAGGCAGTATTGCGAGTGCAGTACAGGCACAAGGTCACAGAGTCCATAAAGGGGGCTAAATGCGTCACTTGTAAGCTGAATCCCGTGAAGGATGGTCTCAATATATGCCAAAGCTGCTTATTGAACGCCGCGGAGCGAAGCTACAGAGAGGGGAAGGAGAAGGAGGAGGAAGAGAAGGGTTCGGTTCACTAAGCCTGGCCAGCCTAACGGGATCCAGGGAATTGTACAATAGCCCTCTATGTAGCCGCTTAACGGGGAAACGAGGTTACCTCTATTCAACCATCTTGGAAGTCGAGAATCATTGACGACTGCAGCATGGTATTAACATGGCGAGTTACCGAGTACCTATGAATGCGAGAATCAAGGCTAGACTGCGAATTGATCTTTCTTCCCGACCTCGTGGTCTTTGATTCAACCAGCATCCAGGACTGTCTAAGCTCATGTTCGGCCTAGGATATGCCAGGCCGTAAAACTCGTCCAGCAGCAGATGACATCCCACCCTACACTGCTCACAGCCGGGTGCTCATACAGTGCGATCTTAACATTCTCCCAGGCCCCGCCTTCTCCTGTGACACCCGTGATGGCTGTAGCGAGCAAGATAGCCATGGTTGCAGCCTGGGCAAGCAATGGCGGCTGTTTCGATAACAGTGAGGGCGCAGGTGTGGCGAACACGCTGTTCATCAGCAGCGGCACAAAGGCGAGTACATGAGGGGCTAGCAGCAGAAACATGAACTGAGGATGGTCGAGGTTGCTTGGAATGGCGACGGCACAGCCTAGGTTGATCGCAAGAATGACAAGCCATGAAAAGGGTAGCCAGGAGCTTGGTTCGGTTCGTGAGCCAGACTTGGGTTTGTCTGCACTCTTCTTTGACTCTGAAGGACTCCCTTCGTCAAAGACGGTAGAGGCGAGGAAAGATAAGTTCGTAGCAAAGGAGATGGCCACGATTTGGCCTAGAAGCATAAAGATCCAGAGATGTGGAATTCTCCCCTTCTTAGCTATAAACATCGTCATGTCAGCATCCATCACAATTGAGATTCTGGTTAACCTACACTGAGCTGCAAGCATAATGCTCCAAACAGCACAGAACCCAAAAATCTGCAGTGACCACCAAGCCCTCGGTGGCCTCTCAAGAGTTGACACCCAAGCTTGCTTGAAAAGAGTCGTATCACGAAGCCATTCCCCCAAGTAAAGCTTATCGGCATCAAGACCAACTGGCGCAGACAAAGCCCATTGTTCATAAGACCACTGAAAGAAGCAAAACATGTGATACCACGTGGTTGCAAGGCTCACTGCCGCTAGGGCGCTGAAGACAAGTATCGCATTACGGCGGTGAGATGTCGAAACCTTTGAACGGTCCCAAAGAAGGTGTATACAGCGAGCAGTGAGGACGGCGCAGGTCAGTAGATATCCGACCAAGATGCCAATTGGACAGGCATTAGAAACGTCAACCATGGTATCAATCCAACGTAAGCAATTAATGTTGTTGAGTACGATTTCATGTGCAAAAAAACATTGTTGAGACCCTGACCCGCAACAAGCCTCGGCTCGGGACCATTGTTGCACCGGTAATCGGCGCAGCATACTACCCAATTGCGCCGGTCTCACAATAGTACCATCCCGAAGAAAACTGACCAATTAATCAGGTGGAAAAAATAACCATTGTGGGAAAAAAAAAAGGAAAGAAGAAAAAAAAAAGGCTAAAAAGGACCAGGGGGGAAAAGGTTAAACGTCCCAGACCCTTCAGGTCGTGGCTGGAAGACCATGGCGCAAACTCAATTGCTCAATGGAACACCAACAGAAGCTGTCGTCGAAAGGGGGGAATGAGCTTGTCGTACAGAAAAGGGTCGCCGTTATTGGAACGGGACTCGCTGGATTGACGACTGCATACCTGTTACACAGTGATGAACGAGAACAGTATGCTGTGACGTTGTTTGAACAGGTGGGACGACATTCTCAACAAGTACCAGCGTGTCGCGATGAATGCTGACATCTTCTAGGCCGACCGCCTTTCTTTCGACTCCGCCTCCGTTACCGTCAAGAATGAAGAAACCGAATTGACAGAACGAATTGATTTGCCCATGCGCGCAAACGCTGGTGGCTATTACCATCACTTGCTACGCATGTATCATCATCTTCGAGTCCCCCTCCACCCGACCCGCTTCCTATTTGTCTTTGCAAAGGCATTCCCGACGAACAACGATGGAACGAATCGACCCGACGAGAGTTATTTTGTGCACGCGTCAAACCTACACCAGATGCCACCGCCGTGGCCAGGCAATCGAAGTATACTAGCTCACATCATCGAGATCTTATACTTGATCGTCTGTCAATTCTGGTTCACGTTGGCTTGCTTCCTTGTTTCCCCGCTGGAAGGATGCGCGACATCTTCAGGGTACAGCGAGTCGCTAGCCGATTACGTCGAGAGAATAAGACTACCCCGACGATATACGTCGCATTATCTGCTCCCACTCTTGAGCGGCGTGTCGACATGCTCTCACGACGAGCTCCTTGCGTTCCCTGCAAGCGACATTGTCAATTATAAGAAGCGATCTCATGGTCAGCAGCACTACACGGTTTGCGGGGGCGTCTCGCAGGTGCAGACGAGATTGATCAAGGACGTGGAGGATGTGAACCTCAACAGTCGAGTCATCGAAGCTGTGCCAAGTTCGGACGGGGAATCGGTGATTGTTCGCTGGCAATCGACGGCCGACGGGTTATCGCGCATCGAGGAACAGGTTTTCGATCGTGTGGTCCTTGCCGTATCACCGGATGTTGCTGGGGCAATCTACACGCCCCTACGATCGACCCTCTCTCAACTCCCTACCCGTCGCGTCGAGAGTACAGTTCTGAAGCCTCAAACCGGAGCAAATATCTGCGTAGTCAAAGACGACGACGACGACAAGATTGTCAACTCCTGCATGCATCACCTCGCCGACACGTCTCCATCATCTCAAACCATGACGCTGAGGACGCTATTCCCCAAGACAGATAGCGCCCGGACCGAGGCCCTGCACACAATGCCAAGCCGAGTCGTCGTCAGCACATGCCCCTTGCAAGAAGACCAAGAATCGAAAGCCACGGCCACCCTCCGCAGAGCGAGATTCACAAGGACGCTGCGGAGCATCGAGGGCCAGGCCCTGGTGCAGCGGCTCTTAGGGGAAGATTATTCGAGGTCCGCCGCCAAGAAGGAGGATGACACGGCCGCTGCTTGGGTTAATGGGCAGGACAATGTCTGGTTGGCGGGGGCTTGGTGCTGGGACGGCATGGTTCTTCTTGAGGGATGTGTCGTGTCAGCAATGAGGGTCGCGTCAGATTTTGGGGTCGCGATTCCTTGGGAGGAATAATGAGCGTTGATTGAATCGTTGAGCCATGAGTTTATGAGAGAAGTATGCATTCGTTTAAGCATAGATAGTTATGATATGAGCATAATTCAAGGTGTGCATATGCATAATTATTAGTCATCTAGCGATATGTGGATCCCTCCAACATCAGGCCAGTTAAACGAAGCCATCACAACGCACAGCTTTCTCAACATTGAGAGACGTTGTGGCCGTTGACGACATACTTCGAGATGGACTCATCCTCGACCCAAAGTGGCTTTGCCACTGGATTTATCTGGGGCATTGTCTTTACGATAGTCGTTGCAGGCCTCATTGGCACCACGATTCTGCATAAGAGCGACATTTACGGTCTGGGGCATTGGAAGCTCAACATCAGATCTCCCCCACCATCCATGTGGATGAACGTTGGATACTGGTAAGATTATGAAATCCGCAGTTGTGCTTCTATAGCACCACTGTCAGTTGTCCCGTGGTAAGCTCACATAGTCCAGGAAAACCCCCTCAGGCGAACCCATCAAGGACTTCCACGAGTCCTCCGCAGCTCTACTCAAGCAAGTCATCGGCGCAGCTGGACTCCTAGACGAGGAACTCCTCGCAACCGGATCACGTGGATCTCTCGCCATCCTAGATCTGGGCTTCGGCTGTGGCGATCAAACATGGGAACTCGCACGACTCGCCCAGTCACAGAACTGGGATGACTTTCGTTACGTGGGCCTCACCCTAAACGAGGCTCAGGTTCAAACATCACGACGAAAAATCTACCGCGAGATAGCCAACGCCGGCAACGATGATGGAGTTGTTACTGCTGAATCTTTCAAGTTGTTTCGTGCAAATGCTGCAAAGCCTGAGACGTGGACTCCTCAGGTGGCAGATGCTGTCTACTCTTTGGCAGATGAGAGGTTTAACGAACGATGGCTACTCGCTCTTGATTGTTTATATCACTTCTCCCCATCAAGAAAGCCCGTCTTTGAACACGCAGCTAGAGAACTCGATGCAAACTTCATGGCATTCGATCTCCTCATCAACGAATCAGCTTCTCCCATGAACATTCTCAAAGCTCGTCTAATCGGCAAGATGATGGGATGTCCTCTCAAGACGTTCCTGACAGAGAATGAATATCGAGATCAGCTGGTCGAGTGCGGATATGACCACAAACTTATAACCATCAAGGAGATTACCGATGATGTCTTTTCGGGACTGGTAAAGTATATGGATCGACAGGATGAGTTACTCGCAGAATATGGTGTGTCTCTAGGTGGTTACAAACTAGCCGGGCGGTTGTTCAACTGGTTTGATAGGACAAGAGTTGTAAGGGCCGTCGTCGTGGTAGCCCGCACAAAGGATAAGACACGTTAGCAACATGCAAACAAATAACTCATGAATTATTCAGAACAAAGTTTGTTTGCATCTCCCTCGCCACGTTGAAACTATCTCCCCTTCAACTGCCGCCAGAGTCTTCCTTGGAATGGATAAGGATGGGTCGACAACGGCCCCGCCGACCCCATGCAGGGAAAGATGACATGACCATGTCGTGCGCGTTTCACCGAGGACTCCATAATAGTTGGAATGCATGACATGATATGAATCTGCACGTTATTCTAGTCGGTATCCAGAATGTGAAGCGAAAAACCCAGTGTGTTGGTTGTTGGATCTTTGTGCGGCAGCAAGGGGATTGTGAATAAACCATGGGGGGCTGTTTACTGCAAGATTAAGTGTTTCTTACCCGTTTTCCTGGAAGACGATCATATTCTCCAAAAAGACTGATCATCGGGACATTTGTCTATTTCACTCAGGAGAAAGCATGAGCTCGGACACGGAGATTTCTCACATAGATAACACTGCAGACGGCCTTACCCGCCATCTCACCAGAAAAAACAGCCCGTGTTAATCAATCGGGACTGAAAGAATTCTTCACATGTGTAATCTATCTGCGGCCACGGGGGGGAGCCTCGGACATCCACGAAAAAAGAAAACCAAAAAAGACACGCTGCAGAATCGGACTTGGATCCCAAATCGAGACTCCGGAGCCGGCTTAGAGTCCGGGCACGAGAAATAAGAACTGAATGAAACCAACGACGGACGAGAGACCTTGTTTTCTATCAAGTCACCGAGAGGCCGCCACTGGTCACATTGTTCCATGGCTCCATGCCACTGTTCAAACTACTAAAAGTAACCACATGGCCGCACGGATACATTCTTCCAAAAAGATCGTTGTGCACAAGGTCAAAGCTCAAGGGGGGAGGACCATCAATCCGGGGAGTGTTAAATGCCACGTATAGGAAGCGACAGGCTAGCTCCCGCGACAGGGGTTACTCCTGCAGGAACCGCCAGACTCTATCGTTTCACAAAACTCTAGCGAAGGGTGGCGGACACCACCAGCGGGACAGGAATCCCTTCCTGGAAGCTGGATCACCAGGGACTGGGGTGTATTGGAGTGGAGAGGCTTGAAACCACGCCTGCGTAGGGCTTCGTGTCAGGTTCATCGTTCTGCGGGAACACGGCCTCACCTAAACTCTAACTGTCTCGTCGGGTTTTTCAAAGGGAGTGTCTCTTTTTTTCGTTTCAGCTTGATACGGCAGTTGAGCCATGTTTCTTTTTTTTTTTTCCTCGCTCGTCTATCGTATCAGCCCCCGTTACGTCAGTTTTCCACTCCCCCGAGGAGAATTACGAATACTCCTCAGGCCATGATGTGGATTCCCCAGGGCTTATTCTTGAAACTTTGATGGAGACTCTCACGCCCCCTCCATCGATTTGAACGCGACACCCGATGAACAAGGGGGGACCCCTTGCCATATCACATCCAAGTTATACCGTAAAAGAAAAAGGATGTAAGAATGCAAGTTCACCCCATGTTTACCGCGGGGTTTTTTTCGTCTTTCTTTTCCCGCGTTCCCTTCTTCTTCTACCCTTCTTTGTCTCACATTTTCTTTCTTTCTTTCTTCCCCTTCCCCTGCGCCGCTTTCCTACATTTTGAAGAGACCCACGGCCGGCCGAGAATGTAGCGGGGGATACAAAAAAAGCCATGAACTTAACGCCTCGCGACGACGACGACGAGCCTGTCCATGGCTTCATCAATCCATATCCAGAGCTCAACGCTGGGCTTTGGTGTTTGTTCTTGGGTGCAACTGCCTTTCTGGCTTTGAGGTTATGGGTAAAGATAACTCGACGACATGGCATGTGGTATGATGACTACATACTCATTGTTTCATGGGTGAGTGTCTCATTTAAAGATCCATCCCCTGTACCAGACTAACAAATCATAAGGGCGTCCTCCTCGCAACCGACTCCCTCATCGTTTACCAATTCGGCAACGGTTACGTCCTCGAAAACTCCAAGCAGGAATGGGATGACCGGATGCACATCCTCATCAACATCTCATCATGTGGTAACTTGATCGGTCAAGCATGGACAAAGACGGCGTTCGGCGTGACGCTGCTTCGAATGAGCAACAGATGGCAGCAGGGAATACTATGGTTCTGCATCTTTAGCATGAACATCTGGATGATCTTGAAGGTCATCTTTCAATGGGCCAAGGTGTGCGACAAGGACAGTTATCAGAATTGGTACCGACTCGACTTTTGTATTGGGTGGAAGTTTCGGGATGATTTCAAAGAGGGTGGAAATGGTGAGTTACTCATTGGAGTGTGTCCCCAAGGTGAGACATCGTTGCTAACATTTTACAGTTTACAACATCATTATGGACTTTGTCTTTGCTTCTTTTCCTTGGTTAATCACACGTTCATTAGAAATGCGGAGGGCAGAAAAGGTTGGACTCTGCCTCACAATGAGTCTTGGAATGATGTGAGTTGATGAATTTCGCGCATACATGGGAAGTTTTGGCTAATCAATGACAGTGTTGCAATCGTTGCTGCTATACGCGTTGGATGGAAGGATAAAGGGAACGACCGTGACTCGCATTACATGTGTAAGTGATATCAAACCACCATCATCAACTCTCACTCACAATCCCTCACAGGGCGCAACGGCATGTCCCAAATCTGGTACTCATCCGAGGTTGCTGGAACAATCATCGTACAATGCATACCAATCCTCCGACCAATCCTCCGCGACATCCACACATCCCTCACATCAAGAAGACTAGACTCAACAGCAGACGGCGGAAAAAGCACAGGCTGGACCCAATCCCGCAGCACAAAGCACATCTCAGCTCCCTTACCCCTGGACCAAGAACGAGCAGCCGGAAACCCCGAAAGAGTAGAACTCAGAGACATACCCGAAGAGCAAGAAAGCAGCAGCAACAACAGCAACAACACAGGAGGCTTTCAATTCTGGGATAAAAACCCAGCACCTGAAATAACACCAGTGGCCAACGTCATGTCACCTACATCACCACAATCCGATAACTGGCCTTTGGGGAGGGGAAGTGAGAGTGTAAGAAGTATGGAGTATGGACATGAGAGGAGGTCTCATTCTAGTATTGGGTTGGCTGTAGATCAGGAGCAACAGGGGTTATCACCACCACCACCGCGGAGACAATGAGCGGGTTTGCATTGCGATATCTTTTGTTTTGTTGCATTTTTTTTTTGGTTTGTATAATTATGGCCACACACACACACATGTCCGGATAGAAATGACGTTATGTATAGTATTCATTTGTATTAGCCGGTATATATCAGATTTGACAGAAATTACATAGCATTACTTGACGTTTGACAGCGAGATGAGTAAGATGTGGGGGACAGGTGAAAATGTCCAAGCTCGCACCAGCTTTATGGTGATGTTGTCCAGCTTTGAAGCCAGTATTGGGAAGATAAAATAAAAATAAGCATAATCGGATATAAGCTTTATGCTCTTCTATACGTGTGATGTTCATAAGGGAGTTGTGTCGTGTTCAAGGGCTTGACGATCTTTATAAGCCTGCCATTGCTCTAGGTTAAGGCGCTCGTATGACTTGATACTCCTGCCCAGCATAACTGGCCAGCTTGAGGGGACCCGGTGTTAAAAGAAGTAGAAAGACGATAGCGACTTTTTATCTATATCTCAAACCCATTTCTTTTGGTTCTCCGGGGTAGGCCAAGCTAGTCCAAGTCACTCTATAAAAAATCTGTCAATGCATTCTATATCTAGGCTGTTCATGAAGACAAACTATGCAACCTTTTTTTACCCTCCAATCATTCAAAAATCACCCAACAGTCTTTACAGGTATGTCAAACTGCAACACGTATACCATACCCATCACAGCTTCGAACGAGGCTCCTTGGCTGATGCCGTAGCAACAGATCTCAAATCCGGCAACCCCTGTCCAACCCATCCATCCATAGCCTCCTCATACAACTCCTTCTGCCTCTCCAACGAAGCAGGAGGTCCCTCAACACCTCTAAACTCCCTACTATCAGCAGTCTCAACAAGCCAAGCTCCATCATCCTCAAAATCCATAAAATTGTAAGCCCTCGCCTCACAATTCCTCCAAGCCGTACCACACCCACGGGTGCTGTTCTCCCATTCATTAGTTAGGTAGTGCATGAAGCTCCCGTGAGCCACAAGGGCGATGTGAATCTCTTCGTCCGTCTCTTTGCTTAGTTCTTTGGCTTTTTCCCGTAGTATCCTTCGAACTGTGCGGGCGCGGGCTGCACAAGCCGGACTGACAGGGCTGTTTGGTCCATCAAGATCTTTATCGTTCCAACCACGACCAACCAGACTAAGATCCACAGGCCACCCATGCTTATCAGTCATCTCCTTCAAAAACTCAGGCTCCTTTCCAGTATCACTCCCATAGTCAAAAATCTCCTGAGCCTCTGGAATGGCGAGAAGAGTTTGTGTCTCAAGGGTAGGTTGAAAGACGAGGCAGGCTGTGTGGATGGCTCGGACCAGAGGAGAAGATGCGACGAGCCTTATCTTGGATTGATCCCGAAACTGATCGTGTCGGAGCTTGGCGCACTGCTCTTCGCCAAGAGGCGTCAGAGCGGGGTCCTTCAAGTTGAAGAATTCTGCTCCGAGGTTGTGATAGCCTTGTGCGTGGCGGACGCAATGGAGGGTGACTTGACTTGACATGATGCAGAGAGTGTGCAATTAAGTTGGTAGAACCATGGAAAGTCAACCGTAGATTAAAGATATTTATCAATCCCCAGCAAAAAAATCCATCCGAACTTCGCCTTGAAAACCGCTCTTACCGCTTGGTTGCAGGATTTCGGGGTCCATTGCCCCATCGAGGCGCGTCAAAAGGCGAGCTTACCCACCAAGCCTCTTCTGGCAACTCAGCGCGGCTTTTCCTGCAACGTGCTGGATCTGCCCGTCGTCAGAGGTTCGAATCACGACCCATCGGAGCCCAAACGTGCATAAAACTTGAGTAATGGTGGGGAAGAAAGAAGCAAGTTGAGATCGTAGATGGGTGAGATCGAGTGGAAGGCCCCCCGCCAAGAGATAAGCTCGTTTGGTAATGGGGGAGAGAATTAACGAGGAAACTAGGGTTTTTCTGCAGTTCGGCAGTTATAGCCGTGCTTACAGAAGCATGAAGCTGTCACTCATGGACCCGAGGAGTGTCTCGTGCCATTTGAGGTTGACCGACGAGCCCTTGCGCAGCGACCATAGATCCCTCACCAGATGTCTGATTTGTGCCCAGATGGCCAGGTCTGATCTATCGAGGAAGAAGTCGAGGCATTTTAGCATACGATGCTGCATCCCGACATCGAGGATCTCGAAAGCGATAATGGCTACGGGCCAGATCATGGGTGAGAAGCGCTCGGTGGTACTCGTCTGCATCGCCTCGAGATGGTTCAGCGACTGCTTGACTAATGGCTGCACGTCAGCTACGGGAGTATCCTTCAGAGTACGTTTCATATAGAGCAAAGCCGCATAGTAAAATGTGCAGCCGTGATGGTAGATCAAGTCGCCATATTCCCTGCTAGTCGATGCATCCGGCTTGCCGGGTACTGAGAGATATAGCTCAAGCTCGAGTCGATCCAGAGTCTGACGGGTCGGTGCGATCCCCTGTCCGTTCAGCGATTTTTTACGCATCTGGATGGTGTTCATCGTATGAATCCCTTGAAGTATCGGTTGAGGAAGACCGATAGCGAGGTTGAGCGCATACGGTTCAGGCTGCGATCTAGGATCATACGCAAAGTGCCAAAACGATGTCTGGTGGCCGTCAAACAGCAACTGAGCCTGGACAAGAGTTGCCATCCCTATAAACATCTGGTACACAGCCGAAGCTGCTTCGCTTTGCCGCCAGACCTGTGGTTCAATGTGATTCACCCACTCGACGGCTCCGCGAAAGTGAAGGCGCCAGAACTGTGTGGGCAACGTGATGGCTTCGTTCATGATGCACATGACGACAGATGCTAGGAGGGGTACACACTGGTTTCGATCATCGGAGCGGATGTTTTGGGCTAGGTGAGTGATGCCGATATTGTGATGCTCCAGTGCTACATTCTCAAGAGCTCTTCTGGACTCGGGAGTTGGTCGTTTCGGTGCTAAATGGAACGCGGATGCTGAGCAGATGAGATGAAACAAGGCAGTTGCGCCGGTTGCCTTTTTCGAGTCCGTTCGAGATCCTTCAAGAGCAATGGGCATCATGGCAGTTCGCATTGGGTTGTGTATCCCAGGGACAGGATTCAGAGAATCGCAGAGACGTAATGTCCAATGCTCCAAAAGCTCGCATTCAAGGCCGGGATTGTGTAGAGTATCTAGATGACGTGTTGTATGGGCGTCTGACCCCTCGTGTTGATACTGCTCGTGGCTCCGGACTGGCGAAGGAGAGGTAGGTTGAGAAACACCTGTAATGACCAAGTTGCTAGTGCTAAGATCGGGGATACTGGCAGGCGTGAGGCCGTTTGAGGTGTTGACATTGTCTTGTGTGCTAGAACTCTGCTCCCAGCTTCTGGGTTGGTCTGGGATAGGCTGATGCTGGTCTGGCTCCTGCTGGAGGGGGACATACGATACTCTTGTGGCTAGCCCCTGGCCTAGTAGCTCGTATGAGTGAAAGATCCGAGAGTTTAGCCCGCCGTTGAAGGGTTCTTGTTGGACATGTGGACGTGGATATTGGGTAGATTCAGGAGTCGAGATAGTCTCTGGTTGTAGATCCTGGCCTGCGGATTCCCCGGACAATGGCTCGTCAGGTGGCGCGGTCTCTTCGGTCTCCGTACTGGGCGACTCTTGAGGAGAATCTGTCTCTTCAACAACATCCAACGGCCTCGTCTGAAGCAACCTGTTGGTAGCCCTCTGCGCCGCTTTCCGCTTCGACGCGGTCCTAGGACGAAACGTAGAGGGATTCCTCACCGACGTCCACGAAAGCCTCACTTCATATCCCTCACACTCGATACCCGATCGCTGGCAACGATTACACGTCGGCCTTGCCTCGTCGCACTTGACGTGCTTGGCCCGACAGGTCCAACATCCTGAGAAGCTCTTTGTGCGGCTCTTCCGCCCTTGGCTAGAGTTGGTATCTGAACGCGACTCGGCTGGCATCGCTCAGGGGTTGGCGCGTGGTGGGAATAAGGGATTCAAATAGGTATGAACGATGGAGGTTGGACGTTGTGGGATGCCTTGTCTGGCTTCTCAACCCGAGCCATCGTGATATCATCTCGCCGTGACAAGCCATTTTGGGGAACGCGCGAGGAGCGTGCGCCGCTAGACCTATTATGGAAAGTCACCACGACTGCTCCACGCCCTTCAAATGTCAATCGATCGAGAAAGCGACCGCCATCTTGAAGAGTTGGTAATAGAGCCTCGTTTTGTCATCATCGAGAGAATATGTATTGGTAATCCACTGCAATTATCAGCTCCTCTAAAGAGTCTAAAGAGAGGACAACCTGACAAAGCCCGAAAACCATCGGTGGCGGGCCTCAACAGATTGACAGGTTAAATCTGAGGGTTGCAATGACGTACCAAACTTGCTTCACCTATTGTTACATGTGAATTCTGACAGTCAACATCATGCCATCCATGAGCGGACATTCGCCTACTCACCCTTCATGCGTTGGGCATCGTGACTCTTCCTCATGACAATGCATAACAGCATTTAACCATAACATTAAACAAGTCTTAACACTTGCGCATCTTAAATGTGCGGAGACCCCAATATATCATCTCCTGACCCAGGTGAAAGCACCGGTTATTTTGTCCCCAAGGGGTTAGACCGCCACTTCTCGGCCGGGATCTCCATCAGCTCACCACCATCCGTTGTGTGATCCTCGGCTAGCCAAGAATAAATCTTGCGTGGAGACTGTTGAGATCCAATGGGGGCATCTGTTTGAAGTGTGCCTTTCCTGGCAAGTTGACCCGATCGTGTCAAGTTTTGACTTGACCGCAATGGAGGAGTTGTTTTTATACGGAGCTGCGTCGTCGCCTTTTTCTTGTTCTTTATCCGTTTCCCTGTCTTTACCGATTCGAACATCCATATTTGCATGATATACCCATCCATTAATACCTTGAGAACATGTCTGTTGTACTTGTCTCTCACGCCAACACCACTCCCCAACCAACCGACCCGTCAAGATCTCCCACAGGCCTCTTTCAAATGAGTGGCCTGTCGGCATTGATCAAATCTCCCCTGTCCAAAAAACACCAAGATCCGAAAACCTCTCTAGTCTCGCTCAGCTGTCAGATCGACACACCTCCCACAGTCATTCTCAACGATCCTGAGAACCGCAATAGTTCCCTGATCAAGGGTCGGTTGGTCCTCGATGCGCATCATGTGGTCGAGGTAGAGAGGCTCCAGGCAACCCTCCGCCTCTGTATCATTCAGAAGAAACCATTCAAGCGAGGATGCAGGGACTGCAAGAACCAAATAACGGAATTGAAACACTGCGACTTCATCACGTCAACCGCCACCTTACAACGCGGGAAGTACGAGTATCCTTTCTCTTACCGAGTTCCCGACAACCTTCCCCCATCTCTGGACACCTCCATTGTATCTGTATCCTACGAGTTTGAAGCAGAGGCCTGTGTTCGACGAAAGGACCAATTGAGCAGGACCCCTAGAATTGTGACACTCAAGCGCACTCTTGACGTCGCACGTTCCCTATCTGTCCCCAATTCAACCCTTTACTCGAGACGCATCTTCCAGTCAGCTGGAATAGAAGTTGGTTGCCACTTCGGCTCCATAATCGACCCCAATGGCACTCACAATGTGCGGCTGACAATGGACGGTCTCGTGAGTTATCCTGGAAATGGAGAAAACGTTCAGATCTGGAGACTTTGGAAGGGTTCTTGGAGGTTGGAAGAGACCGTTAAAACGATTGCATCCGCCTGTGATTGCCACGCAAATGGGATCGAGGGATCTACGGATGACAAGGTTCAGAAGCGCAGCAAGGTGACCGTCTTGGGAGAAGATGGTATCTACAGCGGATGGAACTCGGACGACACGCTCGGAACTCTCGACATGGAGTTTGCATTCTCGTTGAAAAAGACAAAAGGCCGGGCGATCAACTACGCGCACGATACTGGTCACGGAGATGAGGTGGAAGTCACTCACGCGCTGGTTGTTGAGCTGATGCTCGTCAAGGAGTATTTTCCCAAGGGAAGACCTGACCTATCCATACGAACGGGGGTGGCGAGGATACTACGCTCACAGCACCGGGTGGTGTTAAGCGACTATGCGAGGGTATCGAATGTTCCAGTGGATGAGTGTTTACCGTTCTACCAGGAACTGTTCCCGAGTCCCCCGATATACGAAGACGATGGGTCTGTGGAAGAGGCCACGACGCATCCCTAGGAGGACTTGACTTTTCCGAGGTCTTTCTCAAAGTTCCTCGCTGGTTTAGATAGTCTGGAGCTGCCTCTTATGTAGTTCTTGTTGGAGTTGAACCTAAAATAATGATACCCCGAATCGATTAATACATACACCCACGGAACATCCCAACGGATGTTCAGAGACGACAACGTCCGCCAGTGCATATCTTTCTATTACTAGATCCCGCCTCTCATTTCTTATAGAAAGCCAAATGGCTGGATGAATACATTGGTATTTCCTCATGTCGATCTTTGTGTTTGGTCATGTGATGTCAGCCCCATCACCATCAACCTCACCTTCGTCAGCACAACCCAGAAACTTGGATTCGTCATCACCAATCCATTCAAAAAGGAACGACATGCCTTCTACTCCTACCTACGACTTTATTCGTCTCGAAACAAAGCCGACTGCTCGTCTTTGCTACAGTTTTAGCCAAGCTACAACGTCGACAGCCACCAGGCCGGCTCTTGTCGTTTTTGTTAACGGCCTCGGATTACCACAGGCAGGATGGGCATTGGCGATCGACAAGTTGCGGGAATACTCCCCGCGTAATCTCCCTGCACTTCTCACATATGATCGATTTGGACAAGGCCAGTCGGTTGACCGTGATCCTGCTGATGAGGGCACGCCAGACCCGAGTCATGCCCACGATTGCATGAGTGCGGTTCGTGATATGCGACAACTCATCATCCAGATTGCAAAGGACAAGATGAAGGTCGAAGAACCTGATACCTTGCGAATTGTTTTCGTCGGAAACTCTGTCGGGTGCTCCCTCATTCGCCTCTATGCTCATGAATATCCGGGCACCGTGGCTGGCATCCTCTTTCTCGACAGCACCTTGACCGACACGGACTTTGTCTCTATTTTCCCCGATCCCGACGCCGAGTCTTTTGATCCAAACCTGCCTCCGGGCGTGACCGCCGAGAATCTTCGAGATGCCAGAGAAAAGATACGACAGAGGTTCCATCCCGACGTTGGAAGCCAAGAGGGTTTGAGCCGACGAAACCTGTTTCAACTTTTGCCACACGCCGACTCACCCCCTCTCTACAACGCCGGGGACGATGCTCCATACGTCACAGTGCTGGGCCACGACTTTGAATTCTTCGCGGAGCGAACAGAGATGGATCTGGGGATTCCTGTCGCTGTTATTCAGACATACATGAACACATACTGGCATCGCTACAATCAGGGTCTGGCTAAGCTCACGGCCCCCGAGAGAAGCCAAGGTCCTCTTCAAGTGCCTGGGGCGGGCCATTTTATTCAGGCGGATAACCCTGCGTATGTGGCGGAGAGGTTGCACAAGATGTTGCAGCTCCTGGGGTTTGACTGATTCGAAACGCATAGATAATTAAAATCTAGGCGGTAAAAATGACTCTCTCTTGAATATCGCTGGTGAGGCAGGCGAATGGGACATCTCGGTGAGTCTGTGTTGGCCAAGGTGAGGCACGGTGTTAGTGCCGCGCACCATACCTTTCAAGTTCCTCTCCCTCAACCTCAACTCACGTGCGGCGGGTTTGATACCAGAGCAGATCTCACCCGTCGTCTTTAGGATGGGAATCACAGTGGTAATCTCAATCTCCAGGGTCCCGCACTCGTGATCGTTGTATTCGATGGTACTCGCACTTGAAGGACAGGAGACCCGAATACGCCCTGGCGACGAACAGCAAACCACAGCTCTATTGAATAAGAGAGGTCCGTTGATGCTGCTGCATAATAATCCAAGTAGGAAAACAATGCACCTTCAAAAATGAATGGGATTATTCAAATGTAGGCAAACACCAAGAAAAAAAAAGAAAACCAACAACAACAACACGGGATTGAACCGCGGCCTCGGGCGGGCTGAATCAAGACTCAGGATCGTGCATCCTCGCCAGGAGGTATCTGGGGACATTCGCCACTGAGCCGCGCGCCTCACCTTCACGTTGTTGGTGAAAAGGGCTCAGGTATTGTGGTATATAAGGGGTAGTGGGAGGTTCCTTAGGTAAACCTCATAGGGGGGTCACGTGAACGCACCACGCTTCCACCTGGAGCAAAGCGAGGTGCCTCCAGAAGAGGGGGCTCTACTGGGGATAGAGAAAGGAAATATCCATTGGAATAGATGAAATTTACTGGGATTAAATAGAGCGTTTCACAAAGCCCAAGCACATGCCTTCGATATCTGAGTCGGGTAGTCCGCCCCAGGCATGCAGCCTGTCTCCGAGTCTCTCCTCCATTGTGCCCAGTCTCCTCTCATCTGACAACGGATAATCGCCATTCAGGTTTCCCAAAGCTCATCATAATTGCGGTAACAGCCAATGATGACTAGACAGCTTTAGAAGACCATGTAAGGCTAGCCGAAAGGAAGATCAATGTGATTATCTGGTTAACTCTCGTACTTCCCAGGTATCTACCTCGACCACCCTCCTCGGGCAAACTGACAAACAATACATGCCCATTTTCACGCCCTACTGGATCACAAATGATACCGAAGCCTCGGTGATACATGCCAAAATCGCTGCTCGCGTGAGTCGCGCAGCAGTAACGGACTTCACCACGCCCCAGCAGAAACGCGAGGATACCATACTTGATCCACACACCTGATTTCGTCCACGACCGGTCTAGAACGGGGGTGCTAGAGCTGGAGTCAGGTGACAGATGGGCCAAAAGCTCATGGTGAGTGACCACGGAGGTATAGATGAACATCTAGCCCGGACCAGCAGGGAAGCTCGGAAGAGATTGGACTATTGACGTTACGCTGGGTTCTTGAAACCGGAAGATGGGCTGAGGAAACATACCAAAACCCGAGCTGAAATCCCATGGGCCGGTTGCCAGCCTCCCCCCCGCTCTGCCGAATTCGTTTGGGTAAATCGCATGGGATGGTTGCGCATGTCGGCTCGTCTCGACAGTCTTCGCGAAAGATTCGATCCCGGTGGCGAGGCCAGTACTCCGCGAAGTCTCAAAATTGGCCGTCCCCGTCGGTCGTTCCTCCGTCAGGCCCCACTGAGTATTCTTCGCAGCCTGGCTATCCTGGGTGTTCTTCATCGGCAGGCTTGGATTGGCCATACCCATGGGGAGGTTCGACGTATTGGCCTTCTCGGCTGGGTTCTCGGTCCTTTCCGAAGTTGTACTCGACTTGGCGGTTCTCACGGATGGGTTAGGTTGGCCTGGGGGCTGAAGCTTATTCTCGGCACGGTTAGGAGCCCGTTCGGTCCCACGTCGCCTCTGTCGGCGTTGGCGGTTGTTCTGGCACGGAATTAGCCCATCGAGAAACGTCTACCAGAGCTTGAACTTACCCCCCGCCCTCGGTTGCGACCACCAGAGCCTCGTCGTCCACCTCCCATTGGTGTGATGTGAATGTCTTCTCCCATGATGCTCATGTGGGCAAAACTCCACGCCTCAAAGTAGTAGGTTGTTCTCCCTCTCGAGTAGTGGACTGTTATCCCCCCAGGAAGTGAGCCGTGAAAATGCATGGTCATTGTTACGGCGCTGACAGAAGAGGAGCGGAGATTGATTGGCAGGCCTACATTGAGCACAGTTAGTCCGATACCAAGACATGCGGAGAGGTAGGTGATGTCGAGTGAGAAATGAGTCGTGCAGGAGCCCGGTTTCAAGGCCATGGGAAGGCCAGTCACGCGGCGATGCCGGCCATGGGAAAATGGACGAGGGCGCATGTGTGCGGAAGGCACTTGGGGGAGAACGGGGAAAGGACGACATTTCGGTAAAGGCCAAGAGATGGGGTAATAAGAGCAGCGATGTCGCGACGCAAGGAGAGGCAGCACGTACCTCCGTTGGCTGTGATCGTGTTGAAAAGAAAAAGATGAGGAAGAGAGAAAGAGAAAGTTGAATGGCAAGAGAGAACCTCTGGTCTCGTGATTGTGTGGCTAGAGAATAGAAGCACTCGCCACTTTAGGTAAGGGTCCTCATCTTTGCGGGCATCCTGATGTGAAGAAGTGGCTCAGTTCAATTGTCCAGTCGTCATGCTGAAGATGGCGGAAAATCATGGGGCTTTCTGGAAAACGCAATGTTGTCTCGTTTAGAGGCTTGATGGGGGATATGGAAGGGAGAATTGCTCTTGGAACACACCAAGGAGTTTTCTGGAGATCTTGGGTATTCAGCCCGCGCTACTATCTGTAAGGTACCATGAATTGTCGGGTCACGCCCTGAGAGGGATTTCTCTGCCTTGGTAGATTAGAGCTGGCCACAAGCGGAAGGTCTCTGCCTATGCCGCGAAGCTTATATTGATCATTGTGTCTTTTGTTGCTATGGATGATAGCCTCTTATGGAGACGTCATTCATGGATCAAGGAATAGATGGTCAATTCTAAATATGAGGAATTTACTAAAATCATTGTGGCACATCCCCTTAGAGTCGATAAAAGCGCAATCTTTCACCTCAAGTACTAAAATGCATGAGGAACGACCTCGAAGACAACTCAAGCCGCTCCTCCAAACCCAGCAAGAGCCCCAGCTCGACTCGACATTTTCGAGTCCGGATACGAAGAGGGGTCTATCGGACCCGTCAAGCTCTCAAGTTCTAGCAGGGTAGTTAGCCTCTCATTCAATCATCCGCAATTGCACATTTCAACTTGCCTTCCCTCTTGGCCGCTCTGGTCTCCAAGGTATCATGCCAGATCTTCAAAGCCCACAACGCAACAAGCGCATCTTTTTGTTGCTGTGGGATTGGAACTGAAATGACCAACTTGTGCTCTCCTTTTCCTTCCTCGTGGGCAATCTTCTTTCCTGCAGAGTCGATCCACTGATACTGGCCACCCTTCCACTTGGGCTTGGCCTCGAAAAGTGTCTCTTGGTTGTCCTGGTCGAACAATTTGTCCGATGATGAAGACTTTCCGGTGCTCAACAAGGCTTTGAACTCGACCTTTTGCAGAAGACTCTTGGAGGCTTGGAGTTGGACGTTTCCAACCATGTCGGGCGATGCAGATGTGATGTAGTAGGCAGGCAGGTCTGTTCTGTACTGAGCATTTGCTGGGTGCACAAGATAAAACAGATGTTGGTTTCGCTGCTTAACGGACACCATGCTTTCAGCTTCTCCGGGCCCATCATACTCGACACGTTCAAACGTGATAGTCGTGCCTTTATGGGAGGTCGAGGTTACTTCCTTGCTCAACTGGTAGAGGGGTATAGATGCTGCATTCTCGGCATAAATTGATTGACCTGATAATACAAGAGTATTCGGCCCCGAGTTATCGTCAATAGAGGGACGTAGGACGCCTATCGTCGAGTCTGTATCCATTGTCTTCGGCTGGGAGGGATGACTAGTATTCGATTCGTCAACATGAAAGGTATGAAGAAGGAGAGTTCAAACAGGGCCTTGGAATTCAATTTCATCATTCTGGGTCTGTCTTCCACGTGATGTTCATCACGACCAACAATCACCCATGTTGTCGAGGCCAAGCGTGGCTGTGTGCTGATCCGTTTCAAGTTTGGATGCCGCTACACTGAGCGATGAAACCTGAGCACATTAGGCATGCGCACAGATATCACTTGATCACTATGGCAGAAATGTTTAAATATAGGCTTATCCTTTAATCTATATAAATTACCTACCTTTATTATCCTAAGGTTGTTTCTTTTAACGCTGATCCATATCCACAGTCTCGTTTACCATGGCCGCATAAATGTCCTCCGCAACCCAACGACTCAGCCTGGTATCTCACTAACTCCACGCAGGAGATGGTGGCGAGTCTTTGTTAGCTTACATCTTTGATAAGAGCCCAAATGATGTGTTTAGTATTGATGGCACGGTCGTATTGTGCCCATGGACTATTTATACGCTTCTAAGCATGGGTGCTGACACTTGTTGCACCGTAAGGTGGTAACATATGCGATCCGTACACCTTTGACCAAAGTCAAGAAAACGTTCCTTAGAGATACCCAACTCGAGAAAATTCTAGTTCATTTTTACAAGTGAGATATTATTTTGTGAAGACATGCACGTTCTGGTTTGCATTTAGGTCCTAACTGCCAAAAAAAAAAAAAAAAAAAAGCACGTCCGGCAAGCTTCCGTAATCAAGCCCAATCTGGTGGAGATCGTCGTGGGCAACGTCCTTCACAAAGACACATCCTCTGCCACGCGCGCCTCCACCTTGACTGCCAACTATCCCGCCACCACCGCAATCGAGACTGTTAGCTGGTACTCCTCGGGTCTCTTGGCCGTCCAGGCGGTGCTGGTTGCTAAGAGAGTGTCTCATTGTCGTGAGCAACCTTCCCCGAAACTGGTCCAGAGGAAGAGTCCGCAGTCGGTGGGAGCGGTTGGGGCAGGGTTGGTTGGGCTCGCAGGAACTCTAAACCCGGATCGTATAGATCCCATCCATCCCCTGTTCCACGAAAATGGCCCCAGTCCACCATCTCGCCATCTGGCACCTCAGCGGAGTTTTCTCCTTCCCCCATTATGTCTTGGGCGCCAATATCTGAATTTAGCGAGAATTGGTCCATGGCATCACTGACAAGCGTGTCTCCCTGGGCGCTATTTGATGATACCCAGTCTCGTTCGTCCCTTTCCTCGACATCGTGCGCATCCAGAGATGTGAAAGCTATGGACAGCAAATGACTCTCAATATGTCTCGACATTTCTTGTCGCAATACATCTGACCGTGGTGTCGGCTCTGGTCCAATTTCGACTCCGTCATCTACGAATCGAACTCTCTTCGCGGCTTTTGAGCCGACCGAGCCAACATCTTCTTGGACCGTGTCCTCTTGGACCGGGTCCGGATCGTGGACCAGGAACCCGCAAAGAGGGCACAAGTCTTCCTGAGGAGGAACAGCAACTTTTTGGTCTTCTAGCCATTTTTCGCAATCGCCAGGGATGTCGGAGGGAGTCATTGAGTGGGAGTTCTCTAGGTGACGCAATAACTTGTCCGGCGCATTGAACAGCCGCGAATCTTGTTCTAAGAAGGGGCATTGCCAGGCGAACGGCTCGGAAAGATTCTTGATCCAGTCCAAGCTGTGGGCACCCTCCATATGCACAATCCAGTCCCGGTAGTTGGAAAAGAACGAGGTTGAGCAGGTATAGTAAAGGCACACATAGGGCTGAATGTCACGGTTGACATGACGCCTGTCAACATTAGCCTCGATTCTCCCAACTTCCTTGCAGTCAAGTTTGCATACCTCCAGATAAACCTATCTGTCATGTCGGAAGCAGACAAAATTTCTCGACAAAACGGGCAAGAAAAATAGGCAGCGCCGTCGCCGATTGCAGATGGCTTGGGATAGTTCACATCGATAGACTCTGCCACTTGGTAAGCGGGGCGTCGGCTTGTGACGGCGGCTTGGCCCCTTGATAGCTCGACAACTCCAAGCTTGAGCTTTGACTCGCCTCCCCAAGAGCGGGGAAGAGTTATTCGATGTGTGGCCTCTGTAAAAATTTCACCCTCCTCTTTAGATGAATTCTCTTGCTTGGTAGGCGGGGATTCTGGGATCGACGGCAAGGAATTTTCGCCCCGACCATCTCGACGCCGGGTGGACAGGTTGGCGACGTGACTCTGGATATCCAGCAACCTCTTTCTGCGGAATGTAATTGAGCGTGCCAGATGTCGCTGGAGATTCACTGTGGCTTCAGGGTAACGATACTCAATAATAGTCAGATCGGTCTGTTCGCGCTGAGAAAGGGTCGTCGCCTGCGTGTCCGCTTCCTCCTGCTTAATAACCTCGCGTATGTAGCCCCAGCCATCCATGCCTTCCACTTCACCCCGGCCATGATCAGTGTCGCCGAGAGCCGAAGGCAATACAAAGGGATGCTCTTCATCTGGAGAAACATCGGAATCAACAGATTCTGAACTGTCCGGTTTTGTCGTTTCCTCGCCCTCGATATCTGATATCGTCTCGAAATCGTTGCGCCAAGAGGAGTCACTACCACCATCCACATCAACAGAGTCGCCCGGAAGGTCTGACAATGCCTCCTTCGTATTCAACTGCAATGTTATCATCCGGATAGTAAGAAACATCAACACCTGCAGATGAGACGCGACGTGACGGGCGACAGTCTCGATAGAAAGTGGTGTCCGGGGCATGTCCGAGGAGCTGCTGTGTTCACTCTCTATGTCCGAGTTGTCAACGGTACTATCCAGTGACTGGTGTGGCTCAGGGTGGCTGGACTCAACCGCCCTTCGCGCGGTTTTGCCGCCTTTCTCTTGAAGCGGCCCTTTCTGACGCTTCCCGAACGTAGATTGCCTCCGAGCCACAAGGCCTTGAGGCTGGTTCTTGCCATCTTCGGCCGGAATCTTGTAATAACACAGCGGGCACTCGTCAGGTGGCCGAGGAATGTAAGCTCGGCTCTGCCGCATCATCATATGTAGCTGTTCGGGGGTGAAATTGTGGGAGTGGGTGTCTTGCATATGACTGAGCAGCGCTTGTGGGTCCGTGTACTCTTCCGGATTGCCTTCACAGACCGGGCATATCCACGATGACGACTTGTATATCTCCCGGTGCCAGCGGCGTCCGTGTTGGGTTTGCATATGCACAAGCCAGTCTTCAAACTTCTTAAACCGAGGGCACGGTTCGAGGCATTTCTCGGCAATGCACAGGTAGGGTTCGAAATCTTTGTCGAGATGTCGTCTGCAGCCCGATCAACTTCGTTAGATTACAAGATACCTTGACAATAAGGGTTAGGTTTATAAACAACTAACTTCCAGTTGCTACCTTCCATGTCTTTCTTTGGGTGTGTCTCGAAACACCAGTCACACGTGACCACGTTTGTCGGACCGGTGGCCTGCGGTGCCGGTGGGTAGTCAAACTGTTTAATCTGAATGGATGAGGTCTTGTGCCTCCGGGAGCCTGTTGTCTGAGAGCCTCTCAATTCTGCACGTAGAACTCGAGTGTTCATGGAAGATAGTTCTGATCCGGGGTTTGGCACTATTTGTGGAAGTGACGCAGACTGTTGTGTGCCGGCAAGCGCAAAACTCTGTAGTCGAGGTTTGGCAGTAATAATATTGGGCAGATCCTCGACAAGAATATCCTGCTCTTTGACGATTGGAACCAGCTGCGCTTGCGACTTCGGGCGATCTGCCTGGAGAGCTTTATGTCGAGATCTGATGTAAAGGATTCTCTCATAGCTGTTCGTCATAAACCTGCTTAAGTGACTCTGAAGGGATTGATCGGCACTAGGATAGAGAGCTCGAATTGAGGAATGCGACAAGGCTTCAAATCGGGTCAGATCGAGACCTCCGGCAAACCTCTTGACCCTTGATGTAAGTCCCCCCGATGATGCCTGACGTATAGCATTACCGAGGCGATTGAGCCGACCAAGGACTTCTTCAATCATTTCCAGAGCATCCATGATTGGCGTGGATGGCTCATGTCGTGGCTCTCCTTCGCTAACGTTTGCGAACGTCTGATTAGGACCATTTCTTCTCTCTGCGGCAACTGCAGGCCCCAATCAGCTAACAGAACACTCCGTAGATGGCGTCCGGTTACTCACGATGGACTAGCGTTCTCCTCAAAGTGTCCAGAAGCCGGATCACTAAGTCCTGGAGATCGGGCAGGCTGCTGAGTCTCCGGTCAAGACATAGACTCTTCTTAGCAAACACGCCTGAGTGAGCTGCCCATGCTGCAAACTGAAGCTGGTATTCGGCTAACAGACGTCCAGGTCTAGCGGAGTCTTGAAAATACTCTTGTGACTCCTGCCCACTGATACATTGATCCAAGAGCCGTTCGCATTCGCAAGCCAGCCGGTAGATGGACTCGTCCTCTTTGGTATCCATGGTTGAGCGCCAGATGGACCAACCCTAACTCCAGGGAATTGTATACGAAGCTATGCCTTGAGCCCCAAAGGTCATGTCAGTCGGGAGGGGATAAAAAATCCCGCAGGATGAATAAATGATTTGATAGGTCAACCAAACGTGACATGGCTCGCATTGCAGATGATTTCAGCCGCAACTGGCTCCTCCTATTCCGTCTTCACCAAAAAAAAACCCCGCTCACGAAACATCGATCATCGCCCAGAGAGATCTACGGCGCCCTTACCAGGCGACAGCAACAGTGCTCCAAAATGGAAAACTTGAATAAATGCGATGAATGGTGTCTCATCCAAGCCTTGAGAGGACGCTTGTCTGGCAGGCTGGCGCGTTATGATCTCCAGCACCGTCCTGAGAGCGAAGCATGGTCCATTGTCATTTCTCAAGGCAAACGGGAACTCTTTGAAACAGAACTAAGGCAGATCTTTACTCGAGAAGACATCACCCTCAATCTATCCGAGTCACAATTCCATGATTTTCGGGACAAGTTGCGCGACCTTTGCGCTTTGCTGGACCGGCTAGTCAGTCCTCAGATCACGAAAGATGCTCAAGCACTCGGCATCGGCAATCTTCGCTCCCCGAGCATTGTGTGGAATCTTTGGGACCGTGTCCGCGAAGCTTACCCGAATTTGATGGCGTTGTACCGTTTCTTGGCAAATATTCCTGAAGACCCGGTCACTGTCTTCGATGTGGTCACTGGCCCTCATCAAATCATCTTCAAACTCCCAGACGACATCAGTTCTATGGAAAGTGGTCTGAAAGTGGTGACTGAATGCAACAATCTCTTCACCCAATCCTCCACTAGCCGACACAGTCAGTACGCCAGCCCAAAGCCAAAGCCCAAGAAGGCGGAATGGGAAGATACTCGGTTGCGTGACCGCGCAGCAACTATATTTGCCAGCCTGTTCCAACGGTTCACCTGTGAACAACGCCACGGGGTCATGTTACAGCTTTCAAAGGACTCTGCCTTCTGTGCTGCTCCGCCAATCCTGCATCTCCTACTATCGTGCTACCCGGAGTTGAAACGCTGGCAAGAAGTATTGTGTGAACCGTGCGAGTTAGTCTTCTCCGTCTCTTTATATCTACGTCCTCGACAGGCAGCAGCTAAATCTCAGCTTCAGGACCAACCTCTCTGCCGACAGAATCCAGGACATCTGCGCTTGGCTCCAGGGTTACACCGGTCAAGGCAAAAGACCACGCCTCTTAGTCGAAACGTTTGGAGTCGTCGGCTGTGTGTTAGGAAGCACCTCGCCGGCCTCCATTCCTATTTTCGCAGCAAGAGAATCTCTAGATGAACTTCTCGCAAAAGGCGCTTTTGAGGACTTCACGTACAAGAACTTTCGCACGAAATCACCCGAGAAAACGTTCAATCCCGTAGACAAGAGAACTCTGGCAGTACAACTAGGCCGCTGCCTCATGGACTTCTTCGACTTTGACTTGGATACGAAAGACATTCATCTGTCCAATGATCCTAGCAGCTGGTCAAAGAACAGCATGCCATGTCTTTCTTTTTCGTCTGGCACTCTACATTCTTCCGAACTACACCTCTTTCGAAGGGGGGATCCAGTCCTGCTGTTCTTTGCGAAACTTCTACTCGAGATCGATCAAGGACAGAAGATTCCAATTGACATCAATCCGGAAGTCGAACAGAATGAAAAGGCATGGATGGAACTGTTCGAATTCGTGGACAAAGTCGGTAGTTCTAAAGTCAGTTACTATGTCGACGCTGTGAGAGAGTGCCTCCTCCTCCATACCCGGCTCCCTAGATCAGTACGTTCTGGCCAGAATCGTGGGAGAAAAGCGCATTTGGCCATAAGGAGGACTATCTACGACCACGTCGTCCAAAATCTCGAAACGGAGCTTGACTCTCTCACTCAAACGTCCAAGAAACGAGATCGACCCGGTTCGCCCTCGCGCGTCTCTACCAATTATTCCGGCAAAGCCGGGTTTCCGGAGTTCCAGGAGAATTTCTTATCTGAATCACCCCAAAGAAACTCTTTTGACACGTTCTACTACGAAACGCCGTCTCAGGTTACCCATCACCCGCCTAAAAGACAACGCACACCGAATATTCAAACCAGTGCGCCACGTCAACCTATTTACATTGACAAGGGCAAGTTTACGTCTGAAGATGGCTCTCGTGACGACAACGTGTCGCTCTTCGCGTCTGATCTGGCGGCTGGTATGCGGGAGGCAAATGGGTACCGGACACCCCTCTGGGCCGCGAGCAAGGCTCAGAAAATGGAGTATCCCGCAGAAACGACTATCTCGTTCGCGGCAAGGACGCCGGAGCTGCAATCTTTGTGAGTTTTTTTCTTTTCTTTTTCCTTTCTTTCTTTTCCCTTACCTAGTCGCGGTTTGTTTCCTGACCCCAACAGGGTTTGTTCGGCTCAAGGGTGGATGAAGAAGGCGGATTCGTATTTAGCACAAATCGCCAAGAGCAAACGGCGGATCAAGGTCGCCGTCCTCGATACCGGCGTCGATTTGGAAAACTCGATACTATCGCAGCATGCACACAGGATCTGGTTTCTCAGGGGGGATGCGAGAAGCAACATGGACACTGACGGCCATGGGACTCTGGTCGTGCAGCTTCTACTACTTCTTACTCGAAATATCGAGATCTACGTCCACAAGATTGCCGAGAACAGGGGCAACCTAAGCTTGTCAGCTAGAGAGATCGAGGAGCTTGCCGAGGTTAGCTAAACTACCTGCTGATTTGCCTCCAAGCCGAAAACCCAGAACGACCAAAGTCTAACAATTTACAAACAGATCATCCGCGAAGCTTCCTGGAGACAGCCTCTGGGAAGTAATGAAGAAACAGCTGGAGCTGGGATGTTGAAGCCAAAGGCTGTGATCGGTATAGACATTATAAATATGTCATTCGGTTTTTCTGACGCCGATGAACCAATTCTCAATCCTCTTCGAGAAGTGTTGAACTTCGTACATACCATGTACAACGTTCTAATCCTTGCGGCAGCACGGAATGATGGGGGGAATGCCGCCTCCGTCATGTGGCCGGCGAGCGAGCAGAGTTCCGTCATCTGCGTCAATTCCTCCGACGGCAACGGAACGCCTTCGGACTTCAACCCTACGCAGAGAGGGCCACGCATTTGCACTCTTGGCGTAGGCCACGAGATCGTACTCACGAAAGGTCAGATCGCACACGCTTCTCGTAAAGGAACTAAAGAGCCGCCACCTACCGTGCGCATAGAGAGCGGGACATCGTTCGCGACACCGGTTGCGGCAGCACTGGTGGCAACGATACTAGATGTTGTCGGCTCCTATGAAAGCAAGATGGAGGAGCTGAGTGAGATGCAGAAGAATCGTCTTCGCAAACTCCGGACGCAACGAGGCATGACACGAGTTCTGATCGAGAGATGTGTGGGGACGTCCCAGGCTATGAGAGACGGCTATTATTACATTACTCCATGGTTTTTCAAATTGGATCAGGGAGAGGTATACATGATTTTGGATATTTTGACTAGAGTTTAAAATTATAAACGATGTCCACGCTTAGAACTCTGGACATATATCTACGCACCGGTGCCTATGTTATCGGGGCCAGAATTTATTAAATTGCTCGCACTGCGCGGAGCATACTTAGACGCCTCCCCGCGTTCCATATACTGGTAGGGTAGTAGGGTTCTTTTCGTAAGCGGTCCATAGCCGTCCTGGATTTGGCTGTTCATGTTGCCTATCTCTTGTTCTTGGCCTTAGAACGAGGGGAGAGACAGCGCCCTTTGTCCATCTTAGAAGGAGCTTTGTTGAGGCTGTCACGGCGTCATTTGTTACGGTTATAAACCTTCTGGAGAGTTTTTGTGTCATTGAAGCCTAGGTATAAGCTTTAGTTGTGTTACAGCTATGTTATTTCTATTGGGTTGCTCAGAGGCCTCCCCCCACCGCCCCTTCGAGCCCTTGACCACGCGGTCCATAGCTGTCCTGCCTCGATGGGCCACACACACAACACACACACACACACACACATACACACACACAACACACACAATGTGGTGGTGCGGGGCTGACGCTTTCCTACCTGAGGGATGTACAGACGACGCCATAGGTGCTTCAGCTAAGTGCCCAAGTCAGCTGACATTGGGCATTGACACATCGTGGGCAACCCGCAGCGTATTTTCATCCTTTATCCTCCTTGCTAGCGTGACAAACCCACTCACCTTAACTAAGATAACTAGCCCAATCTCATAGCTTCCAACATGGGCGAATCGGCATGCAAGCGATACTTTATCGTCTCGTCAATGGATATCCAAAGCCCGGCGGTCAAGGTCGGCAGTATCATCAACAACCTCAACTTTCCGGACAGACCTCTGAGCACTTTCAACCCCGTCATCAAGGAGGAAAACGCGGCAGCTCCCAACAACACTGCAGAGCCGCCGCAAGCCAACAATGCCAACGGGGACCTCTGTGCGGACACCCCCCTCTCTGTCACGAAGGCGGGCACGAGCACGGGCGACTTCAGCACATCTAGCGGCTGGGGCCTGGGCATCTTCGCAACCTTTTTGAAGCAGCTCATCCAGGCCGCCAAGTTTTCCGCATCCGGGTCCAGCACCCAGCGTGTCTGGTTCTCGGCCGGAGAGATGACGACGTCGCGCTTCGCCCCTTCGGCCGCCTACGTGAGCTCTGCAGTCCGGGACCCGGCCGTAGCCGACTTCCTGCAGCGCGGGGGCCACAGCGCGCGCGTCTACCTGATCGTCGCGGTGAAGGTAGCGCGGAGGCTGACGCTGGTGCGCACCTCGGCTGAAGGGCTCGACGGCGCCGCGCTCCTAGGCCTTGACCTACCGGCGGTGGCGGAGTCGACCGTCGGCATAAAAGGCAGCGCCGGCTCGGCGTCCAAGTCCTACCATAAGGAGGAGCACCCTGGGCCCATCGTGTTCGCTTTCGAGGTCGAGCAGATCCGCCTGAGCCGGAAGGGCGAGGTGGAGAGGACATACTCGGATAGGATTAAGGGGACGATGCTTGGGCAGCCGGGCGAAGACGATGAGGGCCAGGACGAAGAATTAGATATAACGGTTGAGAAGGCTGTTGATAACGACTTGCTAGTCGATTTTGATCTCGAGGTGTTCCACGGCGTGGACGAAGACGACGAGAGAGCTTGTAAGGTTTATATTCGTGAGTAGGTAAATTTTTATTTATTTTAAAATTAGTTATTTATTTAGTATTAGGGTTAGGATAGGTATATAAGTCTTAATAA